>CAUOFW020008306.1:0-17998 GCA_963454935.2 Ilex paraguariensis | reverse complement strand
TTGAACCAAGGGATCATCTTAGATATTTAGGGAATTGCCTTTGTTCTAAGCTCAATGTGCAATCGAAGTGTGAATGATATAGCTTTGACATTTGATCTACCATAGAATAAGTTGAGATTTATAATGGGATCCACAAAATTAGCCAATTACAAACATCTATCTAACAATCTCCCCATTTGAAATTTTTGTGACAAAATACACAAGTAAAAAATTAAGATTATAACTCACAAAACCATTGAACAAAAAAAATTAAAATCTAATCTTAGCACTCATGCATACATCCTAAATCTCTATCTTAATACAAAATCTTCATTCTAAGATATTTCTTTTACCAATCAAACCAAAACCTTGTGAAAAACATCATATGTTAGAGAATTAAATAACACAATCACAGGTCTGGTAAGCACCAAGTTAAGCAAAGGGCATATTTATGTATACATTATGAAAGTGCAAATATGTAAAATGTTAAAGAACTAATTTGCCCCATGTGCTTGAGATCCTATTGATGTTATAGCAATGTCAAACATTTGAAGTTCCCTCCCTTACTTGGTGTTCACAAGTAAAATAACAAATGAAAATTAAAGTAAGCGTAAAATAGGTGACTTCATGCCAAGTTTGAAAATATACTCCCACTCAGTATGAGAACAAACTTCCCATTACTATTGTTCGCATGCAACATACCTGCACTAGTCAAGAGTAAATCTCCCCAATTTCTTTCATAAGTACCTAAAATATTTCCCTTTTTTGTCACAAACGTCAATCCAATGAAAAAAATATGACAAGCACGGTATATAATAAAGTTACCCAACATATTCTTTCCTTATTTGCTATAAATACGACAAACTAATGGACCTCAAAAGTTACATTTTCATACCAAATGGAGGGTTAATTATTCGTAATTCATGTTTAATTACGTAAAAATAAATTGATTTTAATTATATTAGGTAGATTAGGTTATAAACATTAATTACAAGGTTAAAGTGACTATTTATCAAAATTTGGAGGCAAAAGCATGTGCAGAAATGACCAAGCCATTATTCGGATGCCACTTGCACTTTCTGGACACTCCTTCAAGTCAAAGAAAATCAGACAAGGATCAGACAGGGAGTTGCCAAGCCATTTTGAGCCAAATGTCATTTTCAACCACTATCCATACGCCACTTCCACCATTTAGACGACTATCCAGAAAATGAAAGATAGTTTCCACTATCCAGACGCCAATGACACCATCTAGATGCCATTGATAGATAACCAAATCCCAATTTGGACTTTTCTATCTGGATTTTGTGCTCTCCTTGGCTACTCTTGAAGCTAAGGGCACACCTTTACAAGAGGAATTATCCCTCCAAATTAGCCCTCTCTCTCTCTCTCTCTTGTATTAATGTCATTTCTATCTATAGTTTCTTTGTATTAGAGAGACTTCTCTATTCTTTTCTTCTACTCATCTTCTTGATTTGCTATATCAATGAAGAGTTAGTTGCCTTCTTTTACTCTTTAGTAAGGTGTGAAGGGTGTGTGAGTATTTACTTATTATTCCATTTATGAAACATCTCTTTATACTTTAATGCTTTATCTTTCCCTCTACTTTGGTTGATTGAATGACTTTACAAAGATTTCTACTTTGTATAAGTTGTTTGATTATTTATTAACAAGTTAGACCTTGGTATAAACAATACTTATGATTCCCTGCAATTATTGAAACTCGGTCTTTACTTTTTTATAGTCAATCATTAAAACATTATTTGTTGTTCACAGAGATATCATCCAGTTAACTTGCCATTGACGTGGGAGTTAACTGAGTCAAATAGTTGCATAGGGTTACAATAATACATAAAAGCATACTCGGATCCTTTACTAAAGAGTAGCTTTTCCATTTAAGAATCTTATATTTTGTTTAGAAAGCATCAATACCATCACAACTCCTCAAAATCAAAATTTTCTTACTTTTGTCTCTATTGATCTGAACTTCAAAACCCAACATTATTTCCTTGTAGATTCGGCACTCGACTTAATTGAATTATCACTACAACTAGACCACCTACACTTGGGTGTATAAATTTTGGATCAAATCAAGTTTTTGGCGCCGTTGTCGGGGAACTACGATATTTTGAAGTAAAAGTGAAGAGACTTTTATTCTTTTTTATATATTGTTATGTTTTACTTTTTCTGTTTTGAATTTTTTAATGCCTGGTGAACCCCTCTTTTACAAGATTTGCCAAACAAATCAGTTGGGTTCGTGAATTAATTTGATCCTTCAAACCTTGATCAATCACAAACTCTTTTGATAATAGTATGACTACTAATCAGAGAGATGAGGAGGTAGTCCCTAATGTGCAAACTCTGAGGGATTATTTAATTCCTACATGAAATAGTGAGCCCTCTTGTGTTTCATTTCCTAAAAGTGCACCTAGCTTTAATTTGAAGCTTGGTACAGTGAAATTACTACCTCAATATGAAAATTCATACTTACATATGAAAGAATTCGAGGAATGTGGGACATTCTAAGATAATTTAGAATTGGCCCGGTTGAAACTTTTTCCTCTCTCTCTAAAGGATGAAGCTAAATAGTTGCTAAATTATTTAAAATCCAGTCTATACCAAGTTGTCAAGTTTTACAAACTATTTTTTTTAAAACATTTTCCCTCTACAATGCACTAATGCACTCAAATGACAAATTATGAATTTTTTTGTTAAAGAGGGAGAAACATTCTACAAATGTTGTAAGAGATTTAATGATCTTCTCCAAGCATGCCCCCACTGTGCATTTGAGAGTTAGACCTTAGTAGAGTCTTTATATGATGCTTCCCCACTCATTTACGCCAATTTATTGAGATGATGGCTCAAGGGAAATTCATGGAAAAAAGTCCAGATGACACTTTTTGATTTTTCATACTGTATCTGAGAGTTCCTAAAAATGGGATTCGGCCTTACCTACAACTGTAGATACTAGTCATTCCACTTCCCAAAGGGGCAGTACTTTTTGAAAGAGGATGATGACCTTAGAGCCAAGATGGCCACCTTGTCTCAAAAAATCAAAGCTCTAGGTAAATGAATTTGTTGTTGCACCTCCCGTAAAACAAGTGTGTGGGATTTGTGCTTTGTTGGGACACCCTACTGGGGAATCTCCAACCATACCTGAGCTTAAAGAGGTTTTATTGGAGTAATCTAGTACAATCTTCAATTTTAACAAGCCTTACTCCAAAATTTACTCTTAGATTACAACACAAGGTGGCGCAACCACCCGAATTTTAGTTAAAGGAACACACAATAACCCCTTGTCAATCAACAACTAGTGACTCACCAGACACCATAACTTGATCTTAATCACGCACACCCAAGTATAAGTAGTCAAGTTTTAATATATCTCAGTAAAGTCCAAGGTCGATTCCTTAGTAATTACGATTTTTTATTGTTAGGGTATTGAATTTATGGGATAATTTTTCCATTCTTTGGCTATCTATACATCTTAGTTGCAGTTGATTATGTGTCCAAATAGGTTAAAGCAGTTCCACGTCGGAATAATGATCAACGCATGGTGATTAAGTTTCTAAAAGAAAATATTTTGTCATGGTTTGGAATTCCTTGATCCATTGTAAGTTATGGGGGTGCTCATTTTTACAAATGGCCTTTTAAAAACTTAATAAAAAATATTTGATTTCTCACAAGGTTGCAGACCCTTATCACCCACAAACTAGTGGAAAGATCTAACTGGTCAATCAAATAACTAAATTGATTTTTGAAAAAGTGTAAAATCTTTTGTTGTTTTGAGTTTTGGTGAGTTGTGTTCTTAAGGAAAATTAAATGAAAACAAGTGTTGGCTAACCCAAAAGGTTCATGCCAATGGGAATCCCAAATCAACTCGAAGCCTTCCTCCAATGGTGCGTAAATGAATGATTCATTCATGGGAAGTGAGGGATAAAATGGAAGTGAGGATCCAAGCATAACCCGTGACAATGCCTACGAGATATCAAAGACTCACACTCGGGTCCACACTCAACCCAGTCAAACTGAACCACCGTACACCAAGGGGAGGAAAGGGGATGAGTTGAAATGGTATACCCAAGAGGAGGTCTCCCTTGGATTAGCCAACTAAAACTCTAGCTACTCATGCAAAAAAGGAAAGACATGCATAATGTAAAGAGACATAATGAAGAAAAGGAACATGAAACTTAACTTAATACAAAAAATCTTAAACTATGAAGAAAAATATGCAATACCCATTTTAAAGCTAGGAAATGAAGAAAACTTGAAAGCAACAATGGTGGAAAGTAGAACATGTAACTAAACTTGCAATATACTTGAAATAAATGAGATTAAAGGGCAAGAGTTAAGGATTACAAGAAATTTAAAGCTTACTACAACTGAAATGGAAAGAAAAATGAAAAAACATAAATTTTTATCTACTATTCATCATCTTCTTCCTTGGAACTTTCTAAGCTTAGGTAGCCACACTTGAAATTCTTGTGGAATGATGTATATATGGTGAAAGAGCTTTGCATTTTTGTCCATAGGGGTCCTCTAGCTTGTGTGTGCAGACCTCTCATCAATGGGAGGTGAGTTAATGGCTTTTGACAAGCTAGGACAAGCCTAGCTTACACCCATCATGGCTGCCCCCTTCTCTCCCATCCTCCTTAATACCATTGCCTCCAAAGTCTTCAACTAGAGTGTAGGAGGCATGTAAATGTGTAAGGGAAGTCAGGGGGATAAGTGGGAGAATCAATGGTGTGACCCCCAAGAAAGTGGAGCATGGTTTGTAGGCGTTCTGGGCATTCTAGGCAGCATACCGGTACTGAGTACCGGTACGACGAACACCAGTAACTAAAGAGTACTGGTACTGCGTACCGGTATGCTCTGCTCTGGACCAATTTTTGTAGAATTGTCATAACTTTTGATCCAATCATCTGATTGAGCTGTAATTTTGATACGATATAGAGGAAATCTATATCTACGACTTTTATGTTTTAAACATCGTCATATTCAAAGTGGATCATGGTCAAAAAGGAGGAAAACGGAGGTAGTGCAACCAAACGGTGCGGGTGCTGGTGCCTCTGTTGCCAAGCACCGATACCTCCTTGATTTCTTTCACTTTTAAGCCACCAAATTCTCAAGTAATGTGTCCATATCTTCACCACACATCCACACATAGTTGCAACATTCTAAATTCCATGATTGTCGCTATAATTATCTGCAACATCAAAATTTCAACATTATTCATAATTTCGGCTAACTCTAAGTACTTAGATGCAAAGTTGAGTTAAAATGCATGTAATGATGCCTTTAAATATGCAATATTTTTTGCTCATCACATCCCCTAACTTAAGCTTTGCTAGTCCCTAGCAAACAAAATATAAAAATCAAGCAAACAAAATAAACATATACTAATTTCGCAATTGCATTTAGCATATGCAACAAGCCTTTAAACCCCTAGGTGGTCCCTAATGGATGAGTTTTGGCAAGTGAAGGTTTTCAGTGAAGGTACCTACAAACTTCTTTTCTTAGTATTCAATATTTAAAGCATATTCCCTTATCTCAACTAGCACTAGAATGTCAAAATAGCTTGGTCCAATGCACCCCAACAAATCACACATGAAACACATCGTAACTTTAAATGCTATTCTAGAGTATACACCTACACATTTCCTTTCAAAACTTGTGTACGTGTGAAATGAACATGTAATTTAAACATTTACACAATGGAGTTCACATTCACTTTGGCTATCCAAATTAAGCTTTGATGCAAAACTCACCAAGGCTTTCTCTTAACAATGAATCACACTATGATTATCCTAGCATGCTCTCCATGTGCATATGTGAGATATAATATTATGCACAAACCAAAGTATGCTCACATATAATCCAAAAATGAAGCAGATGCATGATAATGAAAGAACCTTAGCATAATCTCATGAAAGTAATGCTAGAGCATTAGATAGAAAAATCAATTTCTCTTTTTTCTTTAAAAGTATGCATCCCCCATGCTTCTCTAGATCATTTAGGACTTTCAAAGGTTGTAATGAGGGCTTGGGGTGATATTTAGGTAAATGAACAAAGGATATATGATAACAAAGAGGATTGTTCTGAGTGAATGACCTTTATTTCAAAAAGATCTTCATTTCTATGGGATTTTCAGTCAACACCATCACTCTCTCTTTATTTTTTTTTTCTCTTTTCCTTAACATATTCCTTTTTGTTTTGTCCCTCTTTTCTTCTTTTCACCCCTTTTTCTCCTTTTCTTGAATTTTTTTTTCCGTTCAACTCTTTGAATTCAACTTCATTTATCCCTTTTGTTGAGTTTCCGACATACTTCCTTCTCTTTTATGATCATTCATAATCAGCTCTAGGAACAACCAAGGTGAGGTAGATTTATATCAGTTTGCATTGGCTTGGTCAAATGTGTGGCATAGAAACGAATTTCAAATAAGGCTCAAATATGGCACTAGGGATATAATTTCATAAGAAAAAAAAAACTAAGGCTCAAAGCATTTCAAAGATTGCATAAGATCATTTCCAAATAAGCATGGGAGAGCACATTGCATTTCAAGACAAAGTCAGTCAACTACCCAAATGCACCTAACGAAAACAAGCATAATGAGATTATTGAACAAATTTAGAATTTGAAAAATTGTTCCTTGAGTAAATGTAAGTTCCCTTCAAACAAGGATTGACATTAAAGCTCACATGGGTTCTTACTCATCTCCACTATTCATGTCAAGCGTCAAATGTGAACTCAATCCGTAAATTGCCAAAATTACAAGTTTATGGTGCACTTATGATTGAGTTCACAAGCAAAGAAGTATGTGACACTCTTAGCAATAGGATAAACTTCTATAATGTGCTCATGTATTCAAAGTTCAAAATGAAGATCAAATTATCACAACTCCCACAACAATTAGGGTAGGGGAATATAGTTCAATAATTGATATTTTTCATAAAAATTGTCCAAAATTTTCACATTTCCCATTATTCTGTACAAAAAATGGTGGAAAGTGTAAATGGTGCACCTCACCCCCCAACTTGAACTATGCATTGCATGAAATCACACAAAATATTTTCCAATTCTTCTTCGGTTGAGTCCCCATATGTTGGATAGTGGCAAAATTCATTTGGTGGTGTGAGACTGGATGAAAAATTATAAGGTTCATTCTCCCAACCATAACTCGGGTAACTCAGTGTAACATAGTGGTCGGGGTAAAAGTTTTCGGAGGCCAAAATTGAATTTGAACCTTCGCATGCAAAGTATTGAATCGGATAATTTATTAGACACTCACTAGTGATGTTCCCATACTCATCACAAATCTCACACACATTTTCAAAATTTTGAGCATTTTATACATTTTCATAAAAATTATAAGACATTATATAAAACACAAGCTCTTTACAAACTATTTACAAAAGAGACGACATACCTTGGCCCGTGATGAAAATCACAACTTTTACCTATGCCGCCCAAAATCACCTTTTGAACTCGACGCTTAACCTTCCTCGGCAATGGCACCAAAAATGCTTGATTATTTTCACTGTAGTATCCTAATCTCCTAACATCATCCCTTAATGTGTATGGCTTATAGGAATGGGGGAGTGTCACTCTCCTGTACAATGATGGGGAAAAAGGGGCAACGAAATGGTGGAATATGAAATGTACAAAAATGTGTGTAATGTTGTGAACAAAAGTGCTCCCCAAGCGCAAGGAGGTTTTTGAATGTTGTGCTTTCCTTGGAAAAGTATTCCAAGGTCGTCTCCTCAGGCCAGGAAAGTTCAAGTGTGTGAAGGTGAATTTGTGAAAATATAAAAGTGTAAAATCTTTTGTTGTTTTGAGTTTTGGTGAGTTGTGTTCTTAAGGAAAATGAAATGAAAACAAGTGTTGGCTAATCCAAAAGGTTCATTCCAGTGGGAATCACAAATCAACTCGAAGCCTTCCTCCAATGGTGAGTAAATGAACGATTGATTCATGAAAAGTGAGGGACAAAATGGAAGTGAGGATCCAAGCATAACCCGTGAAAATGCCTATGGGATATCAAAGACTCACACTACAGTCCACACTCAACCCAGTCAAACCGAACCACCGTACACCGAGGGGAGGAAAGGGGATGAGTTGAAATGGTATACCCATTTCTATCTACTATTCATCATCTTTTTCCTTGGAGCTTTCTAAGCTTAGGTAGCCACACTTGAAATTCTTGTGGAATGGTGTATATATGGTGAAAGAGCTCTGCATTTTCATCCATAGGGGTCTGACTTGATCCAAATGTGTACACCCAAGTACAGGCGGTCAAGTTATAGTAATAATCCAGTTAATTGCAGAGTCGAATCCACAGGGAATTATGATTGGTGTTTTGAAGTAAGCAATAATAGAGACCAAGTAACTGGAAATTTCAAGAGTTTGGAGTGGTGGGGTTTTTGAATAGAATAGAAGATTCTTTTCAAGAATTTTCCAGACAAAATATAAGATTCTCAAAATGTAACAGCCACCCTCTAGTTTGAGGATCAGGACATGTAATTGACTATCTGGTTTGTTATGTTTGTGCTTTATAACTCAATTAACTCATGTGTCAACAGCAAGTTAATCGGAAGATAAAGATGGACTGTGAGAATTAAGCACATGATTCCGATGTCTTTCTAGAAGTTTACAAGAGTTGTCTGTGCTGAGACTTAACCCGTCTACAAACAAGCAAGTATTTTTACAAGGCATCCAACCATGACATTAATGGTCCATCCTTTGAATATAGGCAATAATAATGGAGATTGAAAAGTTGTCATGAGGAGCTAGCCGGGGTGCTTGCCTTGAACCAACGAGTCTTTCTATGCAGGAGTCATTCGTATCATAGGGGGAGCCCTTGGTTATACAAAGTACCTCAACTTTGATAGATGTATTCAATTATCCAATGAGAAAGTGGAATATAAAGCATTAAAGCATATAGGAGTGGCACAAACATAGCTCCCGGATAATCTTTACATATTCATCACCTCTTACTAAAGAGTGAATGAGGAACTACTCACTCTTCATGGCCTTGGCAAAGCTGGAAAAGTGAGTGATACTCATCCCTCCAAGTAGAGGAGCTACTAAGTGAAGCAAACTAAACAAAGAGCTTATCTTTAATGAAGAATAAATGAATCACTTTCTACCCTTCACGGCTTTGGTAAAACTCTAAAAAAGTGGAAGATTTTCACTCCTCTAAGAAGGAAGGATGCTCAAGCAATGGAACTGAAACACATGAATAATAAAAGTAGAAGAAAGCTAGTTACTTTTGGAGGGTTTCCACCACAACCAAAAGATGAACTATCTCTTTTGATACTTTGTGAATAAAAGTAAGTACAACTACAAGGAGTCTATGCCTCCATCATGGTTGTCACAACATGAATGCAAAGACTTAGGATAAGTAAATAAAAGACTTTAACTACAAGGGGAGTCTAAGCCTCCATCATGGTTGATATAAAAGAAAAATGAAAACATAAACATGAAAAGTTCAAGAACTAAATTACTAAACACTCTCTTACTTTACAAGAAAAAGGATTGCTCCCCCTTTACTCTACAAGTGGAAGAATGCTCTTTAAGCTCCCGGTATAGGAGTATTTATAGGCAAGGAAGGGGAGGGGGGGTGAAGGAATAGTGTTTGCCACCCAAGTCCAAGTGAAAAGCCAACAATTTTGCAGCCAGTCAATGGGGGACGTTCGAACGTTAAGTCTGTCTTTTCCTTAAGGACGTTTGCACGTGAGATGCCATTCGAACGTCGTCTGTGTCTTTGCTTTGAGGGCATTCGAATTCCAGATGGGGTCTAATTCCTTCCACTCAAGTGGTCTGTGGTCTCTGTGATGGTCACTTCCATACGTCTTGAACAACTTTGACCTTACACTAAGCAACTTAGTTCTCAATCACTCAAGACAATGTTCAAATGTGGAGTGGCGTTTGAACATTGTACTCAAGTACTTCTGTTATGTGGTTCTTCTTTCTTTACTACAACATGCTCGGTTCCAGTGGTCTAGTCTTCTCAGGATTCCAGAGGACGTTCTAACGTGAGTTGGCATTCGAACGTGGTACTCAAGTACCTCAACATTTTTC
This sequence comes from Ilex paraguariensis, assembly GCA_963454935.2. Lineage (NCBI taxonomy): Eukaryota > Viridiplantae > Streptophyta > Magnoliopsida > Aquifoliales > Aquifoliaceae > Ilex > Ilex paraguariensis. The sequence continues at coordinate 7,941 of CAUOFW020008306.1, read as the reverse complement.
CTTTGTTGACTGCAACATGCCATGTCTCAGCAACTGGTCTTGGCAGGATTTCAAAGGACATTTGAACGTTCTTTCTTTGTCCCAACCTTTTGCAATTTTGTTGCCTATTGTGCTGGTGTTACATTCAAGTGTATTTTTGTTGTTCTTGTGCCTTTGTTCACTTTAGGACCTGAAATTTCATTACTTAAACTCCATCAAAGTACAATTAGTCCAAAAAGGCATAGTAAAAAATGTTAACTTTATGCACGAATCACACCCCCCTAACCTAAATATTGCTAGTCTCTAGTAATACAATTACAATGAAAGGTAAATCTATTGCTAATGCCTTTTTCATAGGTTATCCAATTGCATTGAGCTTATGTAGCAAGTCGTTGAACCGCTAGGTTTACCCAAGTGGATGAGTGTTGTCTCATGAGGGTTTTCAGTGAAGTTACCCACAAACTTCAGTCGAACAAATGTGTATGTAAGATTGCTGATTAAAAATGAATTAGCATCATGGTCGTTGGGACACTCAACCCTCAATCGTGACTTTTCACCTACATTTCTCTTCCATTGGTACACACTTTATGCAAAAATTACCAACTATCACATTTGCGTTTGAGATTCTCTGAGTAGTAGGATGGTCATTCTAGAAACAAGAATTGGTATATAACGATCATTCCGGTTTTTCCACCTTCCATGGATAGCTTTGATTTCACAAACCTCTCTCAGAATGCTCTCAGCAAAACAAATCGCTCTGATTATAGTGACTTATCTCGCAAAAGGGCATGTGATCCGAAGATGGCCAGTCGAAAGACCTCATGCATAATTAGTATAAGAGTGAAGTTTTTAGGAAAACAAACTTTACTGTGGCATAATCTCATGGAAGAATATTGATGTAAATAAAGAAGTTCTAGTTATCACACCCCACTTGTAGTAGATAATATACATATTCATCACACTTGAGATCACCTAGGGCTTTTTGTAGGTTGTAATGGGGCCAGAGGTCAGTGGCTAATGAAATAACGTCAATGGTGACCAAAGACTATCTTTTTACGCAGTGTTGCACAACTCCTTCTAGTTTCTCGAAATTTTGCCTGGGAATGAGATTTCTTTTTTTCATTTTTCCATTTTTCACTTTCTCAGCAATTCCCTATCTCACAGTATCATTTTTTTTGTTTTTTTGTTTTTTTTTTCTTTCGGCTGGCTCCAACGATTTTCCTTTTATTGAATAGTAGCCACTTTTTTCTTTTCTATTTTTTCTTGCTTTTCTGTATCATACTGATTTGCAAGAGGGTGCAAGAAATTAGATAGCAAGGTATGGTAAATGTATGCTTTTGTGGCTTGGTCATTACACGGGTATGGTAAATGTATGCTTTTGTAAAAGAACTCATTCATTTAAGGCTCAAGCATGGCTAACTAGGGATATACTTTTGTAAAAGAATTAGCTAAGGCTCAACGTCGATCCAAGATGGCCTAAGATCAATTAAAGCAACTTAATGAGATTATCGAAAGAGATCAGAAGTGAAAGAGCTTACTTTGAGTAATTGTTGATATCCTCTCAAAAAGAACCGTAAAGCTCAAGACTTACCATGGTTTTCTTTGTCATCTGCACTGATTATGTCGAGTGTTCTGAGGAGTGTTAGTTATATAGCAATTCCATTTTTGAGTCTGATCATCTTGTACCTTAAGAATAAACTACTAATGTGCATTCGAGAATTTAAGAATAGAGATAATACCAATTTTCCAAGTAATGTGGTTTCAAGTTTTGGTTGCAAAGTTGAAGTGTCAAACCGATCATATGCTTTAGTCATTTTAACAAGCAACCTTTGAACGCACATTTGTTCCATCATTCATTAACAAAAAATGATATAATGTTAGATCTACACATGCATTTAAATAGATACAAGGGATAAACTGAATCATTCATTTCATAAACTATGATCATTTACATCCATATCAACATTGAAGATTCAATTCCATTAACAAAAATGACAAAACACAAAATTTTCAACGAACATTTATAAATCAACTATCTATCACCAAGAATGGCAATAAACATCCACAACATCCAAAAATATCCCCAGGAACAGAAATAAACATCAGCCATAACTCAACTCTCCATCATCAAGGACAGAAATAAATATCTCAATCTCCCTCTCCTCCGGATCTACTATCTCCACAAACTCCACTAGCTCCACAAGCTTCGCCAGCTCCAGTCCTCAAAAGCCTCAAGATCTCATCCTGCTTAGCATCAATGCTAAGCATGATGTCCCGTAAAGAATGCCGAGTGGTCATGCTGGGTCTTGCCTCTTGCTCTCTCTCCATTTCCATCTCTCTCTTCTTCAGCATCTCACTCCTCTTGCACCTCATCGATTCCTTGAGGAGGAGGCATCTGTTGCCTAGCCGTCGGGGTGCCACTATGCCCTAGGCTTCTCTTGAACGACCTTTTGTTTAGCGGCCCCATTTGCTTTTGGATTCCCCTTTCTAGCCTTACCCTCACCCCATTGTCAACGCATATCTCAGTCACAAGTGTGCCAAATGGGAGTGCACTCCTCTTTGCATCACACCCCTTCTTCATTTCACTCAAAAATCAACGAGGTGAGGTCGATGGTATGCCCTAGCCCTAGTGCATAGAGCAAGCGTGCCATTTCTGGCAAAATCTCATTTTTTCATCCTATGGGGACTATGTCGAACACCGCAATTAAATTTAGTATTTTGTATTTATTGGGGAGCTCCCCTTGTTTCAAAAATTTCCTCCCTCCCCATGAAAAATTAGTTAGCCGGTCAATTCATTTCCCACCACATTCAATGCCACATTCTTCTTTGGCGGGTACATTGGGTTTTGTACCTGAGGCACCTCTTGCCTAACTTCTGTCATGTGTGCCTCATCCACATTAATGTGGGTTCCTCGTACATATGTTTGGATTGCGTCATTGATGATCTCGGCGTTGGAGTAGAACTCCCGTACCAAGTCAACAATGGCGTCCCCGCCATTCCTAAAGTACCACACCCACTCCCTCTTCTCCATTTCCTCCAACAAATCCAACTCAGCAAAATCAATGACTACAATATCTCGTTCACAAACTACAGCGTCGTTTTCGAAAGAAATTTTCATACCTCTCAGCTTTAAGAGAACTGGGAAATCTAGTTTGATAATACCTCTTCTTTCTTTGCTTCCCTTCTCTTTCTTCAATGACCTCTTCTACGAAGTTGAGTTCTTGGTTTACTGGTGGAGTGCACTTGGCAGGAAGCTTAGCCCTTGGCATGGTGTGTTTCTCAGTTTTGAGCTTGAGAGGGTGAAGAAAGTCTTGGTTGTTGGTGAAAATTGGGGATTTTTGATGTGGAAAAGCTTTTGGGTGGTTGATTTGTGGTGGAAATGAAGAAGAGTGGAGTATTGAGGGCTGGGGAGTGAAAAGGGGTCCAGGGTTTGGAAGATTTTGGAGTTCTTTGGGAATTTTGAATTGAGGAAAACGATCCATGTATTTATAGTCTGAGGAGGAACATTCGAACGTGGTTTACGTTCGAACATAGTATGAAGGATTTTAAAATATCATTCCAACGTGAATGACGTTCGAATGTGGTGAGCTCTTAGTACTTTTGAGTTTTATCAGAGACCAAAGTATTGTAAACTCCTATCATTTGAACGTGCTATTGGCGTTTGAACGGACTAAGCTCCCAATACTTTTTATTTCCGTCAGAGACTTCATCAGAGGCCAAGTACTATAAGCAAGCGACGTTTGATCGTCACTTGGCGTTTGAACGTGGAATCAAAACTCAAAAATTTTCAAAATTTTTCTGCACTACATTATATATAATAAAAGAGGGCAAAACATTCAAGTTTGAACCAAAAATTCATGGCGTCTCAGGACAAATCCCTACCCACGCTCAAGGTTGGTATTTTGGGACATTCCTTACTTGGCCCATGTTTTAATTTCAGTCAAAAGAGTTTGTACAAAACACAAATAATTTTTACCCTTTTTTACAAAAATTCGGACCCTTAGCTTTCATCCCAACTATTCTAATCCGAGTCTTCATTTGACTCCATGCCATTTGAATAAATAGTAACTCCCAATTTTCTGTCTCACAAATCGGTTAAGCAAAGTATCAGAATAGAATGGCATGTCCGGATAATCCTTACTCTACCCATTCACTATCCAGTTTAATCAATTGAGTGCGCGACCAAAAATTGGTTCAGAACACTGATTATATCTCTTCTCGTGAAGTATCTACCACACTATTTACAGGCACCAAGTCTTTTGGTACGACGGCGTTTAGCATAGGTGCTTCGACCACACGGGGGTTTTGCTTATTGTTCTCGGATTTCATTCTTTCTCACCAATCTTGTTTTTCTCATGATCACAATATGCACATCCAAAGGAAAAGTGCGTAGAACTCCCAAACTAAACCAAAAATTTTAACATCCATGCTTTCTATACTATTAAGACTCACTATCTAGTTCTTTACCGTCTGCCAGTCACAAAGACGATCAGAAATGACCTACAAACATAACCATCAAAATGCAAAACATGGTAGTCAAAATATGGTACACAATCTGATCAAGAATAGAATAACAATACAAATTTAAAAATTTTCTACGGGCACATATGAACTATAATTTAAAACTTTTCTATTGGCACATATGAACTGTAGTTCTCTTCCCCCAATCTAAACTGAACGTTGTCCCCAATGTTTTGAATTTACCGATATGGTGAGCTTTGGAGATGAGGTTGAACGGTAGAGATCTTGTTCATTAGCCAAAACCTACAAGCAAAATACACAAATCAAACATCTCGTTGCAGATCTGGGTTACGATGAAAACCCTTGATTCTGAGTGCAAATAGAAGAAGCATAGCCATGTACAAATAGAGTAAACACACACAAATCATGAGACAAAGGATTGGGTCTTCGAGTAGTATGGTCATGAGACTGTTGTGGTTGTGTCGATTTTTACAGAAGGTCACGAATAGTGAAGAAGAAGAAGAAGAAGAAAGAAAGGGGAAAGGGATAGAAGTGCGTGGAAAGATAGGAAAAGGGGGATGGAGGCCTTATAAAGGCAGTGGTGTGGTTCGGGTTGGACAGGATTTTCCCTAACCTGGGCCCTTTTTGTGTCGACGAGCGCTTTTCTCGAAGCGCTGTTCTGGATCCATTAAAAGAATGGTCTCCACATTTTTGACAAAGTTCTCCACAAAGGATTTTAATTGCTAACCATTGACGGTAACTATATTACCGTTTGATGGGTTTCCCACTTCCACTGCCCCATGTTCAAACACTTTTTTGACAATGTATGGTCCAGTCCATCTTGATTTCAACTTACCAAGAAAAAGGCGGAGTCTTGAATTGAAAAGCAGAACTTTTTGATCAAGTTCAAAAGACTTTCGCACTATGTTCTTGTCATAAAAAATTTTCATCTTGGATTTTACAGTCTTAGCATTTTCATATGCTTCATTTCTCAATTCCTCCAATTCGTTAATTTGAAGGTTTCTTGCTAGTCCGGCTTTGTCCATGTCAAAGTTCATTGCTTTAATAGCCTAGTATGCCTAATGTTCCAATTCCACAGGTAGGTGACAAGGTTTTCCATAGACTAATCGGTAAGGAGACATGCCCAAAATTGTTTTAAAAGCAGTACGATATACCCAGAGTGCATCAGTTTGTCTTGAAGACCAATCTTTGCGGTCTGGATTTACCATTTTTTCTAAAATTAATTTGATCTCCCGATTAGTTAATTCAGCCTGTCCACTAGTTTGTGGATGGTATGGAGTTGCAATTTTGTGAAAAATCAAGTATTTTTTCATCAGATTCCAGAAAGCTCAATTACAAAAATGAGCACCTCCATCACTTATGATGGATTTTGGGATTTCAAATCGGGATAAAATATTTTCTTTTAAAAACTTGATCATCGTTTGCTGATCATTATTCTGACATAGAATTGCCTCAACCCATTTGGATACATAATCTACGGCTACCAAAATGTATAGATACCCAAAGGAGGGGGGAAATGGTCCCATAAAATCGATGCCCCAACAGTCAAAAATTTTAATTATCAGAATTGGGTTTAGAGGCATCATGTTTCTTCTTGAAATATTTTCCAACCTTTGACATCTATCACAAGTTAAACAAAAAGCATGGACATCTTTGAAAAGTGTGGGCTAGTAAAATCTGCACTGCATGATTTTCGTAGTGAATTTTTTGGATGAAAAATGGCCACCACATGCTTCAGAATGAGAAAATGCTATTACCTGTTTGCTTTCCTGAGCGGGGATACAACGTCTTATGATTTGATCCTTACAGTACTTAAATACGTACGGATCTTCCCAAAAGAAGTTGCGAACCTCTCTTAGAAATTTCTTTTTGTCCGTGGGGCAAAAGGACGGACGGAGTGTTCCAGTAGCAAGAAAATTAGCAATGTCAGCGTACCATGGGGTCTCATCAATTATGAACAGTTGTTCATCGGGGAATTTTTCATTGATGGGCATTCCATCCTCGTGAAAATTCATAAGTTAACCTGGACAGATGGTCCGCCACCACATTCTCAACACCCTTTTTGTCCTTAATGACCAAGTCAAACTCTTGAAGTAAGAGTATCCATCGCAAGAGCCTTAGTTTAGCATCTTTTTTAGTGAGCAAAAATTTCAGTGCTGCATGGTTAGTGAATATAGTAACAGAAGAACCAGCAAGATAAGAACGAAATTTTTCCAAAGTAAAGACTACGGTAAGTAATTCCTCTTTAGTTGTCGAATAGTTCATTTGAGCATCATTCAAAGTTTTACTTGTATAGTAAATCACATGTGGTTTCTTATCTTTTCATTGACCCAACATAACACCTACAGTATAGTCACTTGCATCACACATTAGCTCAAAGGGTAACGCCCAGTCAGGGGGTTGCATTATTGGGGCGGAAATTAACATGCCTTTAAGCTTGTCAAAAGCTTTTTGGCATGTTTCACTCCAATCAAAGATTATGTCCTGACTCATGAGATGACACATGGGTTTAGCTATGGTATTGAAATCTTTTCTAAATCTCCTGTAAAACCTTACATGTCCCAAAAATGATCGAACATCTTTTACAGTCTTAGGAGCAGACAAATTCCCAATTAGATCTATTTTTGCCTTGTCAACTTTCATGCCTTCAGATGACACAATGTGACCTAAGACAATGTCTTGTGTTACCATCAAATGGCATTTCTCTCAATTGAGTACCAGATTGACTTCTTGACATCTTATCAACACTTTTTCTAGGTTGGCTAGACACAAATCAAATGAGTCACCATACACAGAGAAGTCATCCATGAAAACTTTTAAAAATTTCTCCACCATGTCACTGAACAGACTTAACATGCACCTTTGGAATGTTGCAGGAGCATTACAAAGTCTGAATGACATCCTTTTGAATGCAAAAGTGCCAAAGGGGCATGTGAATGTGGTTTTCTCATGATCAATGACTACTATCTCAATTTGATTGTCCCCAGAATAGCCATCCAGGAAACAGTAAAATTCATGGCCTACGATTCTCTCTAGAACCTGGTCTAGAAAAGGAAGAGGGAAATGGTTTTTTCTAGTCACCAAATTAAGCTTTTGGTAGTCAATGCACATTCGTCATCTGGTGATGACACTAGTTGGTACTAGTTCATTGGCTTCATTTTTGACCACTATGACCCAGACTTTTGGGCATAACTTGGGTTGGGCTAACCCATTTGCTATCGAAGATGGGGAAAATTATCCCGGCATCTAAGAGCTTAGCACCTCCATTTTCACAACTTCCTTCATGTGAGAATTCAATCGTCGCTACATTTGATGAGAGCATTTTGAGTCCTTTTCAAGGTATATGGCATGATTGCAGATTAACGGGCTTATACTTTTCAAGTCAGCGATGGTCCACCCAATGGTGCTTTTATGTATTTTAAGAATTTCAATTAGCTTAGACTCTTGTAAATCTGAAAGCTTAGATGATATTACCACTGG
>CAUOFW020008305.1:0-18000 GCA_963454935.2 Ilex paraguariensis | reverse complement strand
TTAGAGAAAAAATAACTGCCAAATACCACCTATCTATACTACTAATAAAAAGGAAATTAATGAGACCAATTGATTTCCTATTCTACCCCTACTTAATCATATAACAACAATTATATCCTATTTACCACTTTAACTCTTACACCTATTACTTTTCTAAAAATAAATATTTGTAATTACATATGCAATAAAATATATAGTAACCTATAAGAAGGCCTTTCATATTCATAACATTGGAGAAAATTAAAAAAATAATATAAGACTAACATGCTCGCCTTTCCAAACAATAGAAAAATCTTCTTCTCTTTAAATAATAGAAGTTACTGATATTTTTGTTTTTCTCTATAGCTTCCACAACTCCCTCCATTTTTGAATTTTGCTTTTATTTTTTCCTTTGCAAGTTATCATGAATCTTATGAAAGTAGGACTTGTAAACGATATTGAAGATGATAAGTTCAAAGTGCAATAACATTTGGTTGTGTTATGTGATTCTTTTTTAGTATGTATGCTCGGTTTGGTATGATGGAAAAATGAAATGATGAAAAATTGGAGGGATAAATAAAACATCATGTTTGGTAAGGAAGGAAAATAGGAATGATGGAAAAATATATGGATTAACTTTTCTTTCAACTCAGCAAAATCAATCCCTCCAAAATTGAAAGGAAAGTAGATGAAAAGTTAATTATTTGTGTTAAGATGTATCTTATTTGTCTATATATTATGTATACATTAATTTCATATAAAAATATAATAATAAAATATATATATATATACTAATCATAACCCGTGTCTTGATAGAACAAAAAAATTGATTCCTAAAAAATCGATATCACTATATTAAATAATATTTTTTTTCTTTCATTTGTTTAATTAAATCATTCAAAATTTATTTTTATCCATTATTTTCTTAAAAATATTGACAAATTTTTTTCAAAATATGTAATTCGATAATTTTTTTAACAGATTTATACTATCATGTATAGATAATATCTGAAATAAAAAATAAGTTAAATTACAAATTAATCAAATATGAAATGGTTGAGCATGCGATATAAATGAGTGATGTGATGGTTTTGGGGGTGAAAAATGTATAGGGAATAAAATTTAATTTTTTGTGTGTTTTATTATACTAGTAATGCACACGTGCGTTGCACGTGAAAAAATTTAGATCATAAAATTTTAATTATATTTTTTAAAAATACAAAGTGTATGAAATTGACGAAGCAAAAGACTGCTGATATATGCATTCAATGGCTTCTTGAATCCAATAAAAATTTCTAACATTATCACATAAGACTAAGAAAACTCTTAAATATAATTTACTAATCTAAAACTATTTCACCATCACATGAATTTAAGAAGTCTGGTAACAAAACTAATTCTACTAATAATATAATAACTCCTAAAACACTACAAGCCTTCTAATAATAAACAATTGAATATTATGAGATTAGTTTAATAGATTAAGCTCTTCATTCCATGAAAAGTACTTTTTTTCGGGTGATTATTATCACTTTGATGAGAACATCAATTCAATTGAACACAAATTAATTTTAGTTCCAATTGCAAAAACTGTTGTAAGATAAATAGAGCATTTATATAATAACCATGCCCAAATAGACGAAAAACAAAGTAAAGAAAATATCATACTAGGAATAGGCATGTTCTAACAGAAAAAAAAAAAACTCACAGGTTGACAACACCAAGCACCGTCTATCTTACAGAGATATACAACCAAATATGTTAATTGAGTTACTATAGAGATATAGGTCTATCTTCCTATATCTACTTATATATATTTCTAATAAAATTGTTCAAAATATTTAGGAAGTCTAATAGGTATGAAAGAAGAAAAATATATGAGTTTAGCTCTTTACTCTTCTAATCTTTTATTATATAAAAATGAATAATGAATTTTCAATGGTTGTGTTTATCACCTAAAAAATAACAATTTTTTTTCACATCATATTAGAATTCTAGTTGAATTTGTCGAATTGAATAGAAAAGAATAATGTACTGACAAGTCATAGTGATAAAATTTATCTTGTAAAAATTTTGAAAGTCATGGAGATAAATTTTATCTAACTAATATATAGTGATAAAATTTATATAACAAAATTTGGAATATTAGTGATAAAGTTTATCTAGCAAAAAAATTGGAAATTATAGAGATAAAGTTTATTTAGATAATATTTTGTGGGCATAATTGTCTTTAATGTAACAATTATGGGTGAAATAGGAAAAATAAAGTTGTTTAAAATATTTTGGAAGTCTAATAGGTATGAAAAAAAGAAAAATATATGGGTTTAGCTTTTTACTCTTCTAATCTTTTATTATACAACAATGAATAATAAATTTTTGATGGTTGTTTTTATATCCTAAAAAATAGCAATTTTTTTTCACATCATATTAGAATTATAATTGAATTTGTCGAATTGAATGGAAAAAAAAAGAATGTACAGGCAAGTCATAGTAATATAGTTTATCTAATAAAAATTTTGGAAGTCATAGAGATAAATTTTATCTAACTAATATATAGTGATAAAATTTATCTTGCAAAATTTTTGGAATATTAGTGATAAAGTTTATCCAACAAATAATTTGGAAGACATAGAGATAAAGTTTATCTAGCTAATATTTTGTGGGCATAATTGTCTTTAGTATAATAATTAGGGGTGAAATAGAAAATTAAAAGTTTTTTGCAGATGCTGACATTTATAAGTAGTATAAATAGATTTGTATAGATATAAGAAAAAAGTTCATTCAGATCCCCTATAGTTAAGTCTAAATTCAATGACACCTTCTTCCGATTTTGAAATTTCACTATCACTCCTTGTTAGTGATTTTCAGGTTACACCATTAATGTCGATGGTTTATTTATAGAAATATCCCTGAGTATTTTATAGAGTAAATTTTATTCACACCCCTTATAAATAAATCTAACTTTAACAATACCCCCTGTAAGTAGACTTAACTTTAACGACACCCCTTATTGATTATGAAATTTCAATACACTCCCTTTTATTTCTGTTATATTAGCCTTTTTTTTTGATCAACTTAATATTCAATTTTATCAAATTAATTTTCTTTATTTAATTTAAAATAAATTAACATTTCATCTCATAAAATCAATATTAAATTGACATTTAATTTTATCAAATTAGCATTTAGTTATATTAATTTAATATTTCATTTCATCAAATTAATATTATTTCTTTAATTTAATATTAAGTTATTATTTATTTTTATCAAATCAACATCAAATTGAAATTCAATTTTATTAAATTAAACTATTTAATTTATTAAATAGAATATTAAATTCTATTAATTTAATATTTAACCTTATCAAATTAATGTCATTTCTTTAATTTAACACTAAATGAATATTTAGTTTTATTAAAACAACATTCAAATTTATTCAATTAACATTAAATTCAATCAAATTAATATTTAAATTTATCAAAATTAAGATCAAATTTATTCAATTAATATTAAATTTTATCAAATAATGTTAAATTTTATATAAGAAGTATGATGTGTGAAGAGCGGTCGGACGACGTTGTGGAGGACATATGATAGTAGGGGAATAAGAAATGAATGAGATTTTGTCATTGACTTTATCAATTGTAATTTTTATTATAGAAAAATCATTTTTAACTATAAAAATTAATATGATAAAAAAATATAAAAATTATAAAAACTTGATTATGTAATCAAATGAGTGATAATATTATAACTAATATTATAACAAAGTTATAATATGACGTTTTAAAATAAACAATTTATTAGGATAATACAATGATTGAAATTACGTTTGTTGGCTAGCTATGTACAATGGGGAAAAAATGATGACATTTTAGTCTATGTACATAATAAAGAGTAATTTTAGTATTTTCATAAAATATTTAGTTAAATTATTATTTTATCTACTGACAGAGACAAAAATTATTGTTATAGGAGTTGTCATTGAATTTAGACTCAACTACATGGTGTTTAGATAAAACTTTTCCTAAGATATAACATGTAGATATAGTATGTCTTCGATCTTTGTACTATATATATGTACAGTCAACATGTGTGTGTGATATGAACAATAAAAATGGAAAGAAACTGCTTTAGGATAGAATTTTGGGGAGACGTGTCTCAGTTTGGAAAAAGAATTATAAAAGATGAGTGTAAGAGATAGTCAATGTCTCAGTATAGAAAGTGATCCCTTAACATAAAAAATAAAATCAGGAAAATAATGATAAGAGCTGTAATCTGTATTTTAGGGAGAGAGAGATAGAGTTGAGGAATAAGAGATTGCTAAATTGCCGGATTTGATTGGGTTGAGGAATTAAATTTAGGGATTTTAGTTTTGAAAACTAAAAGTTTTGGACGGAATTTTTTTTTCAAGAGCTAATATGATACGTCGGATCGAAACGATCTGAGACGTCAATAACTTGAAACAATTTGAAATATCGTCGGCCGTTGGATGATGCCTTTTTTGATCTCGAAATGATCTGAGCCACTCTTTGTCTCTTAAATTCAAAATCGTTTTAATTTAAAATATTTTTAATTAATTCAAAAAATATATATTTTTTAATTTAAACTAATTTAAAATTAAATTCAAAATATAAAGTAGAACGATTAAAAATATATTTTAACAACTGCTTTGATAATCTAATCTGAGTGTAATTTAGGATTTTAAGAGACTGTGATATGTCTTATTCACTGTTTAGATTCAATTATTTATTTACTTACTAATTTTAATTTAGAAATTTGATTTGTCATAGTCTTGGTATCTGAGATTGATTTTTGAAACTATATTCAAATTTTATTTGTTATCTATATTTTTATTCATAATTCATTTTTTGGTTTTCAATTGTCAAATGTTTACAATATGATTGTAATTTTTTTCAATTTAAAGACAATTTAGGGTGAAAAACTCTATATTCTTGATGAGAATTCTGGTATCACAACTATGGTAAAACAAAATATTTGAAATATTAATAATATAAATAACCAATAAGTAATCAAATCAATGACCTGATGTCTTCTTTTTATATTTTTTGTCTTTTATTTTTTAATTTCACACTTATTTTTTATATAGATATATATATAATTACAAATATAAAGATAATATAAATAAAAAATAAAAAATAAAAATCATAATTCACAATAGTCCGGGTTCAAGGACACAACTAGTCATTTGAAATGTCAGTTGGAGTTCCTCTGACGACGGTGCCGATGATGGCCGCACAAAGCATGCGCCTAAATCAAAGCATATGCAACACGTTTATTGCATAAACGTTTGAATAACGTGGGCATCTGGTACGATACGAATCAAAGAGTCCACCGGCCATCTTATCAACTCAAGGTAGGGGGCCAGTGCCAACCCTCCTGTCTGTGTGGCTCCGTCTTCTACCCTTGCTTGACTTACACTCCTCTTCTTACCATGTTTTCACATCCCAAAGACCGTACTAATTATTGTGTCAGAGTTTTCAAGACCAACAACACAAGTGCTGGTAGACAAATTTGGTTTTTTTTGAGTCATGAACTTGAGTTGTGGGCGTTGACATGTGCAAAATGGTTGGAAAAGTTAAATGATACATTAATGATCTATTTGATAAAAAATTAAAATAATATATTTTTTATTATTCAAAGGAGGAATCGACCTTCCTTTCCTCTTTTGTGTTTGAGGGATGAAAAGTATAAATGATTAATTTTTTTTTTGTTTGATAAGAATCAAATGAGTGATAATATGATAAATAATATTATAACAAAGTTATAATACGACGTTTTAAAATAACAAATTTATTAGGATAATATAATGCTTAAAATTACGTTTGTTGGCTAACTAGCGCATATATAATGGAAGAAAAATTGATGACATTTTAGTCTATTTACATAATAAAGAGTAATTCTAGTATTTTATAAAATATTTAGTTAAATTATTATTTTATCTATTGATAGAGACAAAAGTTATTGTTATAGGAGTTGTTATTGAATTTAGACTCAACTACATGGTGTTTAGATGAAACTTTCCCTAAAATATAATATGTAGATATAATATCTTTTCGATCTTTGTACTACATATATGTACAGTGAAGATGTGTGTACGATATGAACAATAAAAATAGAGAGAAACTGCATTAGGATAGAATTTTGGAGAGATATGTGTCTCAGTTTGGAAAGAGAATCATAAAAGATGAGTGTAAGATATAGTCAATGTCTCAGTATAGAAAGTGATCCCTTAACATAGAAAATAAAATCAGGAAATTAATGATAAGAGTTGTAATCTGTATTTTAGGGAGAGAGAGATAGAGTTGAGGAATGAGAGATCGCTAAATTGTCGGATTTAATTGGGTTGAAGAATTAAATTTAGGGATGTTAGTTTTGAAAACTAAAAGTTTTGAGCGGAAAAAAATTTTCAAGAGCTAATATGGTACGTCGGATCAAAACGATTTGAAGCGTCAATAGCTTGAAACAATTTGAAATATCATCGACTGTTGGATGATGCCTTTTTTGATCTCGAAATGATCTAAGCCACTCTTTGTCTCTTAAATTCAAAATCGTTTTAATTTAAAATATTTTTTATTAATTCGAAATATATATATATTTTTTAATTTAAACTAATTTAAAATTAAATTCAAAATATAAAGTAGAACGATTAAAAATATATTTTAACTACTGTTTTGATAATCTAATCTGAGTGTAATCTAGGATTTTAAGAAACTGTGATATGTCTTATTCACTGTTTAGATTCAATTATTTATTTACTTACTGATTTTAATTTAGAAATTTTATTTGTCATAGTCTTGGTATCTGAGATTGATTTTTGAAACTATATTCAAATTTTATTTGTTAACTATATTTTTATTCACTTCTATTAAGTTTTAATTCATTTTTTGGTTTTCAATTGTAAAATGTTTACAATATGATTGTAATTTTTTTCAATCCAAAGACAATTTAGGATGAAAAACTCTATATTCTTGATGAGAATTTTGGTATCACAACTATGGTAAAACAAAATATTTGAAATATTAATAATATAAATAACCAATAAGTAATCAAATCAATGACTTGATATCTTCTTTTTATATTTTTTGTCTTTATTTTTTAATTTCACACTTATTTTATATATATATATATATATAATTACAAATATAAAGATAATATAAATAAAAAATAAAAAATAAAAATCATAATTCACAATAGTCCGGGTTCAAGGACACAACTAGTCTTTTGAAATGTCAGTTGGAGTTCCTCTGACGACGGTGCCGATGATGGTCGCACAAAGCATGCGCCTAAATCAAAGCATATGCAACACGTTTATTGCATAAACGTTTGAATAACGTGGGCATCTGGTATGATACGAATCATAGAGTCCACCGGCCATCTTATCAACTCAAGGTAGGGGGCCAGTGCCAACCCTCCTGTCTGTGTGGCTCCGTCTTCTACCCTTGCTTGACTTACACTCCTCTTCTTACCATGTTTTCACATCCCAAAGACCGTACTACTTATTGTGTTAGAGTTTTCAAGACCAACAACACAAGTGCTGGTAGACAAATTTGTTTTTTTTTGGGTCATGAACTTGAGTTGTGGGCGTTGACATGTGCAAAATGGTTGGAAAAGTTAAATGATACATTAATGATCTATTTGATAAAAAATTAAAAAAATATATTTTTTATTATTCAAAGGAGGAATCGATCTTCCTTTCCTCTTTTGTGTTTGAAGGATGAAAAATATGAATGATTAATTTTTTTTTTGTTTGATAAGAATCAAATGAGTGATAATATGATAAATAATATTATAACAAAGTTATAATACGACGTTTTAAAATAAAAAATTTATTAGGATAATATAATGCTTGAAATTACGTTTGTTGGCTAACTAGCGCATATATAATGGGAGAAAAATTGATGACATTTTAGTCTATTTACATAATAAAGAGTAATTCTAGTATTTTATAAAATATTTAGTTAAATTATTATTTTATCTATTGATAGAGACAAAAGTTATTGTTATAGGAGTTGTTATTGAATTTAGACTCAACTACATGGTGTTTAGATGAAACTTTCCCTAAGATATAATATGTAGATATAATATCTTTTCGATCTTTGTACTATATATATGTACAGTGAAGATGTGTGTATGATATGAACAATAAAAATAAAGAGAAACTGCATTAGGATAGAATTTTGGGGAGATATATTTTTTAATTTAAACTAATTTAAAATTAAATTCAAAATATAAAGTAGAACGATTAAAAATATATTTTAACAACTCCTTTGATAATCTAATTTGAGTGTAATTTAGGATTTTAAGAGACTGTGATATGTCTTATTCACTATTTAGATTCAATTATTTATTTACTTACTAATTTTAATTTAGAAATTTGATTTGTCATAGTCTTAGTATCTGAGATTGATTTTTGAAACTATATTCAAATTTTATTTGTTAACTACATTTTTATTCATAATTCATTTTTTGGTTTTCAATTGTCAAATGTTTACAATATGATTGTAATTTTTTTCAATTTAAAGACAATTTAGGGTGAAAAACTCTATATTCTTGATGAGAATTCTGGTATCACAACTATGGTAAAACAAAATATTTGAAATATTAATATTATAAATAATCAATAAGTAATTAAATCAACGACCTGATATCTTCTTTTTATATTTTTTGTCTTTTATTTTTTAATTTCACACTTATTTTATATATATATATATATATAATTACAAATATAAAGATAATATAAATAAAAAATAAAAAATAAAAATCATAATTCACAATAGTCCGGGTTCAAGGACACAACTAGTCATTTGAAATGTCAGTTGGAGTTCCTCTGACGACGGTGCCGATGATGGCCGCACAAAGCATGCGCCTAAATCAAAGCATATGCAACACGTTTATTGCATAAACGTTTGAATAACGTGGGCATCTGGTACGATACGAATCAAAGAGTCCACCGGCCATCTTATCAACTCAAGGTAGGGGGCCAGTGCCAACCCTCCTGTCTGTGTGGCTCCGTCTTCTACCCTTGCTTGACTTACACTCCTCTTCTTACCATGTTTTCACATCCCAAAGACCGTACTAATTATTGTGTCAGAGTTTTCAAGACCAACAACACAAGTGCTGGTAGACAAATTTGGTTTTTTTTGAGTCATGAACTTGAGTTGTGGGCGTTGACATGTGCAAAATGGTTGGAAAAGTTAAATGATACATTAATGATCTATTTGATAAAAAATTAAAAAATTAAAATAATATTTTTTTTTATTATTCAAAGGAGGAATCGACCTTCCTTTCCTCTTTTGTGTTTGAGGGATGAAAAATATGAATGATTGATTTTTTTTTTTTTTTGATAAGATAGAAAAAATATTTTTTATTATTTTATATTTTTACTAAATAATATAAATACATATATTTTACCATTATATATATATATATATATACACACACACATAAATAACATACATTTTAACACATATAATTAATTTTTTATCTATTTATTTTCTCAATTTTAAAGAAATTGATTTTGGTAAGTTAGAAGAAAATCTTATTAATCCACTTTTTCATCTTTCCTTTTTTTTTTTTACCAAATATAAAGTTTTATCTATTCCTCAAACTTTTAAATTTTTTATTCTTTTATTTTTTCTTCATATCAAATGAAACATAATTTTAGAAAAAAAAAAATCAAAAAAGTAACGATTAAATGACGTGACACTGTGTTCTTAACAAATAAAAGTGAGATAAACAATACCTCTATATTGATATCACATTGTTTAATTTCTATTTTTCATTTCATTTTTTAGTGGGAATAATATTATCGGTAGCAATAAGACCAGGTACAACACCCTCGCTTCCTTTTTTTAGTGCCATATATCCGAATAATGAACATATTATTAGATAGCATTGCTTGAATATTAAGCCAATTAAGGAACAGTACTTGACACCGACGAGGAATAGACCTAAACAAGCATATACTGGTCTTGCTTATAGTCTCAGCTAGCTAATCCACCTTAACCACCACACCCCACCCCACCCCACTGGTGGTTCTGATGCCCTTGACATGCATTCTCCACTCATTTTGCATTTAATTTTGAATTGATGCTTCAACAATTTCCCTTTTGATTCATTCTAATGTTTCACGTGTGCTTCATAAAAATCTCCAGACTCCACAAGTCACTAGCTATAGCTTGATTGGATGGGAACGTGATTCCTCCTGATATTTTTTATCCAATAGTTTTTTTGATGGATTATTAATTACTAACGAGTGAAAGACTCACTTAAAGGGAATTTCATTTCCATTACAGAAGTGAATGACAAAGATATATAAGTTTTTACATTCTTCTCAATACTCAACATTATTGGTATTATTAGTTGCTCTTTTTTCAAAGGACTTCCTTCCCTTAATGGCCTACAAACCAATTCCATGCACTGTCTGAAATACAAAGTGCTATAAACACTCTAATATCATACTTGCAGTTGAGTTATATCTATCTTAAAGTGATTTAAGATCATAATATTTAACATTATTGTTTCTGAAATAATAAACTTAGGATGAATGATATTTTACACTCTAAAAAATCTTTAAATACCCAATTTACACAATAAAAGCTAAATTCTCACAATATATTGTACCATCAATATTGTAAAAAAAAAAAAAAAGAAATGTAATTTCTTTTAGTAAAATTGAGTACCAAATTTTCATGTAAAATACATAAAATGAGTAACCTATGGCTATGAATAATTGTGTACATAAACAGAAATATGAAAAATACAAAAAAAAGAAAAAAATGTCAAACGAAGCAACATGGGTCTGGACCACATTGGTAGAGTAATCCAGTCTAATACAATATAAAAATACAAAAAATATAATTAAAAGGGGTATTAGAATAATACGTAATTTTATTTAGTGCTTAGTAATGTACAACATAAATGTTGGATAATAATTATTTAATCCAATTGGTTGTTTGGTTAAAAAATTATTTCATCGTATTAATGTTAAATTAACAAACATATCTTTCATGGTGCAAAGTGTTATTTGGAAGAGGTCTAAATGAAAATAAAAAATATTATTTATACCTAATTTGTTAACCGTAGTAAATGACCTAATGCATTGTAGTCATTGAATTAATTAATAATGGGTTCCAAACATTAGTGGAGTCCACTGTCCATGTTAGAGATTGCTTATAATAACAAATAAGATTAGCAAATTAAATTCAAATAATGTTGCTCAATATACGTCCGCGTGCAGTACACCGTGACTGTTTTACTAATTTATGCCTAATTAAAACCATGCTTTCAGCATCACATGCATTTTCAGCATATAGAGTCATAGACAGAGTGCTCTATATATAGCAGCACAATCCCCATACTTTATCGTTGTAAGGTTTTGTTTGCTGGAGAGAGAGAGAGAGAGAGAGAGAGAGAGAGAGAGAGAGAGAGAGAGAGAGAGAGAGAGAGATGCAAGTTCTTCACATGAACAAAGGAGAAGGAGAGATTAGCTATGCCAAAAATTCTACTGTACAGGTAACTCTTATACCTTCTTTCTTTTTTTTTTTTTTTTGTTGGTAGAAAAGAGGGTGGGACTATGGAGAGCGCCCAAAGACCACTCTGATAGGTCTTAACTGCGCTTGGTATTCATCTCGAGAATAAACCTAGTTAGGCTAGTATAACGTCAACCACCGAATCTCAATGTGGACTCTAAGTTTCAAACCTTCAGCCACAGAAGTTCGAGTGGTATCCCATTGGATCACCCCATTCCATCTATAATTAACTGATTTTAAATAATATCCCCATGAATTTCTAAAGCAGTTATAATTAACTTGCAGAGGAAGATTATATCTGTTGCTAATTCAATGGTTGAGGAAGCTGTGATAGACATTCTGTGCAAAAACTTCCCCGAGAGCATGGGCATTGCGGATCTGGGTTGCTCATCCGGATCCAATACCTTAATGGTGATCTGGGAGATCATAAACATCGTCTGCGCCATGAGCCACCAAACAGGCCGCTCAGTGCCGGAGTTGAGGGTATCCTTGAATGATCTTCCTGGTAATGACTTCAATGATTTATTCCTTTCATTGCCATCATTCTACAACAAACTCAAGGAAGAGAAGTGTACCGGGTTGGAGAGGTGTTTTATATCGGGTATGCCCGGTTCATTTTATGGGAGGCTATTTCCTAGCAAAAGTATACACTTTGTGCACTCTTCTTCCAGTCTCCATTGGCTCTCTCAGGTTAGTTTCCCATTTCACAAGCTCTGCCTTCGAGTAATATTATTGTGATCTTAAAAATTAAACTAATTTATTGATATAATGATGTGTTAAGTAATGAGGTTTCCATGAAAAAAATCTAAGAGTTAACGTCACAATAATACTATTGGACTATGTCACTGCAACATCATTATGTCAATAGATTACGTTGAATTTTTAAATTCCAATACAATTACTACTCCCTTTCAGCGAAAGAAATGAAAATACACGGGTGTTTTTTGTCATTTTAAATCAGAGTAATGCTACACTGACTAAATTTTAGGATCAAATTTAGAGCCCAAATGACATGACAACTGACTTGAGCTTCTTTATTTGGTGCCATGTCATTTGGACTCCAATAAAGACTTCAAATAATATGCTGTCAAGTCATTTAGACTTCAAATTTAGTCCTAAAATTTGGTGAGCATGATATTAATGTTTAAGTCATTCTTAGTTTCAATTACTTGAAAGATGCACTTGCAAGTTGCAAGAATACTAGACTTGGAAGACACCTTTTTCTTCCATTCAAGGGGTGCAATTTGAGAAGTTGAGCTTGCGAGCATGTTGGGTTTGAGTCACGTTAAGATCAATTCTGTTTCAAGCTTAAATTTAATCCAAGCCTAATCATTGAAATTAATTTTTTTTATCAAACTAGGTTTGGTGGTAGCTTACGAGCATTCGAGTTAAAAGCCGAGTTCAAATAAAAAAAATCCAAAAAATCTGTACAATCAACCATCAAATTAAACCCTACAAATTTAAGCCTTACCAAAAATCTAAGAAGGGAAACAAAAAAAACAAAATGGATATAATCTGGAGTACCTACTTCTGTATAAACTTGAGGCAGTTTATCTTACGAATATGAGTTATTTTTATTTATTGATAAAGCTTATTAATATACATGAACAAATTTGAGTCGAATTGAGCCGCACTTAATTTGGATTCAACTCAATTATAAACAGGTTTAGAGATCTAATTCAATTAAATTATTTTTATATATATTTTTAGTATAAACAGTCAAAATTTAGTTTGAGTTTGAGCTATTCAGTTCAGATTGTTCAAGAGAACCCAATTCATTATATACTCTTAACAGATGTTTTTTTTCAGGATTTGGGGTTAGATTGGATTGGAGTGTCCTTTCTAACCCATTCCATCACTGTCGGTTAGGCTGGCTTTGTACAATGGTTAGGATCGTTGTAGTAACTTTATTACATGTGGATCCCATAGCAAAAAAAAGTGTGGAGGACCCATTGCTCTTTTCATGCATTCCAGGAAGGGCGCAAAGGGCTTGTCATTTTGCAATCTAGATAACGCTGTCTGTGTCCACATAGATCGTATGGTCTTGATTGAATAACGTCTTCTGCATGGGCTTATTACAACTATAGCATTTGGGCAATACAAAATTCAAATCATTTGTTAAAGCCAAACAAACACAAATAAACAAGGCATAAGATGGCACATCACAACTTAAAACAAACATGCCTGCATTAGTATGTTGAGACACATGACGGGGAAAGTCACCCTTCGAACACCCCACCCACCAAAATAGGCACAAAGATCCTGAAACATAAAGTACCAGAACAACCTAGATTACTTATATCAATTTAACAATTAATCTTAAAACTTATTTTTTAATCACACCAAATCTATTTTAACCATACCCACTGTAAATCCATTCTAGTTATAGCCTAGAAGCACGGATACATATATGTGATCAAGGGCGGGACCAAGGGGGAGCATGCCCACCATGAAAAAAAAAATTAAAATTTTTACCTTTGCATGGCTAACATGTAAATCAACAGGTTCCTGCTTCTCTGGACAGCAAGGCTAGCGTACCTCTAAACAAAGGCAAAATTTACATATCAGAGACGAGCCCCATTTGTGTCCTGGAGGCATACTTGTTGCAGTTTCAGAATGATTTCTCTCTGTTCCTCGAGTCACGTTCGGAAGAGATGGTTCCCGGTGGGCGCATGGTTTTGTCATTTATGGGCCGGAGATCCTCAGAATCGTCGGTTGGACAGAGTTGCCACCACTGGGAGCTCTTAGCAAAAGCTCTGATGAGCATGGTTTCAGAGGTATATTTAAGTCACTAAAATTTTTTGTTTTCACCCCAGATAGCACCCCCCCCTCCCCCCCTCTGCAAAACCCCCAGGCAATCTAGCCATCATCTTTTAAGAGCTTGTACTTTGAATTCAACTCTAGCTTATGCAGGAATCACCCAAAAGATTAAGCTGTTAGATCGTTCAAAATCTTATAGGCCATATGACACCTATTGACTATAATCTGACTCTTGGACTTGGTTATGGTATGGACAAAAAATAAAATAAAATTATACCATACCTCTAAAATTTACTAATCAGAGAATTGCTTTTTCAATTTTTGTGGATCATTTTATAATCAAAAAATTTATTACTTTTGTGGGTGGTTTATCACTTTTGTAAGTATTTTATTATTATTGTGATTATTTTTATCACTACTGTGATAACTACTTTTATCACTTTTTTTTAGTACAAAAAAATTTATTATTTTATGAGTAATTTATCACATTTGTAACTATTTATACCATGGTACCCAAAAAAGTGACAACTACTGTCATGGCACAATAGACAATGGCGGAGATTTACCACATTGTTTGAGACAAGATTTCGTAAAAAAAAATTGGTAAGCATAGCATTTTCCTTCTTTGTTACACCTTGTCTGGCGGCACAATTTTCTGGGTCAGTGGAATTTTACACCACCTATGTCGGAAAAACTCCAAAACAAGATTTTTTGGCCTGAAGTGAATCTATTACGATGATCCAATATCACATCGTTTGTTAAAATATGTATTCCTACAAAAATCGGAATAATTGATAGTTTACTAATAATAATTGTTGCAGGGACTTGTGCAAGAGGAAAAGATTGATTCCTTCAATACCCCATACTATGCACCATCTCTGGAGGAACTGAAATCTGAGTTTCAAAAAGAAGGGTCATTTATTATAGATCGCATAGAGGGCTTTGAGATTGATTGGGATGGAGGTGCCTCAAGCAATTGTGTTACCCAAGACCAGTTCACCACATTCGCAACATTATCGAGTGGTCAGCGAGTGGCTAAGACAGTCAGAGCCGTGGTTGAGTCGATGCTGGAATGTCATTTTGGAACAGGAATCATGGACGAGTTGTTTAGAAGATACAGTGAGATTGTGGATGATCATTTATCCAAGACTAGAGCCAAGTTCATTAATTTGGTCGTTTCTGTCATTAAAAAGGGTTAATTTGGACCTAGAAAATAAAATAAACTCAAGTACTAATGTAAAAATAAAATAATGCTGCTTGGACTTAATAATTGGGAACCCAATCTAACACTTTAGTCCATTGTTATCTTGAATAGATAGTGGGTTTTGATAAACGCCGAGGTTCTCCGTTCACCCAACGATTTCAATTTGGCAAGTTAGCTCTAGGTTGTATTATTGTCAATGACAACTTTTGAAATTTTATTTGGAGTGGTACGTAGGTGTATACTTGTTTGAGCAGCATGCAGTGACCAAACGCAGTCACATAGCTTATGAAGTGGACATGTACCTTGTCTCTTGTAAAAACCTTGATAATCCCAGCTTAATAAAGATTTTGCCTAAGATTTGCTGCTGAAGATACTCTTTCTTTTAATTTTTTTTACCAGTGCTATGTATGACCATTTTCCCACTTATAAATTTTCTTTTCCTTGGACAAAGAACTATTGATTATATCCCTAGAGATAATTATTAACAACCCTATTTATGTCCTATTCATGATTACAATTGAATTAACGAGTCTCATATGGAGTGATCGTGGGATGCCTGTGTATGAGCGATGAGTGATTGCATACGTACTTTCTGATAGTAATTACTCAATAACAAATAAACAAGGAAGCAACTGAACCCTATTATTTTGAATATGTAGCAGTTATTATCTTACATAGAAGGGTGGTTATTTGAAGGAGTAAGATCAATTTTGTCTAATTGTTGAGTTATCACTAAGAAGTTATGATTACACTCAATATTTACTCGTATATGAGGAACTTAGGACATGCATTAACACTACGCAATGCTAGTGTAGCCCTAAAACAAAGGAAAGATCAACATATCTACAACGCGAGAGTCCAGTGCATACTTCTTGTAGTTTCATAAGGATTTCTTACTTTTCCTCAAGTCGCGTTCGGAAGAGATGGTTCCCAGGGGCGCATGGTGTCGTTGTTTATCGGTCGGAGATCCAGCGATCCTTCGGCTGAAGAGAGTTGCCACCAGTGACCGGAGCTTTTAGCACCAGCTCTTATGAGCATGGTTTCACAGGTATAATCAAGTGCTATCATTGCCTTATTCTTTAGATAACTTACAAGTGAGACTAGGGTTTCTAAACAGTATGGTATATGTGCCAAACTATCTCACATCTCTTGAGGAATTGTGTGGGAAGTAGTTTACGACAGTGATGATGACCTAAGTCAAATAGACAACATTATACAAAACGGGTTTGAGATGTTTTTAGGGGTTACAGTCATTGAGTCTCATGGTGTAAATGCCACATAGTCTATACACTACACGAACACCTTATCTAGCGGGAGTACGGGACGGTGACAAATGATGTAGTGGTAGTCATACTCTCAAATCTTATATTATCTATGTTGGGGATGGGTCCCAAACTAGTATGTTTGCATTTAAGGGGTGAATTATGATGACTTAATCAGATATTCTAAGATAAAATGTGTATGAAGTAAGTGTGAATTTTGAACTTTTGTTGTATAACAATGCATGTCTACTTAAAAATTTACAATATCATGGAATGGGTAGTTATTTTCTGACATGGAGGAGAGATAATTATTAATTTTAGTAAGATTCATTTACGTATTTATTTAAATATTCTTGATTGGTCATACCAATTCAATATTACTACATGGTATTATTGTTGTAACAAATATTTCCATGAGTTTAGAAAGAGAACATGAACTAGAGATTTTGGAGGAGGTTGTGGGTCATGTTGGTGAAGGAATTCTTAAGTGGTTCATTGTACTGGATTTCATAAAAGGCCTCCAAGTCCATGTACTGGACACCTTGGGGCCCATTAATATACATCTGCACTTCTAAGTTCTGATTTTGTTGGGTTGTCTGTAAATGTTTTTTGATCCAATTTAATTGGCCTGGTAAACATAACCTAAAAAGGAAATTTTTAAATTTTCAAACTTTTTTTTTTAGTTTAACGATTAGGGGTATTTGAGTCAACTTACAGATAATTAATCCTCTTTCCGGTTTGATCAAATACAGACCATCCACGCCAAAACTAAGATATTCATGAGGGATAAATCTTTCATGACCTGATTCCAAAAATTACCAAAGTTCGAACTAAAAACGTTTTCAATATACCTGACCCTCTTTTACTTCAAAGAAGACTACCGAAGCAAAGCAAATTAATTGCTCACATAACAATGCTTCTATTACATTTGCCACTCGGGTAGACCTGCAGGTCTTGACGTGCCACATTAACCACCATTGAATAAATGGGTCTCCTAAATATATCTAATAGTAAAAAGTTAAATATCATTTAGTTGGTTGGAGTTGAATTAGCGATGACATTTTTCAAAAAATTCAAATATTATAAACATGTGAATGCAATTACAACATTATTAGAAGCAGTAAAGTGGAAGTACTTAAAAATTAATTATTTTCAATTGACAAACTGTCGCCTATGATATCAGGGAAATCCAAGTATTATTCTTATGATGGGACCAAATTGCATTGTATGGATGGGACTT
>CAUOFW020008304.1:0-18008 GCA_963454935.2 Ilex paraguariensis | reverse complement strand
AGATGGAAGTATAACTTGACACATGGTAATACTGCGCCAGTAATACAAGGAATCATTTAAAACTAATAATACTAACCAATAATCTCATAAGAGATAAATCGTACAACTCTATGACAAAACACACAACTCTGTAACTCATTACAATACAAAGAATTAGGGAATGCATCCCTTACATCAACAAGGAAACGAACACTCATGTACAATATGAATACAACCAGTTTTCTTAACCTGTCATCTCAACTCTGCTAGTGTTGTAATAGACCTAACCTTAAATTTTAGCTTCCTGAAAACAAATATTTTCTTGAGTGTACTACACATCATAATAAATGAAAATACTAAAAATATGGATCAAATATTATTTCATCAAAATATGTTTACAATTTGAGGAGGACGACAAAATCAAAGTGTTTTCAACTCACTTTGAAATCAATCACTGCTAAAATATCAATACTTGGATTTAAGTCATGATAGATAAATTTCTCATAAATATTCTAGTCTTGTACAGATGGCTTGTCTTTGATCAGACTGGAGAGAGAATTAGTCAAGGTGCACGTAAGTTAAATCTAGAACAAGTTGATAAACTACATAAATGTCATTAGTTGGCCATAATACTGCCTAAGCTTTTCTTTTTAATATGGAACGACAGTTCACTATTATACATATAAAAAACATTGTTCTTTGAATGAAGTTCAAATGAATCATGATGTGATGAAATTTAATAAATTATAAATACATGAAAGCATAGATACATTATTCTTATAATAAAGTAAGAATCATATGGAAAGAAAAATAGAGCAAACTTCCCCCAAAAAAATTGGCAAAAAAGACGAATCCATATTTTTTGATGAGGATTGAACCTTAACATCCTTGAGTGAAGTAGGTTCGTCGGTGAATTAGATTTGCTTTAAATTCCATTCAAATTCAGTCCATTTTGTTGAATATGAATTATATTTTCACAAAGAATTTGAATTCAAATCCATTATATCATACTTCACAAATATGTGTTGCATATACTTGTATCGATTTTTTTTTTTCTTTCTGTTATTAATCTCATTTGTACATTCAGACACATAGGTGAACCATTATGATAGATAAAGTACCACCGCCGCCAGATACATATAATGGCTGCTTCGTGCTTCCGACAACTTTGGTAAAGGTTGGCCTCACCACAGCTAAGCTTCCTTAAATGAAATTCTTAAGGATATTTATGTATTTGATTTGGAATCTTAGGTAATGTGTTCTGGGAATGATAGGTGGACTTGTCGACTTCATATGGTTGGTTGGACAAAGCATATTCATCACACAAGTGCCTCTAGAACTATAATTAATTAACCGATTGGATAGTCGACATAATAGTCAAAAGTTTCGAAATGTCAAACGTTACAATACGTTTGTCTAATCATAGTAATTTGGAATTATGAACAGAACAAATGATTAAAATAACAGAAAAAACCACCATGTTCCTGTAGAACTACTGGCCTTGTGCATGTATCCCCCCCCCTGTCCCAAAAAAAAGGTTGGTATATACTTATGTGGAATATAGGCTAAGCCAAGCAGGCGCATAGTATTAATATAATCCCAATTGCAGGCGGTCGGTCAATAAGAGAGTTCGAATCGAATCGATATTAAAAGTCATTGACTTGTAAAGAGGAGAGAAGAGCCGGGAAATGCATTAAAATTGGAAAGGGTCAAAGCATGATTAGCATAGACTTATGGAGTTCAATTACAAGCCGGCTTCTGTAGACTTAACAATTGTTTTGGAAAGTTTGTATTTAAAGCATGTTAAGGTTTTATACTCACAACTTGATTTTTATAGGAAATTTCTGAGACATTTAATGCAAAAAAAAAAAAAAATGCTTCGATTAACTAGTGTGATAAACCACGTAAAAAAAATAGTTGTTAGCTCAAGCATTTTACCTCAAACATCTCAGAGAGTAATGCAGGGTAGCGTGAAAAAGAACGAAATCAAACAACAAAAATTATAATCTGTTGATTATCGTAATAATATCATATTGGAATCTTTAAAAGTCTTGTTGATTTTTTAGAGCACCAAGTCAATTGGGGATTGAAAAAAACTCGTCTCTAAATTTTATTCAAAATAAACTAAAGTTATCGAATTTGTTATCAACACCACATAAATAAAAAACCTTAATGGTTCTAAATTACTAGAAAAATGTCTAAAAAATGTCATAAACATTGTTTTTGGCTTAAAAACGATGGGTTGAAGGGTCTTCAATCTAGCTTAGATTGTTGAGAACTTTTTGAAATAAAATCTGATGAAATTTTTGGACACTGTAACCCAAAAATAGTCTTGATTGGTGCTCGATCAGTATTGCCTTCGATGGTCTTAATTTGCCATATAGTCTTCTACTATACGTGTTGTATCATATAAGAACATTCACATATGACAGTGTTGCTTTCGATAATATTGATCTGTCATGTAATTTTTTACTACAAGTACTGCATTATGTAGGAACGTTCGCACATGACGAAAACTACAGAAAGACTTGTATTTCTTACCAAGGGTAAAAGAAACGATTTGTATGGTCATAGAACTAAAATTAGTTTATATTTATCATCCAACAATATTGGCCATTTTCTTTTACAGCTCTTGATATGATTCATGTAGACCTGATTAATATAGACTGCTCGAATGAACTACATTCTTTAGTCTTAAAAAATATTGAACATTACAGAACATGCATGACATCATGTATCTCACCGGCAGGCGACAGCTAGTTTCTGGTGTGGTGTCCCCCTCTAGAAAATATATTTTACCTTTGTATAACGTCCCCGAAACATACCATTGAAGGAGTATTTAAGGGAAGAACTAGGTTTGTCCAAGGCATTGCGGCTTAACACGCTTCTGATTATAGCTAGCTACTTGCTTGTGTTTGTGTACTGAGATTTTTGAAAATGAAGGCTGTTTTATCCTTGTTGATCTGCGTAACTGTAACAGTTTTTGCTGTTTTTGGTGTTTGTCAAGGAGGAGATCTGACCAAGAATTTCTACAAAAATTCATGTCCCCTTGCAGAAGAAATTGTCCAGAACGTCACCTGGATGCATACCTCCACCAACCCCGTCTTGCCGGCGAAGTTCCTCAGAATGCATTTCCATGACTGTTTTGTTAGGGTAAGGCAACATTTTCATACGTATTCTCCTGTTTAGCAACAGCGTTCCATGCAATATTATTGGGTACGAGAGTTGCTGCCTTTTTGTTGCTCAAGAAGGAGAGTAAATCCAATTTCGCCCTCTGAAAAATACCAAAATTTTTAACTTGTCCCGGAATGATTAATTTTTTCACATTGACCTCTCAAAAAAATAAAAATATTATAATATGGCCCACTATCTTATTTTTATTTAGCCGTCTGTGTGTTATGTGTTAAATCAATCAATTAAGAGTTACATTTGGTTGTCCATATGTTTTTGGGCCAAGTCATCTGTTTCTTTTTTGTTAAATCAATTAATCAGTAATTACATTGGTCGTTCGTCTTTTTTGTGTTAAATCAATTAATTAAAAATTATAAATAGATGATGAATTACATTATAACGTTTTTATTTCTTTTATGGGCAATGGCGAAAAATTAATCATTATGGGACAAATTGAGAATTTTTGTATTTTTTAGGGGGTAAAATGGGATTTTCTCCCAAGAATTAAATCAGATTTTAAATTATATGGGTTTAATTAGAAGAAAACGAAATTATCTTAAAAAACAGTAGCAGGCTCTCATAACCGTCGAGTATTAAGATAGACTTATAAAGCTTTACCCATCTACATGGGACAATTATTTCAAATAAAAAATGAAAAGAAATGACCTACATTGATAGTTATGACTATGATTTAAATGAAACATGAGTAGAAAATCCCGGGACATGTCTTGGAACAACCATTTCACATCAAAATTGAACTGTAAGTCTGTAAAGACCCACACTTAGAGTTCTATGAAATGTAAAAGCATTTTGTACAATGCATACTTATACTTGCATGTTGAAACTTTTCTTTAGGGTTGTGAGGCCTCAATTTTATTGAACTCGACTGCAAACAGCACGGCGGAGAAGGATGCAATTCCAAATCTTTCTCTGACGGGTTTTGATGTTATCGACGACATTAAAGCACAGCTCGAGACAAAATGTCCAGGAGTTGTATCTTGTGCAGATATTCTTGCTTTGGCAGCCAGGGATGCGGTCTCTTTTCAAGTAATATTTGTAAATCCTTTCCAGCCGAGCAATTGGACCTAATTTGGGAAGCTAATTTTATGCTCCAATTCACTAACTTCACTCTACAATGTTTGCAGTTTAAAAAGCCAATATGGGAAGTGCTCACTGGTAGAAGAGATGGCACAGTGTCCCTTGCTAGCGAAGCCTTGGCTAACCTTCCCTCCCCTTTCTCTAACTACACCACCCTCCAGCAAAGTTTTGCTAGCAAAGGACTCAATGTCCAAGACCTTGTGGTATTATCAGGTAGAGACAATCAAATCATTCGTATAAAAGTTTAAATCATAACAAGTGTTTGACAAAATGACTCAATGGAATGATGTAGGTGGACACACCATTGGAGTAGGCCACTGCAATTTTTTTAGCAACAGGCTCTACAACTTTACTGGAAAGGGAGACCAAGACCCTTCTCTGAACCCAACATATGCTGCTTTCCTGAAAACCCAGTGTAAAAACCTCACGGACACATCAACCGTGGAAATGGACCCTCACAGCTCTCGAAATTTCGATGCTCATTACTACGTCATCCTCAAGCAGCATGAAGGCCTCTTCAAATCCGACGCAGCTCTCCTAACAAACACGGGCTTGGGCAAACTCATCAATCAGTTGACGAATCAAAATACCTTTTTCAGTGAGTTTGGAATGTCGATGGAGAAGATGGGAGCCATTGGCGTGCGCACTGGGACGTTGGGCGAGATAAGGAAGAAGTGCAGCGTCAAAAATTAATTGGACTGTATTATTCTCTTTTAATTACCATGCGATATGTGATGATTCACATTAAAGTCTTGAGTTATTTGCATGTTAACACACTGTATGAGTTTGTTTTATGATTGAGTATTATGTTCATGTTTTCATTTGGCTTCATGGCTGTTGGTGAGGCATTGTAAAATGTATTCGTTGTATTAAGTTATTTTGTTTGGTTTGGAAAATGTTTCCCAAACAACAATTTTAGTAAAAAATTTCATTGGGAATGACATAACACTCATGTTTATGTGAAAAATATTGTCAGCAATTTCTTTTGGAATGAAAGAATGTTTATGAAGTTGATAATATTTGGTAAGAATATCATTAAGTTGTTCACCAGATTTTACATAAGTAGTGATAATCTTATACGTTAAAAGATCGCAAATAAAAGGATAATCAATTTCGATGTATATTATAGACTTATCAATTATTGGATTACTAGCAAGGAAATGGTTCAATAGGTTTTAACAATGCATTTGCATTAGCTGACTAAGTTTCCACAAGTGAAAATCACAAATTAACATCTTTTTGATGTATTTTTCTTCAATTTTATTCAAATGTTAGTGACTATATAAATTTATTAGGAGTAACTCATTTTTAAAGACAAAATGCAACTCAAATTAATTTGAATGGTTTTGTGAGAAATGTTGTTGGCCATTGAACGATTCTATTTGAAACTGTTGAATGAATTTATTGAAACATATCATATTTTATATTATAGATCGTTATTCAATTCATGTTAGACTGTTCAAAACAGTTTTAGGTTAGGCGTTGCCAAAACATATATCTTAGCAATCCTTAGGAGTTAGGCATGAGGGATTTATTCCGCATAAATAATTTAGTTCCGATATGGATGACTTATTTTTGACCAGACCAAAAGGGATTAATCGAGGTGCATAGAAACTGACTCGTATATCCCTGAGCGTTAAAAAGAAAAAACATATTTCGATGTTAACACTTGGTTTCTCATTTTATCTTCCTTTTCTTCCCTCAAATTATATTCATGGCACATTACTGTTGGCAATGCTACATCTAGAACAACTTGATTAACTACATATACTTCCATTAGTTGGCCATAATACTTCCTAAAATTTTCTTTTTAATATGGAACCACAATTCACTATTATACATATAAAAAACATTGTTCTTTGAATGATGTTCAAATGAATCGTGATGCGATGAAATGTAATAAATTATAAAATACATGGAAGCATAGTTACATTATTCTTATAATAATAATATTGCAAGAAAAATAGAACAAAATTCCCCCAAAAAAATTGGCAAAAAAGACCAATCCATATTTTTTGATGAGGATTGAATCTTAACATCCTTGAGTGAAGTAGGTTCATCGGTGAATTAGATTTGCTTTAAATTTCATTCAAATTCAGTCCATTTTGTTGAATATGAAATTTATATTTCCACAAAGAATTCGAATTCAAATCCATTATATCATATTTCACAAATATTTGTTGTATATACTTGTATTGGTTTTTTTTTTTTTTCTGTTATTAATCTCATTTGTACATTCATACGCATTGGTGAACCATTATGATAGATAAAGTACCACCTCCGCCAGATATATATAATGGCTGCTTCGTGCTTCCGACAACTTTGGTAAAGGTTGGTCTCACCACATCTAAGCTACCTTAAATGAAATTCTGAAGGACACTTCTATATTTGATTTGGAATCTTTGGTCATGTGTTCTGGGAATTATAGGTGGACTTGGCTGCTTCATATGATTGGTTGGACAAAGCATATTCATGACATAAGTGCTTGTAGAACTATAATTAATTAACCGATTGGACAGTCGACACAGTAATCTTATAAAAGTTTCGAAATGTCAAACGTTACAACACGTTTGTCTAATTATAGTAATTTGGAATTATAAAAAATAACAGAAAAACCACAATGTTCCTGTAGAACTACTGGCTTTGAAGAGTCTTCATCCGCTTATAGATACATTGCACCCTCCAAAACCTGATTGACTTTGGCTAAAAGTAAGAAGAGACATTCTTGTGCATGTATCTCCCCCCACCCCAAAAGAAAAAGGGTTTGCAGGCGGTAGGTGAATAAGAGAACTCAGATCAAATTGGTATTGATAGTCATTGACTTGTAAAGAGGAGATAAGAATTGGGAAATGCATTAAAATTGGAGAGGTTCAAAGCATGATTAGCATTGACTTCAGAGCTGAGACACTCAATAAAAAAAAATAACAAATGCTTCTATTAACTAGTGTGATAAACCACATAAAAAAATAGTTGTTAGCCTGAGCATTTTACCACTGTATTAGATTAGATTTCACAGTTCACAACGTTATTTAGCATAATATTCCCCGAATCCTCTATCATCCCTCTAGCATAAAAATTCCCAGAAAATAAATAAATGAAAAAGGAACAAATATTCTAGAGAGTGATGCAGGGCAGCGTGAATAAGAAACGAGATCAAATAACAATACTATAATCTGTTGATTATCGCAATAATACTAGATTAGAGTCTTCAAAAATCTTGTTGATTTTTAAAATATCAAGTTAATTGGGGATTGAAAAAAAACTTGTCCCTAAATTTTATTTAAAATAAACAAAAGTTGTCGAATTTTTTTTCAACACCATATAATAAGAATCAATAATGGTCCTAAATTACTAGAAAATCCAAGCAAATATGCAATATTACGAAAATAACTCAAACAGTGGGATAAAATAAAAAAGTGCCAAGAGCTTACCGGAATAGTGTCTTATGAAATTTTCGAACACTGTTGCCCAAGAATAATCCTGGTTGGTGCCCGATCAGTGCTGGTTTCGACAGTTTTGATATGTCATGTAGACTTCTAATATACATGCTGCATTATAGAGGAACGTTCATATATGATTGTACTGCTTTCAATGGTATTGATATGATATGCAATCTTCTATTATATGTACTGCATCATATACAAACATTCACACATGAAGTAAACTACTGAAAGACTTGTATTTCTTACCAAGGGTAAAAGAAAAGATTTGTATGGTCATAGAACTAAAATTAGTTTATATTCATCATACAACAATATTGGCCAGTTGCTTTTACGGCTCTTGATATGATTCATGTAGACCTCATTAATATAGACTTATCGAATGAGCTACATTCTTTAGTCTTAAAAAATATTAAACATTACAGAACATGCATGACATCATGTATCTCACCGGCAGGCGACAGCTAGTTTCTGGTGTGGTGTCCCCCTCTAGAAAATATATTTTACCTTTGTATAACGTTCTCGAAACATACCATTGAAGGAGTATTTAAGGGAAGAACTAGGTTTCTCCAAGGCATTGCGGCTTAACACGCTTCTGATTATAGCTAGCTACTTGCTTGTGTATGTGTACTGAGATTTTTGAAAATGAAGGCGGTTTTATCCTTGTTGATCTGCGTAACTGTAACAGTTTTTGCTGTTTTTGGTGTTTGTCAAGGAGGAGATCTGACCAAGAATTTCTACAAAAATTCATGTCCCCTTGCAGAAGAAATTGTCCAGAACGTCACCTGGATGCATACCTCCACCAACCCCGTCTTGCCGGCGAAGTTCCTCAGAATGCATTTCCATGACTGTTTTGTTAGGGTAAGACAACATTTTCAAACGTATTCTCCTGTTTAGCAACAGCGTTCCATGCAATATTATTGAGTACGAGAGTTGCAGCCTTTTTGTTGCTCAAGAAGGAGAGTAAATCCAATTTTGTCCTCTGAAAAATACAAAAATTTTTAGCTTGTCCTCAAATAATTAATTTTTTTATATTGATCTCTCAAAAAAATAAAAATATTATAATATAGCCCACTATCTTATTTTTATTTTGCCGTCTGTCTGTGATGTGTTAAATCAATCAATTAAGAGTCACATTTGGTTGTCCATCTATTTTTGTGTCAAGTCATCCGTTTGTTTTGTGTTAAATCAATCAATTAGAAATCACATTGGTCGTTCGTCTGTTTTGTATCAAATCAATTAATTAAGAATTATAAATAGACGGTGAATTACATTATAATATTTTTATTTCTTTTATAGGCAATGGTGAAAAATTAATCATTAGGGGACAAATTGAGAATTTTTTATTTTTTAGGGGGTAAAATGGTGTTTTCTCCTGAGAATTAAATCAGATTTTAAATTATATGCGTTTAATTAGAAGAAAACGAAATTATCTTAAAAAACAGTAGCAGGCTCTCATAACCGTCGAGTATTAAGATAGACTTATAAAGCTTTACCCATCTAGAGAGAGATATAGACTTATAAAGCTTTACCCATCTAGAGAGAGATTACTTGTGCCACAAGAGAAGAATAGGCATATTTCAAAAACTGTTATGATATGAAGCCATTTCATGTTCAACATTCTAAAAACTTGATTAGTTTTCTCACTAGGGTTTAAATGAAAAATGAAAGGAAATGCTCATGGGACAATTATTTCAAATAAAAAATGAAAAGAAAAGACTTACATTGATAGTTATGACTATGATTTAAATGAAACATGAGTAGGAAATCCCGGGACATGTCTTGGAACAACCATTTCACATCAAAATTGAACTGTAAGTCTGTAAAGACCCACATTTAGAGTTCTGTGAAATGTAAAAGCATATTGTACAATGCATATTTATAATTGCATATTGAAACTTTCTTTAGGGTTGTGAGGCCTCAATTTTATTGAACTCGACTGCAAACAGCACGGCGGAGAAGGATGCAATTCCAAATCTTTCTCTGACGGGTTTTGATGTTATCGACGACATTAAAGCACAGCTCGAGACAAAATGTCCAGGAGTTGTATCTTGTGCAGATATTCTTGCTTTGGCAGCCAGGGATGCGGTTTCTTTTCAAGTAATATTTGTAAATCCTTTCCAGCCGAGCAATTGGACCTAATTTGGGAAGCTAATTTTATGCTCCAATTCACTAACTTCACTCTACAATGTTTGCAGTTTAAAAAGCCAATATGGGAAGTGCTCACTGGTAGAAGAGATGGCACAGTGTCCCTTGCTAGCGAAGCCTTGGCTAACCTTCCCTCGCCTTTCTCTAACTACACCACCCTCCAGCAAAGTTTTGCTAGCAAAGGACTCAATGTCCAAGACCTTGTGGTATTATCAGGTAGAGACAATCAAATCATTCGTATAAAAATTTAAATCATAACTATTGTTTGACAAAATGACTCAATGGAATAATGTAGGTGGACACACCATTGGAGTAGGCCACTGCAATTTTTTTAGCAACAGGCTCTACAACTTTACTGGAAAGGGAGACCAAGACCCTTCTCTGAACCCAACATATGCTGCTTTCCTGAAAACCCAGTGTAAAAACCTCACGGACACATCAACCGTGGAAATGGACCCTCACAGCTCTCGAAATTTCGATGCTCATTACTACGTCATCCTCAAGCAGCATGAAGGCCTCTTCCAATCCGACGCAGCTCTCCTAACAAACACGGGCTTGGGCAAACTCATCAATCAGTTGACGAATCAAAATACCTTTTTCAGTGAGTTTGGAATGTCGATGGAGAAGATGGGAGCCATTGGAGTGCTCACTGGGACATTGGGCGAGATAAGGAAGAAGTGCAGCGTCATAAATTAATTGGACTGTTTATTCTGTTTTAATTACCATGAAATTTTTGATTAGTCAATTTGTATGTTAGCACACTGTAAGAGTTTGTTCTATGTTTGAATATGGTGTTCATGTTTTCATTCAACTTCCTGGCTGTGGGTGAGGCTTTGTAAAATGTATTCGTTGTAATAAGTTAGTATTTCATTGGGAATGACAATAAATCACATTAAAAGATTTCAAATAAAATGACAATCAATTTTGATGTATATCACGCACTCATCAATCATTAGATTTCTAGCAAGGAAATTGTTCTCTAGTTGTGACAATGCAGTTGCAATATTAATACCCAACCCACGAATTAAAAAGTCAACCTTTGACATCTCACATGCAACATATAAGACAGGACACAGGATATTTAGCTAAGTAACGAGATTATTATTAACGAATATATAATAATAAAAAAAAAATCATTAGTTAATACGATTGGACTGCCTAGTTAGCATCAGAATATCCGATAACAGTTATAGATAATGATGACCCATAAAACAATCCTTATACCTAGCTATTTAATTTTTTTATTTTTTTTTGGTATTTTCAGATATTGAAAAATATGACGAACAGCTCCCCCATGAGGTGGCCAAAACATATGCATAAGCTAAATAAGTTTTCACACATGAAAATCACGAATTAAGATTTTTAGATACTTTTTGTTCAAATGGTAGTGATTATATAAATTTATTATGGGTAACCCGTGTCTGAAAATACGATGTAATTTAAGTTAATGTGAATAATTTTGAGAGAGATATTAGTGACCGTTGAATAAATTTATTTGAAACCGTCAGTTAAATTTATTAAAACCTGTCATGTTTTATATAGACTTAGCATTCATGATTCTTAAGTTAATTGTAATTAGTGATTTACCCCCTTTGATAAATTAATAATATTTATATTGCAAGGAATTAAAAATGACATTTTATTTTTACCATAGGAGGGCAGTTATGTCATTTCAGGCTAGACATACAGACATGAAGACACGTGGCGGGGCCCTCGTAAAAAATCTAGGACAGGAACGGTCCAAATTGAATCATGTTTGGTGTCCCATGTGAATCTAATTTTCCTATTTCAGGAATGTTAGATTGATCAAATTTTGAGATCAAATTTAGAGCCTAAATAACATGGCAGTTGACTTGGACTTTTTTGATTGATGTCATGTCATTTGGGTACTAATAAAAACTTCAAATAATCAACTGTCATATCATTTGATCTCTAAATTTAGTCTCAAAACTTGATCAGTTTAGTTTTACTCTTCCTATTGTTATTAGGAAAAAACGTTATTTGGATTTCAAAAGTTGACAATATTTGCTAACTTCATCGATCACATTCATTGAATAGATAGAGGATTCCAATAAATATGAAGACAATTAAATCAATGACAATAATTAATGAAGTCAACAAATGGTGTTACTCTATTCGTTCTTAAATATCTGTCGTTTAAGATTTTTGTACAAGGATTAAAGAAGTTATTAAATAACTCTAATATGAGTAAAAAATAATTACACAGGACTAAAATACTCTTATTCAATACGTATTGGAAATGAAAAAAATATGAAAGACACTTAACCTCCACCTAATCTAATGCATTGAAAAGTTAAGGATAAATTTGGAAGAAAAAATATTAATTATGTTTTGATTTTATAAAATGACAGATATTATAAAAAAAAAAATTGTGTAAAACGACATATATTTAAAAGCGAATGGTGTAATTTTTAAAATCCAAACAACATTGCTTACTCTATTTCATTTCATTTCGCCTTCGACCAATGGCCCAATACTTAAGATACCATTCTCAGAGACTAAAACTGGCCCAACACAATTGGCCACATCCAATCCATCTTTTTTGGGGAAATTGGAAGGGATATACCAAATTAGATTTAATTGTATAAAAATACATAAAAAAAAATATTAGATAATTAAATCCTTAATTTTGATACTTATTTGTATTTAAGTACATTATTTGAATTTTACTGATTTTTTTGTGACATTTTGTCCTCTATTGATTCATGTTAATTTTCTTTGAAAAGTGGTGTATTAAACATCTCTTACTTTTATGAGAGAACTTTAACATTCCATATTTGTATGTCCTCCCTTGATTAATGCTTATTTTTTTGAAAAGTGGTTTTGTTTTCAAATTATATTTAATGAACCTTGATTTATGTGTATTTTTTTTTTGGAAAACGGTTTTGTTTTCAAATTATAATAATATCCGAACAGTGTAACAGTGTAAAAAGTCATTTACACAAAATATTGTATTATTACATTTTGTTAAACATATATTTTCATATAATTTTTTTCAAAACAATTCATCCTCGTTTTGAATTTGTTACCACATGCACAAAACTATTGAACACCGTTTTTGTTACAGTGTATTTTTACACTGTCTTTGTTACATTATATTTGTTACACTATTTTTGTCCATTACACTATTATGAGGTTCGGATATTAACAAATTTTAAAATTCAAACAAGTGATATATTCTAAAATAAATAAAATTTTAAAATTTTTCTATAAAAGTAGTAGTAGTAAATATTTAATGCATAAATATAATTTAAAAAATAAAATTATTTTCTAAAAAAAATACACATGATTCAAAGTGCATTAAAGATAAGAGATTTTGAATGAAATGACCATAAATTTCAGAGTTTAATAAATGTCTTGTTAAAATTTTTGGGAAAGAAAATTTTACAAAATGAGCATTTATGTCTTTGTATTTTAGCTATGTACTTTTTTTCAAAATATTTTGTTCTATGTAATTTTTTACAATTATGTCTAATTTGATATACCGGCTTCCAAATGACCTTTTAAAAATGTTTTAAAAAAAATATTTTATATCCTTAAAAATTAAAAATTTTAAATTAAACCCCCAATATATAAAAAATATTGCAATGTAACCCAATCTTTGGTTTGCGTCTCGCATTTCCTTGATGTCAATGAAATAAATTTTGAAGGAATGAAAAACATAAATTACAACAGAAATTAACGATAGGGTCACATTACAACATAAATTAACGACATAGTCATATTACAACAAAAATTAACGATAAGGTCACATTACAATAATTTTAATACGTTGAAAGTAGAATATAAAAAAATCTAATATTGAGAGTACGAATATTTAAACCTTCCAAGGTATAAAGTGTGATTCCGCCTAACTAAAATTAGTAATGGAGGCAGTTGGTGAATAGTCATTGACTTGTAATGCGAAGAGAAGGGCTGGCAAACACATTAAAATTTGAGAGGTGCTTATGAAGTTCAATCCCGTACCTTCCTATGTAGATTTAACTTTGAGCAATTATATTGGGATCTAATTTATTGATATAATTCATGACCTTTAGATTAATTGTGAACTCCATCAAATATTGGAATTTAGTATTTATCCAATGGTTTCAATAAAGTCACGTCATTAGGTCAGCAAATTATGTTAGATTTTTAGATCCAAATAGTATTTTCCTTTTTAACTTTTGTTTTGGAATCTTAAATTTGAAGAGAGAGAGAGAGAGAGAGAGAGAGAGAGAGAGATAAGGTTTTCTAATTCCAACTTGACTTTCAATCATTGATCAAAATTTGTAAGATGAATGGGTACTTCCAGGAAGCATTATAGCACCATATGCTTAATGGCATTACCAAAAGTTTGTATTTGTGCAAAATGGTCGGGATCACTAATTATGCCTGGGGTTGGGGTACCTATTATTTATTGACGATATGGTGTACCTTTATTATACAAAGTCGTCCCTCAACTTAGTTAAATGACGTTGCTTAATTACGAAGAAAATTCTTTCTTACTCTAAATTCATACATTGTATTTTGTTGTTGGCAATGGAGAATGAGAATAAAATGACCAAGAAATACTCATTCTCCCATGCTAATGATTAGTTGTTTTACAACATGAGGTGGTATTACGCATTGCTAATCACCCCACTACTATCGCCACCATTACTCCAAACAACCACCTCCACCTCCACCTCGAGTATTGGGTCTGGATTTGAGGTTGGGTCTTGCGTCCCAAGTCTGGAGTCCCGAGTCTTGTGTTAGGGATCCTCAGTCCTTGGCCTGAGTTTTCAATGTTTGGGTATAAAGCATAATATCTGAAAGACAATGTACATCTCAAGCTAGTTCGATTCCACATTTATTTCATTGTCACTTACAAATTTTACTGCGAACTAAACGCCACATTTGATTCCAACCCATGACCTTGTAGCTGTTAGCATTGTTCTTTTATTTTTGTACTAGATAATGACTCCTCAATAGACATTAATATTTAAGGAACTCTTCAATCTTTCACGGGAGTTCACAATATTATTCAACATATTATATATAAGTAATGTTATATTGATCAAATTTTGAAACCAAATGACATGATAGTTGATTATTTGAAGTTTTTATTGGTATCCAAATGATATCACACCAATCAAAGAAGCTCAAGTCCACTATCATGTCATTTGAGCTCCAAATTTGAGTAATCTAGCATTACTGATTATATATAACAATGCACAAATATCCAAGAAATTAAAGGATGATTAACTTGCGACTGAAATTGCAGACAGATTTGTGTGTTTGACCAAGTGTTTGCCCTTCATCATACTATGGTCAGTTTCTTTTATTTGCATTTATGCCTCTTGTAATGTTTAACTACAACATTGCAAATGTAATTACTTCTATTTGTCTGATTCATATATATGGATCTCATGTCATTAATGTAGTTTATCATTTTTTTTGTTGTTTGATTTAACAGGTAGAAGTGTTCAAGTCACCTCATGCACAGTTCAATTAATCCTCTCTCTTATCTAGTCAAAAACAGACTATTCACGTTGAAATTAGGATATTCATGAAAGTTAAATTTCTCGTGATCTGTCCCCAAAGATTGATACACGACATTCTTGACTTGAAAAAATTGAGCATGTTATGACGATTTAAAAAATTGACTTAATTTACTAATGACAAATTGTTGAATCCTAATGGAAAAGTCCAACACTTACCATCACCACAATACTTTTAGATCACGGTATTGTCACATCATTAAGTCAACAAATTAATTTGATCAATTTTTAGGTCTTAATAACAATTACTCCAAAAATAATTAAATATTACAAACATGCATGGCTGGCATATATTGTATTTCTCACCGGCAGCTCACTCTCTCTCTAAAGAAAATGTATTTTTCTATTGCACAACGGACTGGGAAGGTGCCATTGGAAGAGTATAAAAGGAAGAACAAGTTAGTCGAAGGCTTTGCGGCTTAAAACACTTCTGATAATAGTTCCTTAACAGTGTTTGTTCCTAAGAAAATGAAGGCTGTTTTTCTCTTGCTGGTCTGTGTAACAGTTTGTGCTGTTCTTGGTGTTTGTGAAGGAGGAAATTTAAGGAGGAATTTCTACGAAAAATCATGTCCTCTTGCAGAAGAAATCGTCCAGAACGTCACATGGAAGCATACCTCCACCAATCCAATCTTGCCGGCGAAGTTCCTCAGAATGCATTTCCATGACTGTTTTGTTAGGGTAAGACAACATTTTCATACCTATTATCCTGTTTAGCAATAGCACTCCATGCATTATTGCATACGGGAAAGATAGTTCAATTCACGAAACACCTATTATTATAGAGTTTGGAAAAAGTTAGATTTATACACAT
Organism: Ilex paraguariensis; assembly: GCA_963454935.2. Lineage (NCBI taxonomy): Eukaryota > Viridiplantae > Streptophyta > Magnoliopsida > Aquifoliales > Aquifoliaceae > Ilex > Ilex paraguariensis. The sequence continues at coordinate 1,821 of CAUOFW020008304.1, read as the reverse complement.
TAACACGGCAAAAAGAAAGGTTGTACATTTTTGTACTCAACTTTCTAAAAAAAATTGAGTAGATATCACTATGTTTTAAATGAAACATGACTAGGAAATCCCGGGACTTATCTTGGAACAATCACTTCACATCAAGATTGAGTTGTAAAGACATACAATTAGGTTGGAACAATCATTTCACATCAAGATTGAGCCGTAAAGACATACAATTAGGCGTGTCAACAGATCGGATATGAATTGAATTGACCTATATTCAAATTTGAATTCGATTAAGTTTTTGTAAATCCGATCCGATGTGATCCAATTATCTGATGGATTTGAGAAATTAAATCCATGTCCGAATTCGTTAATTTTTAGATGCCCGATTCGATTTGATTATCACAAAAACCACATGTAGACGAAAAAATTTACAATAAGAATTTAGGTAATGAACTAAAAAATGAGAAAATTGAAAAATTGAAGTAAAAGTAAGGAAAAATTAAACAAGGGAGGCAAATAAAATAAAAATGAAAAAAAATGGGTCATACATTTTGATATTCACTCTATTTTTACTTATTTTCAAGTGTAAGTATATTTTTATTTACATAATATATTTTTGTATTCATATCATTAATAAAGGATCGAATTATTATAAATTCATATCCGAATCCGTTTAAACAACTCTAATTGGATTCATATCAAATTAATGGATTAAAAATTTGATCCACATCTACTTAAACGAATTCAGGTTCAGATCAATTTCGGAATAAAATCCGGTCTATTGAGAGGCCTACCTACAATTAGAGTTCTATTAACTGTAAAATCATTTTGTACAAATGAATATATAATTGCATATTGGAACTTTTCCTCAGGGTTGTGAGGGCTCAATTTTATTGAACTCGATTGCAAATAGCAAGGCAGAAAAAGATGCAATTCCAAATCTTTCCCTGACGGGTTTTGATGTTATCAACGACATTAAAGCTCAGCTCGAGACAAAATGTCCAGGAGTTGTATCTTGTGCAGATATTCTTGCTTTGGCAACCAGAGACTCGGTTTCTTTTCAGGTAATATTTGTAAATTCCCTTCGTACTGCAACATAAAATTGTTCGTCAATTGATTAATTAACATCAGTATAAAATATTTGCAGTTTCAAAATAAAAAGCCAATTTGGGAAGTGCTCACTGGTAGAAGAGATGGCAGAGTGTCCCTTGAAACAGAAGCCTTGGCCAACCTGCCCTCCCCTTTCTCTAACTTCACCACCCTCCAGAGGATTTTGTCAGTCAAGGACTCAATATCCATGACCTTGTGGTATTATCAGGTAGAGGTTCAAAAAAATTACAGGTTCTTGATAGTGTCTTTTAACGAAGAACAAAAGAAATATATATAATTTTTTTTACCACCAAATAAAAGCACAAAAATGCACACGCATACACTAATGGTATATATACTATATTCCATATATGATTGATGATTGATTTACATCCCATAACAAGAAAAAATATTGCTACATCATGATTACTTCAAAGAACCTAAGTGGGGGAGTGCTGCAAGAAAGCGAGTAAAAACAATAGTATAAGAAATGAGAATGGATAATGAAAATAAATTGTTGATTTGTGCACAAATACCGATTTAGATTCTTATTCTAGGTGTAAAAATTGTCTAGAATTCCATAATAGAACGACATTGACTATGTTCAATAAAATACCAAAAATCTCACCACCAGTACTGCATCAACAAATCTTATGTGTGTTTCTCCTTATTCTATTGTTGTGGACCAGAATTTGAGTAAATATTGAGTGTAACAGTGATATCACGCTATCAATGTTACATGGTGTCATCAAC
>CAUOFW020008303.1:0-18009 GCA_963454935.2 Ilex paraguariensis | reverse complement strand
GAGAGAGAGAGAGGAGAGAGAGAGAGAGAGAGAGAGAGAGAGAGTAATGCTGATTGTGTCACATATGCTTGTCATGGTACAAAGCTTTCTTCTAGCACGCAATTAATTGATTTCTACCTATTTCTCAAAAATAAAATAAAATAGAGTGATAGATATCAATAATTGAGTCCTTGTCTCCATTTTCATATGACCAACAGACCAAGCAATGCATCCCCCTATTATCTATCAGATTCAGGTTTGCCGCATTTCGGAAAATCATCAGCCTAATGTTGACATATCAGTTTATTTAGGATAACCCGTATTTGAAAGTATGATGTGTAATGTTATGATTTAAAAAAAAAAATGTGAATGATATTGAGAAAAATGTTAGTGGTTATTAAATGATTCTATTTGAAACTATCGGATGAACTTATCAAAGTCTCATCCGTTTTATATTATAGATATAGATAGATTATAGGTAGTTTGTATATCTAGGAATATAGTATTAAATCAGCCTCGGCAAAAAGGCTCGTGTTCAACTGATGGGAACAAAAGTCCACGGCCCATCAAATAAATAGCTGGGCCTACTCACTAGGTGGATGTCCAGGGCCGACTTTGTGGGTAAGTCCATGGGCATGTTTTTCATTGCCTTGGCCTAACAAGCTGGTGTTCATCGGTCCATTAAAATTGATTATGACTGAATGATGCCCCCAGCCACGTGCCAGCCATTGGCGTAAGTCAATCACATATGCCAAAAAACAATGTTATGCTAATATACTAGTAGGTTACAGAAGAAGAAAGTCCCTCTCTTTAACAGCCTCACACTCCAAATTGCAAGTATAATTGAGAGAGAGAGAGAGGGAGGAATAGCCGAGCAGTTTGCCCTATTTTGAAGTTAAAAAAAACATCATATTTATACTTATAGATATGCATCTATATATATAATAGTGCTTCACATGTCGAATTGCTCGATTTGGCTGAGTTCTCTGCAATGGAGGCTAGGGATAGAATATGACCAATAAAAATTGCAACAAAAAGAAAATTAAGAAAATGAATTTAGATCTGCTCAAAATCAATCCCAAATGCCAAAACACTTAAACACATACATGGATCTGAGAGAGAAGTCAAGCTATTGCAATGAGGCAGACGACGATCTAAGAGAGGGATGTACTCAACGAGAGGTGGCTCGATTTCAATCCTTGATTTCTTTGATGATAGAACCGACGATTCTCTTAAAAACACCAGAGCTACTATGACAAAAGAAATTCAGGGTGAGAGAGAGAGAGTATCTGAGAGAGACGATGGTGCATTTAGAGAGACAGAGAGAGTGATGATTTTTTGATTTTCAGAAGAAAATTCATTAAGAGAGGGTATCGGCAAGGGAGCGTGAGCGTTAAGATGAGGCTAGGTTAAATAAATTTGGGGAAACAATTTAGGGAATCACACCATTTTCTTATAGTGTCAGGAGTGACGTGCACATGGATTACACACTTCCATTAGGTGGCAGAAAATTGCCATTTCATTCTGTTGTTTGTGCAAACTTCAGATTTAGCTTGACAAACACTTTGTTACGTTTTAGTTGTACCCAATATTGCCTGGACTCTCTCTTTCTTTTCTTCTATTGTTTTTCATTTTTGACTCTCGGTTTCTATTTCAGAGGAAATAAATCTCTCATAATTTAATCTAAAGAGTTGTCAATATTCATATTCAAGACATCTAAATTTACAATTCGTACTTGTTATTACTTTAGTTACTCTTAGAGTTTGTATGATGTGAGATTTAAACTCTTATGCTCTGTTTAGTAAGGTGGAAGAAAAAATTAAAGGATAAAAAATGAGAATAATACACTTTATATCCTTCAAGAAAAAAATATAAATAAAAAGTAAGAATGATTAATTTTTTTTATATTTGGTAAGATACAAAAAATATTTTTTATATTTTTTTATTCCTCTCAATTTTAGAGAATTGATTTTGGTGAGTTAGAAGAAAAATTTATCCATCAATTTTTTTATCTTTTATATAAAATATAATATTTTATTTATTTTTTTAATTTTTCATTGTACTAATCGACTAATTCATATACTTCTAGGCAAAGAAGAAGAGGGAGGGGCAAAATAAAAAACAAAAGCGGCCATAGACTCAGTAAATAGAGTCACACACTAAACACCGATGTCTCTATCAAAATTTCAAAGTTAATTATTAACAGTAAACTTTCATAATGCTTGAAATGCTATCAAGCTAGCTAGCCGGCCAACTGGCTTCTCAAAACTACTTCTATATATTCGTTTTCCTCAACATTACAAAGTGACCCATATCAAACTCTGCAAAACCACACCAAATTCTGAACCATTCGATGGATCGATTCAATTCTCTAATAGCTGTGTTGTCACTATTGTTGAGTGTTTGTGTCTTTCCCTTCTTCGCATCAGCACAACTGAGACAGAACTACTACGCCAATGTCTGCCCAAACGTCGAAACCATTGTTAGAAATGCCGTAGCCCAAAAAATTCAGCAAACGTTTGTTACAGTTCCTGCAACTATCCGTCTCTTCTTCCACGACTGCTTTGTCCAGGTAATAACAATCAAACACGTGAGGCAATAGTAGAGTTGACATTAATGAGAAGCTTGTTGTTTTTGTGTTTGGAAATATAGGGTTGTGACGCTTCGGTTATAATTGCATCTTCTGGAACAAACACAGCTGAGAAGGACCACCCAGACAATCTGTCACTGGCCGGAGATGGATTTGACACCGTGATCAAAGCTAAAGCAGCGGTTGATGCAAATCCGAGTTGCCGGAATAAGGTCTCCTGTGCTGATATTCTTGCCATGGCCACCAGAGATGTCATTGCAATGGTTTGTACATTCTTTATGATAGGTTGCAATACGGGTATGAGAAGTTAATGGCTATTGAGAAAACTGTACACAATTCACTAATGAATAAGAGCATCTCTATTTTTTTTTTTTTTTTAAATTTGAAATTGAATAAAAAAAAATTAATTTTTTTTTCTAATGTTAGACCCATACCCATATTGAATCAAGAAAGATTTTTTTTTTTTTAATTTTTTTCTCAAATTAAAGGAGATTCAAATTCATACCTAAATATTTAATTGTGAGATTTCATCTATTTTTAAAGATCCAATGGTCATATTTTATCTTTTTTTAATTTTGAATTTGTCTTTATTTAAATTTGAGTTTCTCTTATTTTAAATTAGAGTTTTTCCATTGGAAAAGTTTATACTAAATGAAATTTTTTATCCTCTTTTTTTTTTTTTCTCAAATTTGGATAAGGGTATGAATCTCCATGGGAGATGGTATAATGCTATTTATGAGCATGCTGCTTTTGTTAGTTTTTTGGGTGAAAAACAAAGTAAATAAAAAATTAATGAATTGAAATTAATATGTTCTCGATACGAATTCAAAATATAATATGACTTGATCAACACGAATATTAAATGGATCAATCAGAATCATATTACAAGTTTGAGAAACACAGCACACAACAATGAATGGTTTTATTAATGCACCATCCATCCATGGCCAAGTGTGATGATATTCTATGCAAAGCAGTCTGGTGGACCATCATATGCTGTGGAATTGGGAAGACTGGATGGCTTGAGCTCAACAGCATCAAGTGTTAATGGGAAGCTGCCTCAAGCAACCTTCAATTTGGACCAGCTCAATGCCTTGTTCGGTGCCAATGGCCTAACTCAGACGGACATGATTGCTCTTTCAGGTAAACACCACTTATCAATCACTTTCAGTATGGCTTTGTGGGTCCCCCAGCTGACAGACTATGGGTTTCTGTTGCCATTGTAGTTTAGTTAAAGACCAGTCAAGCCAGCTTGCATTTCCCAGATTACAAATGGATTAAGATTGAGCATTTGTTGCTTATAGAAAGTCTCTTGTTGCACATCACCATCGCATGTTGAAAACATACGATGCATTCGTGGTATCGTGTTATTGGTGATCCGTAGTGTCATTAATCAATAATAATATATAATGTACAATAAATTTTACTATTTTAATAATCTTTAATAACTACCATGTGTTATTATTAATTAGTAATCCTTCGTATTATCGATAACATGATATCATGAAATATTGAATATTTAGTCCATCACATGGTACACAGTCAAGTCAGCAATAGATACTACCATGGTTGGCCGACATGAGAAAAAAAAATATTTGATCTGAAATATTTATATATATATATTAAAAAAATAATTGACTATTTAAAAAAAATAGTTGAAATTTAAGTATAATTTATTAAAATTTAGTTAATTAAGTAATTGAATCAGATTTGAATTGTTAACGAATTTAAATATTAATCAAGAAAATAAAATCTGTTGGTTTATTGTATCAAAATTTTAAAAATCGGATTCGGATCAATAAAAGACCGAGTCAACTTCGATCCTTTGATAGGCTTACATTGAAACAATACTAAAATTCTAACGAAAAATTTAGACCAAAAAAAAACTTGTTAAGAGCTTAAAAAAACAAAGATCGTAGTTTAAGGTGCTTTATTGTGTAGAATTGAAAATTCACCACCTCTGTTATTGCCATCAACTGACAAAATAGGTTAACAGTGAAATTGATCCTAACTATAAGGGTTCTAGTTGTAATTATATATTTTTGTATAATATGACTGAAGCACAAGAATTATTCTTGTATGTTGCACCACATTACCGTGTGCAATCTCATTTGCAGCTGCCCACACCGTTGGATTCTCTCACTGCGACAAGTTTTCAAACAGGATATACAATTTCAGCCGTCAAAACCCAGTGGACCCTACGCTGAACCGGGACTACGCTGCCCAGTTGCAAACAATGTGCCCCACAAATGTGGACCCAAGGACCGCCGTCGGCTTCGATCCAAACACTCCTAATACATTTGATAACGTGTACTTCCAGAATCTCCAGCAAGGCAAAGGTTTACTCACCTCGGATCAAGTCCTCTTCACCGACCCGAGGTCCAAGTCCACAGTAGATACCTGGGCTGGAAACTCCCCGGCCTTCCTGGCAGCATTTGTCCGAGCCATTACCAAAATGGGTCGGATCGGAATTAAGACGGGAGGAAATGGGAATATTCGACAAGATTGTGGGGTATTCAATTAAGCTAAATGCTATGGAAACTAAAGAAAGCTTTAAGCTAAATACATCTACGTTTCTTATGGAAGTTAATTGATTTTTTTTTTTGATCATCAATGTCATTCTTAATCAAAATTATAAAACCCAATTGTATCATCTCATGTTGTTTTTATGTTATTTTGATTGTAAATTTATTACGCACTTGATTTATAGATTTATTAGTTATTTTTTGTGTCTGAAAGTATAGAATAATAAAAAAAATAATTAATAATAAATATATTTATATTCACACTCAAAATTAAATTACAAAAATAGAGGAGAGAAAAAGAATTTAAACCCCATTTGTAATAAGGCACTAGTGGTGGTGGTGGCAAATGGTAATGATTTGTGATGGATGACAACGATCAACTTTGATGGTGACAGCTTTGGGTGGCAATGGTGATGGTGGTGGTGGGGGGGGGGGGATAATGGGTGATGGTGGGACAATGGTAATGATTGTAAGGTGACAACAACGGTGGTAGTTGTGGACAAGATGGTAGTGGTAGGGGTGACGACAGTGGTGGTGGTTGTTGTGGCAGAGGTGATGGTGTGGTGGCGACAACGATAGTGTTGGTGGTGTGGTGGGGGGTACTTATGGTGATGGTGAGACAGTTATTTTTTTTTAAAGTATTTATGAGAAGTCATAAGTGTTATAAGTACTTTTAAAAAATCACTTCAAACATACATTTAGGAGCTTATTTTTTTCTATTAAATTTAGGGTGTTAATATTAATTATTAAATTAATTTTAAAATAAAATTTAAAACGATCTTAACCGCGAATAGAAAAAATCATTTTGTTTTTCTTTTGAGATTTAAAATGTATTATACTTTATTATATTGATAGTATTAAAGATATGTATATAAAATATATACATTACACTGACTAGTATTAAAAAAAATTAACTTTTCATTTGAATTCAATGATCACGTGTCGGCTTGAATTGATTAGTGGTTAATCAAATGACAATCTACTATTAAACTTTAAAATCGTAGGCTGAAGCCAAGTTGTTCCCCTCCTTACATAATTCACCAGAAAGAAAAATAAAAAACAAGCAGCCCACTAACAAGACTTGTCTTATGTCATCAGCACTTGTTTGGACGCAGAAGCAGAATACCTTAATCTACTCCTCCTCCTATAGGTCAATCATTTCAACTAATTTTCTCCAGCTACGCTATAGGTGGGGCCACCAATTATGTACATTGTACCAAGATGATAAAGACCATAAGGTTTCACATGAACGAATGAAAACCGGTCCAAAGTCATCCTTAGGTACCTAAAATGAACGCAAACCCAACATTCTTCGTTGAGGGCCCACAGTTATAAGAAATCTAGAAAAGTAACCCCACCCTAGATATTAGATGATACGCACCGTTAGCCTTTTCCACCTCCTCCAGTTGTTCAAGTGCCCCTATCACGTGTCAAAAGAGGGAGGAAGGAAAAGAGTCAGGCGTGGGGGGAGGGGGAGAGAGAGAGAGAGGACATACACACCGAAAATTTGATTTAGACCCGATTAAATAAAAAATTTATAATTTAATGTTTAATTCATTCACAATACATCTATCAAACAAATACATACAATACTCAAATAAAACAGCATCCACTCCGATAATCTGATTTGGATATGGTAGGTTTCAGATAATTGGAAGCTGCACAGCACCTACTCAGATGTAGCTGTTGCCAGATATCAGAAAATCTGATTTGGAGACAGCAATAGCTTACCAAATGCAATCAGCAAACTTCGGCAGGAAATCTGAAATCAAAAGGTAAACTTAAGAATGTAATGACATGTCAGCTGCAATAGGTCGAAATTGCACATTTGCTGGCTTTGTAGTCCGAGACCAACGAAAGTTCATGGTCATTAACATTTGCCTGATCAATGAACCATTTGAAGTAATTTCCCAAGAGGTTCAAAATGAGTCTAGTCTATTCAAAATGTTACGTTCCCAATCATTTTTCATCATCGATCTTTCTTTACCTATATATATAGAGACAAAAAGAGGGTGGGGAATTGAACAAGCAAACAGTGAGCGAAAACAACAGTTTATTCGATCTCCATTAGTTAAAATTTGACAACTGCAGTGACCTCAGCTCTGGTCCAAATAAAGCTTACGAGTGGCAGGTAGGCATAACTCATAAGTCATAAACAAGAAGAAGATGAGCAGTAGTATAGATATCATTTGAAAGCCGCCTCCAACTAGGAGTGAATGCAATATCTTCTCCAATGTAACCTCTCTGGCAAGGCAACATTGGATTTGTGGTTTGAAGAGGACCAACATAAAGCAACAAGGTTCAAAATAAGACTATCACCTGGTTATTTCCTGTCATAGAAAGCATCACACTATCAAATTGCAGAAGTGACAAACCATATCAGGACCCGCAAAATGCATGCGCCAATATATTAGAAGCAGTTTGATTAAGTGGCTATTCTTTCAGTTCAACTGTGAGGGGACTGTTTATGGCCATCAAAACATCTTTTGCGAAGTGATTTTATGTCTCTGTAAGAGAAATAGTACTACTTATATGGCAGGAAGATGTTAAGCAAAACAGCTCAATGACCTAGAAACCTCGATATTAGTACCCTTTAATCTTATTTTTGTCAATTTCAGGACCATTAGGCAGTCAGAGTGTCACACAGTGAAGCTAGAAAAAACAAACAAATAACCCACAACATATACGAAAAAAAAGCTAGCATCAATTATCACATAACTGGCTATTTGGGTGAAAATTATCAAGTTTCAGTCGCTGATTCAGGAGGACATAGTCATATTAAATCGCACTGCAGGAGAAGGGGAAGACAGATATCTTCACGTTTGGAATTGCAAATTCCAAGGAGTGCATCCACATCAATTGAAAGATGACATCGAATAGCGAGTGAAACTCCATGAATGGGCAAAAAGGGTGTTGAGGAAACCTTAGTCAAGAGGTTTCTCTTTGAAGAATTGCTGTTCTTCGCTCAGGAGGAGCACATTTTATTCTTGCTTCCTGCCATTCAAACCATTGCCTAACACACCAAAATGATAACAAATTGTTATAATGTAACCACACATTAATGGTACAATATGTCTATTAATTTGAACTACAATTTTCACATCTAATCAGGAAACCCAAGACGAGATTACATTACAAAATTCCAGTATGACAGACCATTATGGTGCTTTTCTTAAGGATTGCCATTTTTCCTCGTCTCTTCACTAGAAAATCCGCATCATAGATACTCACCAGCACATTCCCTTTAGTGATCTGTTGTGCAGGCTAATTGTGTTTAAAGAGGAAAACTTACTTCCTTGATTTTAGCATGAAGAATTCAGATGTTGTTGCTTCCTGCCAAACACATTGCTTCTCTGTTAAAAGCAAATGAGCAAGCTAATGGTGAAGTTAGCACTGTACCACACAGAATCTGTCCCACAAGCATAGAGATGACGATTGAAGGTGTTGAGGCAGCATGCCATAGCATGCATGTAGGGAAAGCCACAGCACCTTTACATGTAACCACACAGGATGGTGAACATTGACACTACAAAATTGTTTCAGAAAATTTATTCATTTTCAAATGCTAAATCAAACCAACTATAAAGATTGTATGCCTGCCTATTATAACTCACTTGAGTAAGCTTTGATCCAGCAGAAGAAAAAAATATTGTATTTTGCTATTCGTCTCTCTATCTGATATCAAGCTTCAGATTACTCCTTAGGTAGTTGTGATGAATGCAGCCATACCTACCCCTTAATCTCATAATTTAGATGACTGGAGTCAATGTAGAGAATCATTTCTTCTCTTTTGTCCTCTTTAAAATTTTTCCACAATGGGACCTACACTATATGGGGTTTCTTGTTGTAAAAAAGAGAAAAAAAAATAAAAAAATCTTTTGGGTAGAAACATATGCAGTGTCATCCACTAACTTCATAAATGTCCTGTATTAGTTGACGAAAAAAAGGTCACAACCAAAGTAGCAACAAAAAAATGTCAAAACAATTCATAAAGCTCCTACATATTGCAAGGTCTAGAGAGGTAAGTGGCAGGCAGGCTTAGCCCTAGCGGATGATCACTTGCCATCAATCTAGGTTTGACCTCTTTCAATATTAGTTGACTACACATCCAAAATAACTCATTTGACGTTTGGATATTGAGAGGAAACATAATCGTGCACCCAATTGCACAAATTTGCCATAATACACACCTAATAGAAGGGGCCATAAAAACTAGTATTCTTATACTCTGCAATAAACACGAAGAATAGCAATGATCTCTTTGTTACTTGCACAGAAATTTTCAGCACCAGTGCGCAACAATAGAGGAAGTGTGAATATAAAAGTCTAAATTCCACATTCAACATAACCACCCATAGGTCCCATACTCCCCTGCCAAAAAAAAACAAAAACAAAAACAAAAATAAAACCAAAAATGAAATGTAAAGATAATGAATTTCCATTAATTAGTGGATCAACAAAGTCCCCAATCCACAGATAGCAGTGAAAAATAACAAAAAGGCATATCTTGTTTCGAATTTTATCTGCAAAAGACTAGTGCTTTTTAGGTTTTTCGTAAATGCTGTTCTCTGCATAATGTGCTTTGCAAAAGAAGAAGAATATGATTTCATAGCCATATGATTGCAAATATCACTCAGAATATATCCTCGTTATACAATGACTAATGAAGGTCATCCTCAGGCAGTTGAGGTTAAAACTTTATCGAGTAGAATAACTGATAACTATCAAGAAGCTTAAGCTATCATGTATCTTCTACCACAGTTCTTAGCATCAGAATAAAGAAGGAGGATCTTCATTTTGGGGTGGGGAGAAGGAAGGGAAGGAGAAATAATTCTGCAGAGAAGATTGAGGCCAGAGCAGTTGGAATACCAGAAAGAAAAAGAAGAAAAAAAATTCAACAACACAGGAATACCAAAATCACAAAAAAATTTATAACTAATCCTATCAAAACAATAATTATGATACTTTAAGTCCTATAAGTTGTTGAAAATTCAGTGGTTAACGATAGTCATTTTCCACCTCTTATTCTCTACTTTCTGTTCGCACTTGTGTGCCATTACTTTGATGTCAATTTGTTTTCTAGAGAAAGAAACCTGCCAAGTATTTACCTGATTCTTGAAAAGTATTCATGATTTAAACTTCCGCCTCATATTCAACCACCAAAATAATATCTACAACGGTACTTAGCAGGAACCTAATATCATTTCAAGTACAAGATGTTATAATGGTCATGCTGATTCTCATAAGATAGAACTGGAGCCAAATAAGTAACTGAACCATTTGGAAAAACCAAATGGGAGAGTAAAAAAGGAAAAGAAGAGCATCTTAACAAAAACTGTCAAAAATCACTCAATTGATTTAGCTCAGCCTAATGTTCTATATAAGTCAAGCATTCAAAAATAATCAGTTAATTCTAGCCCACTGGTGGAGAGAATACCATAAAATGAATGACAAATTCATAAGTATAGGTCTGGAAACTCCAAGATGCAATTTATTAACAAATAAAAATTCAATAACATAAAACAACCTATAGATATTAGTTGAACAAGGCCACTAAACTATTTGTAATGGCTAGATTCTTACAATTGTCCATGTCTTTATGCTTTACCATGTCACGGGTCCCATTTCAGGAACAATCAGCATTGAAAAGTATATACAACCTAATCTCCTTCATCCAAAATTTTCTGTAGCTTGTAACCACGTAGATACTTCAGCACTGCTGGCATAATGGTGTGAACTTGGCTTTTTTATCATAACTTGAGATGGCTTAAAGGTTAAACCCACTGTCACACCCAACTTATTAGTTAATCAATTCGAATAGATTCCTCTGATGCACGCAAGAAAACCTTCTCAAGTTGTACTGGCCAATCTTCCCCAAGTATTCTGGGATTTGACTCCATTGTAACCCGAAAATCCAACAATGATGCGGAAAAGGATTTGTTTGGATTTGGCACATATGCTTTGGGCCTGATCCCATTACAGCCAGATGGAGCCTGAAAACAAATTTGGTTTAGGTGCTTGTGCTCAGACCTTGAACTGGCAAATTCCAAACAGGGCTTCATCAGTCTTTTCATAAATATATCCAGCCCACTGTTCAACAGGTTGACACAATCCAATGAGATTTCCAAACCCTCCATCTCCAACTTTTGTCCCAATCGTTTCTTTAAAGAACTGGTATCAGGCAGCTCACCATTGTTATGACAAGTGTCAATGTTAAATGAAGGAGCTGATCCACTACGTAGTACTTTCCGTGTTCCCTTTGTGTGTATGGATATGCCAAGAGGAGCTGTGACTGGGATTCTACCATAAATGCGAGGACTTCCAGCTGCCTGCTCAACCTCTTCACCCTCTTCCACAGAGCTAACTTCAGCAAGGGGCCTGCTACCTAAAGAAAGCACAGTGGCACTTTGCTGTGCTTGAACTTTTGGTAACAAAACTTCGCATGCAACACTCTGTGTCTTCCCATAAGGCCCAAGAGGACTTGGATGGTCCCTAAGCTTTCGCTCTCGAAGATTAGGAGTCCTTCCTTTTCTAGGGGACTGGGGTAAAACATCCCTGCAGACTGATTGAAGACTACTTATTTGATATCCATTTGGCATTTTAACATTCAACAAAGCTTCCATTTTGCTCTGCTTTGGAGGAGAAGTCTTGGCAAGGCAGGCATTCTTGATGATTGCTCGGACAAGTCCATTATGAAGGCAGATATTCTCCCTACCCACTAAACCAATGCAGAGCTTATCAAACTCTGATTTGCAAAGCTTAAGACTTAAATATCTGCCAAGTAGATTGAAGTATTTTTCCGCCTTTTCTCGACCAAGCTTCTTTTCAATTCGAAGTTTCAGCTCAAGAGTGTCTATTCGGGAAGAATGCCGCCGGACCGGCATTTTGATTCCCGAATTCATTACGGCCACCAAAATCAAAATTATCAACGAACCACAAGATAACCTATGAACTTCAAACAATACATACCCCAACTCCTCAATGCCAAAATCCACAAACCCTAGTCCATAGCTGTTTTTTGTTTCTATCGTCAAGTCAATCTCAGTGAGAAAAGCCAACAACGGTCGCTGAGATAGACTGGATTATTGAATTCTGTAACATAATGAACAAAACCCATTCTTTGATTAAGCTCAAATCAAATTCTCATCACTTTATTCACAGGTTAATCATTCATTGTGTCAATTAAACACTAAAATTCAAGCAGAACATTCATATGTATATGCACAAAATTATCAATTGCGAACTCCAATTCGGTAAAAGAAATAGTAAAAAAATCACAGAAGCAAAACTATAGATCACATCGGAAGAGAAAATTCAACTTCTACATGAAACCCTTTAATGAGAAAATACAAAGCCATAGAGCAAATTTAGCAACAAAAACAGACACTACAGGTAAAACTAAAACTAACCAGATTCAATGAAGTATTTGATCGAATTGACTTGGGCTTCAACATTTTGACTGCAATTCTTTGATCACTGTGTGATCGAGCTTAGATTATTCGGGGGAGAGAGAGAGAGAGAGAGAGATTAGGGCTTGGAATTCGAAGGTTCTGTAAGTCCTAGGCGGGTCAAAGACACGTGGGTTTTACAAGTAGCGATATATTGAGTAGTGACCGATGTGAGTCTAAGAGCTTGTTTGATTGGGTAGGCGAACGAGCCTGGGGAGAGTTTGATGTGGTGTCGGCCGCACATCAGATTAAAGTCAGTTAGTCGGTGGTTGGTGGTTGGTTCGAAAACAGGTCCGGAGTCTGTGAAAGGCATTAGAAAAGTGGGCTCATTGGCTTCCAGAAGTAGTCGATGGACTTAGGTGGGTGATCCTCAACCCATAATTATTGACCAGATAATATTTAATATTACGGATATATTACGTCGTTATAATCACTTAAATTGGTAATGGAACGAATTCGAATAAACTTAAGTCGAATTTGGTGAGCACTAAATAAATTATTTAAATTTAATTCTTTTAGACAATTATCTAAGCCCTAAAAAAATTATTTCAATTCAAATCTTTTACAAAATTAGTTAAGTCTAAACGAGTCTAAAATGAGTCGAATTCAAATCGAGTTTAAGTATGTACATATAAAGAAGTTAGGTTTGTCAAATTTGAGTTGAGTCTGTCGAACTCGTGCCCTAAACGAGTCGAATTCAAATCGAACTCGAATAATTCGATTCGATCATCAACCCTATCTTCACGTGCTGTAATTAATCAATTATAAATAATTATGTAGGATTAGTGGATTGAAACTATTTTTATACGATTATTGGAGTTCACTTATTCTACTTGTATGTTTATTAATGATCAAAACCACATGGTGATGTGACTTGATATAACGACTATATTGAATATTTACTCCATACTTAGAGAATCTCTAACCCAATTTTCTAAAATAGTTAGTCAAAATATATTTAAATATTACATTCTCTATTTTAACTAATTTTTTCACTCAACATTCATTAACTTCTAATAATTTAAAGAAAATACAATATATATATAGAGAGAGAGAGAGAAAGAGAGGGGGGTAAAGAGAGAATTTAAAGAGGCTAAATGACTCTCTATATTTAGAGAGCTATTTGGGTGAAATGAGAAGTAGAGAGTGGGTTAAAAAGTGTTTTTTGTGTTTGACTAGCTAAAACAGCTAAAAGAGAGGAAATGGAGAATGGGTCGGAGAAAATCTTAACTACCTTATGGTTTTGTTTGTTTGCATTTTTTCTTACCTTTTTTTTTTTTTTTAAATATACTTTATAATAGCATTAATTTTGAGATTCTTGTCGTTATTTTTATTTATTCGGACTTACACCATTCTTTTAACGCTTGTATTTGTGGCATACGTTGCTGCTTAGCAATTAGCAATTAGCAATTAGCAATTAGCAATTAGTAAAGACGCAGGTGGAAGTTGAGTCTAAATAAAAAATGTGTGCATCAATTATATCTAAATAATAAAATAGCTTACAATTCAAATCTCAAAATATAAACAAAATGACTTTTGTTATTCACAGTTGAGATTGCTTTAAATTTTACTTTAAAGTTAATCTAACGGTTAATATTAACGCCTTAAATTTAATAGAAAAAATAGGTCCCTAAGTGTGTGTTTGAAGTAACTTTTTAACAGTACTTTTATAAATTATTTATCATAAATACTTTAAAAAAGAATAGCGTTTGAAACCGTTCCACCACTACCTCTACCACCATCAACGCCGCCATCACCACTACCGCTGCCGTCACCCCCACCCCCACCCCCACCGTCGCTGTCGCAACCGCCATCACCACCACCACTACCACTGCCTCCGTCGCCACTCTCGTCACCACCACCGTTGTCGTTGCCGTCGTGGTCGCTATCACCACCACCCCCACTGCCACCACCACCCTCACCGTCACCGTCGCCCCTACCACAACCACCGTCGTGACCACCATCGTCATCGCTGCCACCACCACCACTGTCGTCACCACCGCCACCGCCGCCTCCACTGTCATCGTCACCACCATCACCACCGTCGCCACCACCGTCGCTACCATCACTGTCACCACGGTTATTGCCACCCACCACAACCATTATTGTCTCCTACCACCACCACTGCCGCCCACTACCTCTCACCTCTACTACAAACCGATGAGCTTAAATTTTTTTATCTATTCTCTATGTTTGTGATTTGATTTTGTATATGAATACAAATATGTTTATTGTTTACCATTTTTTAGTATACTACTAATATGCATCTGAATTACTTCTATATATAGTAATTAAATATAATTTTATTTTTGATGAAATTATTATTACTTAAAAAAGTTATTTAAATAGCTTTATCAAATGTTACATTAAATACGATCAAGTGAGGTAGTCTAGTGGGGTATTGGCCGAACTTTTTAGTTCTTACAATGAGGCTTGGAGGTCCGAGTCTTGGAGTTCACATTGAGGCTCGGAGGTTGACTGTTATATTAACTTAGTTAGGTTCGTTTCTAAGAGGAGTAAAATGCACGGTTAGGAGCCTCATGATCCCACCAGTGAGGCCCCATCAGGATGGTCTCTGGATAGTCTCCTTTGCCTCCATCTCTTTTTTTAAAAAAATGTTACATTAAATCAAATATTACACAAAATACAGTTTTTTTTTTGTCTAATGATTTTTTGTTTACTTGCTCAACTTAATTATGCATATTTGTTTGAGTCCTGTAATATGATATAAGTTGCTAATTTTATTATATAAAATGTATTGCATACAAGTCGATATTTTTCGGGGTCATGTCTTTAGAAAAATTATGTCAATTTTTTTTTTAAAAATAATGGGTCAATATTAATCTGCTAGAACTTATAGTCGTATAGATTAGATTATATCTCAATCCCTACATAAACTCATAATTTGGTTGGTGGAACTTATTGTAATATGGTTGTTGATAGTTTTGATTTGGCTGGTTGGTTGAATTTTTACTATAAGTATGATAAATTTTTTGTTATGTCATGCCTTCAAGCACGAACAATTACTAATATACTAATATGCATATAAATTATTTTTATATATAGTAATTAAATATATTTTTATTTTTATGAAACTATGATTACTTAAAAAATTTACTTATATAGCTTTATCAAATATTACATTAAATTGTTTTGGATCATTTAAAATTGAGCTTGAATTGAGTATAACACAATCGTCCTCGACCATTATTCTGACAATTCTAAATCATAGTTGAATCTTGAATGCACGATTCTCATTAAAGTTATTTCCAATATATTTTATTGTAAAGATTCTTGTATTGGAAATAGCTTCCAAATAAATTGTGTCAAAACAAACTATTTTCTCAAAGCATTCTTGTATTTTGTCAATATACTTTGCTTATATTAACTGTTGCATTAAAATACTTAAACAAACATGGGCAATAATTAATTATATATGCATATAGATAGCAAATGTAAAATTAACCTAAGTAATATGTCACGGATTTGAATTCGGAAATGACACACTTAAAAAGGGTGTAAACCTGTATATCCTTTGCCCCTCTTACACTCTTGTATCATTAAGAGTTTGGTGCACTAGCTATGGAAAACGAGATAATAAAAACTTATAATGTCACAATTAACTTAAAATGATATTTATATTTTTTGGAGGAGACGAAAGGTGGAAGGTTGAAGATGGTCGAATGGAGAAATCATCAGTAGCTGCAAACTGAGATGTGGAAAGTATCCTAGGTTTATGCTTCTGGGCCAAACTATAGGGCATGTAAACTATGAGCAATTGTATATGAACCTAATTTTAAGCTTATGCAGGAATTAATTGTTGTAGAATAATGTGTGGTAAATAATTTCAGAAAAAGAAAGACAATAAATGAAGACAAAGAAGATAGATTGCTAGGAAAAACGCAACACTCGTTATCTTCGAAATAAATTTTTTTTTACTTATAATGCATATGAACTCTTGAAAATTCTACCCCCCAAGATACAATGACTAACTTTAAGATTATTAAAGATAACACTACTTAGTAATTTTGGTACCAAAAACTCAATCTGAATATAGAAAATCAAAAAGAATTGAAGTTTTAGAATGAAAGAGAGGAAGAAGTGTAATTTCTCACTATACTTTGTTACTGCATTTGAACTTTATTTATAGTGTTCTTTTTTTTTTTTTTTTTTTAATTTTTTAAAATTTTTTTAGGGGTTCAACACGAGGTTATAATGTTCTATGCATCACTTAATGAAGGTGTACAACTCTTTAATACAATGGAAGGAAACACCTCTTGGAAGAGTTGTAACAATATAGTCGTTAAAGAGAAAACTCAAACGAAAATTAAAATTTTAACTATCATGTTTAAATGGACTTTTCACATTTGAACAGACCCAACTCTCAATATCTCGATTGTAAGACTTTTTGAGTTTTTTACCAAGTTACTAAGAGCAAGTTATATTCAAACGTGGTTTACATTCCAACGTCACCTCCCTATGTAGGCCTTATCTTTAAAAGGATTTCTTGAGACCTTCAATTAGTGAATGAAGTTCTTCTTCTATTTATAAGAAAAGATAAATTCAAAAAGAACCCCAAGATTCAATGTGAGATTCTTGAATTCTTCCACCAATTCATAACTCCAAATATTTTGGAGGAAAGTGCTAAAGTTTCGGGGCGTGTTTGATTTGCGTCTCAAAAAATAGTATTTGAAAACTGTTTTCTAAGACAAATTTTCAAAAATTGGTTTTAGTATTTTTCGTGTTGCAGAATTTGTTTGGTTATATAATTCCAAAAACTGTTTTACAAAACAAAAAACAAAAAAACATGTTTAGACTGTAAGGCAGAAAATATTGAAAACAGAGATGATGTTTGTATTGAATGTTTCACTAGCAGAACATTATATTACAAATTATAACATAATACAGACCATTGTTCATACATACAAGCTGCATATTATATTACAATGAGAGAGGTAATCACTTCTCCACCATATTGTTCACAATTAAAAACAACACGACAAAACATAAAATGACATTAAACCCACAACATACACAAATGAGTCAACCTTTACGATTGACAACTGGATGCAGAAAGTGTTGGTATTCATCAACCCAAATAAATGCATTCCTATGGTCCCTATCAAATAGACACCTATAAAAATAACGACCATCCTTTCTCATTATACGACCTCTGAAAACCCTCATGTGGCCAGCACCACATGTGCATAAAAGATCTGTAGCATTATCCATGTGCTCTGCAATTTATCAACAAAAACAAATTTCAAATACCATTAACATGTATTCTAATCAACAAATTACATAAATGAAACACAACCGTGTAGTTTATGTCATCATACATAAATATGATATCCAACATAATACAAATAATATTATATAGCACCCATGAACTAGTAGTAACACTTGATACTTTTAATATTACATAATGACATTGTACTAGTAATAACACTTACACAACATAAAAGTT
>CAUOFW020008302.1:0-346898 GCA_963454935.2 Ilex paraguariensis | reverse complement strand
ACAATGGTAAAATACAAAAAGTGTAACAAAACTTGCAATGCACTGTGTAATAGACATTAAAGGAGTATAAATGAAGTTTACAACAGTCTTACAAAAGATTACAAGTGAATTGATGGAAGAAATGCAAAAATCTAAGCTTCTCTCTGTATAACTCAAATTGTAAGAGGCAAAAAAAAGATTATCTCCTACTAGAATTGAAATATTGATGTGGTTTCTGAACTTGATCTCCCAGTCTTCTTCTTCCTACAAAACGAACAACAAGCCCAAAATCGAAGTGCTTCAATCGAAGGCACTCCGATTCTTAAGTCAATAGTAAGATAGAAATGAATGGAAAAAGACCAAGAGAGTTCAGCATACCTTTCACCTTGGATTCTCCCATTTTTATAGATGGTTATCCCCTTAGGGTTTCCATGATTTTTGATTCAAGGTGGCACACCTTCCTTCAATTCAGTGATTCGGTTTGGGAAGTTGCTGATATTTCTCCATTATTTTCTCCTTATGTCTTCAATTTCTCTGATTCGTTTATCTAATTGCCTAAATTATAGGTGAATCTTTATCCTTCTGTTTATTATTTAAAATAGCTCGGACATATCGAACGCCGAGCATACTTGATATTTGCTGAACAAATTAAGGGACTTGGTTTTGGCACAAACCATTCTCTTCGATCGCTTTCCCGAACACTTTAATAGGCTCAGCTTGGTACAAGTCGAGCTCTTTCCTTGCTTAGTTGAACAGATTGATGAGCTTGGTTATAAAGAGAACCGAACTTTTTTTTGTTTTCCAAACCTTTCCTTAGCTCAGCTTAGCTAGAAGGCTTAATAGAAAATTCTTCATCACATGTCTTGTCTTGTCAACATCACGTGAGCATATTTAATGTCATGTCACGTGTAATCATGAGGTTTAACCCCTTCATTTGCCCCCAGAAAATGTTTGACAGATGTTTTTTGGCTGTCAGCCTTTTTCTTATCGATTCATCATCACTTGTACTTTGTAACATGCCTTTTTCGTTTTGGCGGCACATTCAGAGAATTTAAATGTTGCCCTTTAAAATTCTTCCTTCTTTATAAATCGTATTTCTTCGTATTTTTGCTTTTTTGCTACCAGACTCTCAGACTCTTATCCTCTTCTTTCTACGTTTTTCTTTCTCTTCACTTCATCTTCTTCATGGCTCCTCTTACTCCTTCAGAAGTTCCTGCCTTCAAAATCAAGTACAACATCCCAAACAATGTTGAGGTTAGGGTTGCTGGGAAGGATGAACCCTTGATTGGCACTAGAGAGAGAATCCCCATCCCTATTCGTGCCATTACCGAGGGTGGAATTTGTTTTCCCCTCGATCCTCTTCTTCTCTGGGGTCTCTCTACTGCAAAACTTTGCCTTCTCTAATGCTGCCTTAACTTTTTTCGGATCGTCATGGGGGTGTCTTCTTTGAACAAGATTCTAGGTTTGAGTCTTGGACTGTGGGAGATTTTGTACTGCTACATCATCAAGGCTGCCGGAGATAGCTACTATCTATCAGTGAGGAAGAAGGAGAGGTAAACAAGGGCCATGAGAATGATGTGGTGTTTCTCTTTGGCAATTGGGAATATGCTCCTAGTGTCACTCGATCCTATCGCTGTCCCTACGAAGAAGGCATGCCAGGTATTCGGTATCCTTTGCCTTCTGTTTTAACCTTGATTTTCCATTCTACTGACTTGAGTTTTCTTCTGCATAGGTGAAACTATGAAGGGAAGGATTGTTAAGTCCTCTGTAAAGATGGACCAACTTCAAAAAGTTTGGAAGTTCAACGAGTCTTTGTTCTGCCGAGCCGTCCACACAAAAACTCGGGTACACTCCAACTTACACTTCCTTCATTGCTGTGCTAAACTGACCCAACGCCACTTTGGCTGCAGATCGGGAGGAGATCCAGTCCGCTCGCGCTCAAACCCCTCGCGCCAAGAAGAAATTGTCTCTTGCAGCATCTGGGCACAGGACAGTAAAGAATTTTCTTGACTTCCTATCAACTGTCAAATCGATCCCTTCCTCCG
This sequence comes from Ilex paraguariensis, assembly GCA_963454935.2. NCBI lineage: Eukaryota > Viridiplantae > Streptophyta > Magnoliopsida > Aquifoliales > Aquifoliaceae > Ilex > Ilex paraguariensis. The sequence goes on along the minus strand of CAUOFW020008302.1, from coordinate 344,874 downwards.
AGCCGACTCAAACTACTCCAACGATTCTGACTTCTGTTCTTAAGGAACCTATTCCCGAGGTTCCAATTGAAACTCCTCTTCTTAACAATGCTGATCCACCAACCATTGGCCAAGCAGATATGGCTCAATCAATTGAAACTTCAATTCCAGTTGAGCTTGATCCTCCAGATTCTGTCTTTTCTCCCATACTCGAAAATGACTCAATTTTTGAACTTGCCGAGGACCCTACCCCAAAAAGGCGGAGGATAGCCGAGTCTGAAGCAAGCCTTCCTCCCGAGTCTTCCAATCCTCCATTTCGACCAGTCCTTAGAGCCAAAAGGAGGAAAATTACTGCCAAAGACTCTGCAATAGAAGATTTTAATGTTGCAGTGGGAATTGCCCGAGGAATGATTTTGCCTTGGGATCTGGAAATGAATGAGGCTCTTACTGACGATGAAGTGTCTCATCAAACAATTCAACATATGGTCCTGGTAAGTCTCAATTCGTAAGTCCTTTAAACTTTTTACTATTTCTTAAAAATTTTCTAAGTCTCTTCTTTCTTCATAACTTTAAGGGTCTACAAAAAGTACATGAGGTTGGAGCTCGGATAGCTCGTAAAGATAAGGCCATGAAAGATGTCATCCATGCCCGAACTTCTGTTTTGGGCAAGAAGGAGAGCGTGGTTGAGGAGTACACAAAACTCTGCGAAGAAGTGAAGGTTCTGTAAGCTAAAAACCAAAGCTTGATCGAGGAGAACCAGAAGCTTTCTTTAGATGTTGAGAAATTGAAGGAGTCTGAGCATAAAGTCAACGTGGAGCTCTCTCAATCCCAACTTGACTACTCCACCCTCCTTGAGGAATTTGATCAGTACAAGACCGAGGCTAAAGAGAAAGAAGATGTTGCATACAATGAAGGTATGGAGAAAGCTGAGGATGACTTAGCTCTTCAGATCCCTCAGCTCCAAGAGGCATTCTTTAACAGAGGCTGGCAGGCTGCATTGATTGTAGTCGAGGTCGATCTTTCTTCTAAAATTTTTTCAAGGCATACAGCTCTGCACTCCTCTCATCCTCCTGCTCCTTCAAACACTCAGAAGACTTTTTTGAATGTTTTGAAATTTCTGATGTACCTGTTCAATGATCATGACACTGTAAAAAATTTTTGAAGCATGAATGCAAAATGCTCTTTGGCCTTTTAATTTCTGTAATTTGCGATATGCTTTGAGAAAACATGACTTTTTGAAATCTAAGTCCTATTTTCTTTTCAACTCTTAAGTTATGGCCTCTGTTCAGCCTTTCTTTGAAAATTTTGGTTCCTCAACAAGAACCTTTTTTGTACTTGGAAAAATTTCTAATCTCTTTGAAGTCTTGGCCTTTGCTTGGCCCTTTTCAAAGAGCTTAATTCCTCAAAAGGAACCTTTTTTATACTTAGAAAAAGTTTCAAACCTCTTTGAAGTCTTGGTCATTTCTCGTCCCTTTTCAAAGAGCTCAGTTCCTCAACAGGAACCTTTTTTATACTTAGAAAAAGTTTCGAACCTCTTTGAAGTCTTGGCCCTCGCTCGGCACTTTTCAAAGAGCTCAGTTCCTTAGTAGAGTTACTCAAAGTTCCCTTGAGATCTAAGAGTGTTTCTACTCCGCACCGACTCGCCAATCTGATTGGACTCAAACCCATCCCTAGTCAGCTTACATCGTCATGCCTAGCTGAGGGCCTAAATTTGATCGGGTGGCTGCGCCTGATTTAAGCTTTTAACTTCTATCAGGTTTTTTGGCCTCCCTGGCTTAGCAGTAGGACGTATATAATGCAGAGCAAGTGTTGAAAAAAGAATCCTCAAATTTTTATTGATAACTTTGACTTGATACATTCACTGCTAGTATACCATGGCTTAAGGGGCACCCTTAAATTTTTGAAGGCACTTCGGAGTTCTATTTAAAAAGTTATTTTTTAGAAATAGAACTTTTTGAGGTTCGCAGTGTTGCAGGGGCGTGGTACTACCTTATGATCCAAGGTCTCGAGTTCGTAATACCCGCTGCCCCTTACTTTGACTATTTTGTATGGACCTTCCCAGTTTGCTCCGAGTTTCTCATGGACTGGGTTCTTAGCCGATCCTAATACTCTCCTGAGTACTAGGTCCCCAAGTGTGAAAGGCCGAGCATTTACTTTCTTGTTATAAGCTCGGGACATCTGATTCTAATATGAAGTCATTCTTATGGCGGTCTGCTCTCTCTTTTCCTCTGCCAGATCGAAATCTCATGCTATTACGGCCTCATTAATGCTGCTTTTGACCAGCTCGGTTCTTAAGGTCGATAAGTCGATCTCCAATGGAATAACAGCTTCCATCCCATATACTAGGGCAAAGGGAGTTTCTCCAGTTGAGTACCGAGGTGTGGTTCAGTACGTCCACAAAACACTCGGAAGCTCCTCTACCCATCTTCCTTTGGCATCCTCCAACCTTTTCTTGATTCCATCCAAGATTATTTTGTTAGAAATCTTTGCCTGTCCATTACTCTGAGGGTACGCAGGGGTAGAATAGTGATTTCGAATCCCAAAATGCTGATAGAAAGTTTTGAAAGGATGACTATCAAACTGTGTGCCATTATCTAAAATGAGCATATGTGGGATCCCAAACTTGGTAATGATATATTTCTAGACAAATTTTCTTATATCAGTATCTCTGATGTTGGCTAGGGGCTCAGCTTCCACCAACTTAGTGAAATAATTAGTTGCAACAAGAAGCACCTTCTTGTTGCCTGGTGCCCGAGGAAATGGTCCCATTATGTCTAGTCCCCACTAAGCAAATGGTCACGGGCTAGCTAATGGAAGCAGCTCCTTTGAAGGTTTTCTCGGTATCGGTGAGAATGTTTGACATTTCTCGCACCTTCTCACTAACTGTTGAGCGTCCTTTTGCATATATGGCCACCAAAAATCCTGAGAGATGGCTTGATGAGCTAAAGATCTCCCACCAGTGTGAGCTCCGCAGCTTCCTTCATGAATTTCAAATAAGAAGTCTAGAACTGTCTTTGGGTGTACGCACTTTAAGTACGGGCCTCCAAATAAGCGTCAATAAAGCTCAAGTTTTGGTGATAGCCAAAACCTAGCAACTTTCAAACGTAGCATATTGGCTTCCTTCTTGTCTTCGGGCAACGTCCCATCGTTTAAGAAGTTAACTATCGGGTCCATCCAGTTCGGCTCGGCTTCAATGCTTAAGGCTTCATTAGTTGTGCTCGGTTGGATACTGGCCTCGGGCTGTATTTTCACAGTAAGAGTCCTTTCACTCTCAAGGTCAATGGCCGAGGCCACTGAAGCTAAAGCATCAGCATGAGAATTCTTTACTCTTCTAACCTACTGAATAGAATATTTAGGAATCTTGCTCAGTTCTTTCTCTGCAATAGCATGGTAGGCTATCATTCTTTCATCCTTTGCCACATACGCCCCTATTATCTGATTCACCACCAATTATGAATTAGAGAATATTTGGAGCGTTATTGCCCCTAGCTCGGCTACCAACCTTACACCAGCTATCAAGGCTTCGTACTCCGCTTCGTTGTTTGAGGCTTCAAATCCTAGCCTGATGGCTTTCTCCAAAGTACATCCGTCTGGACTTACTAGAACAACGCCAATGCCAACACCCTTATGATTTGAGGATCCATCGACAAATAGGGTCCAACCGTTGCCGAACTCTGACTCTCAGTTTCAAGTAGTCTCTTCACTCTGCACTGAGCTATCCTTAGGTTGAAATTCTGCGATAAAGTCTACCACAACCTGGCCCTTTATCGCCGTTTTTGATTCGAATTAAACATCGAACTCCCCTAGCTCCACCGCCCATTTAGCAACATGTCCTGACAAATTGGCTTTATGGAAAAGTGACTTTAGCAGTTGATCAGTGAGCACTGTGATTTAGTGGGCTTGGAAGTAATATCTAAGTTTCCTAGCCGAGCTAATCAATGCTAGGGCAATTTTTTCCAATGGAGTATACCTCGATTCTGCATCCAAGAGCATCTTGCTCACATAGAAGATGAGTTTCATCTTTTCACAATCATTCCTCATCAATGCTCCACTTACAACGTGCTCTGATACAGCCAGATAAAGGTAAAATCCTTCTTCGGGTGTCGGGGTCTATAGAATCAGTGGAGATGCTAAGTATACCTTCAGATTTGTAAATGTTTGCTCATATTCCTGATTCCAGAATGCTCCCATTTTTCCTTTGTTTGACTGAAAGAAGGGTCTGCACTTATCAGATGCGCGGGATATGAACCTTTCAAGTGCTGCTGCCATTCCTATTAGCCTTTGCACCTCTTTTACAGTCTAAGGGGATTGCAACTCAACAATGGCCTTTACTTGGTCGAGATTCACCTCTATTCCTCGGTAAGTAACCAGAAATACCAAGAATTTTCCCGAGCTGACCCCAAACGCGTATTTTGAAGCATTTAATTTCATGTTGTACATCCTTAGAACATCAAATGTACTTTTGAGGTCGACACATTGGTTTATTGCCTTCTGACTCTTCACCACCATGTCATTTATGTAAACTTCTATTGTACTACCTATCATATGTGAAAATATTTTATTCACCAACCTATGATATGTTGCCCCAGCATTCTTCAATTCGAATGGCATTACTTTGTAATAGTATGTTCCATTTGGTGTTATGAAGGCAGTCTTTTCTTGATATTCCTCTGCTAGGGGGATCTGATGGTATCCCCTGTAGGCGTCCAGGAAGCTCATCTGCTCATGTCCAGCAGTGGCATCTACCAACTGATCTATCTTCGGCAAAGGGCAGCTATCCTTTGGACATGCTTTGTTTAGGTCGGTGAAGTCAACACAGACCCTCCACTTTCCATTTTCCTTCTTTACCACGACAGTGTTTGACAACCAAGTCGGGTATTGTACTTTCCTAATTGTTCGGGACTCCAATAAATGTACTACTTCTTCTTTTACTACTTCCTGATGTTGAGGTGCCGACCTCCTTAGTTTTTGTCTGATTGGCCTGAAGCTCAGGTCGATGTTTAACTAATGACATGTTACCTCAGACGATACGTCGGCATATCAGTTGTGGTCCATGTGAAAAACGTCGGCATATTCTCGTAAAAGAGTGACGAGCTCAGCTTTATGCTCGGGACTCAGAGCAATCCCTAACAAAAAGTAGTTTTCAGGATCACCATCCTTGTCTAAAGGTACTTTAGTCAAGTCTTCAATTGTTCGGTCTGTAACTTCCTTTTTGGCGCCTAAAGGTACTTTAGGGCCTTCCTCGAAAGCTTGATCGGTTAGTTTAACCGAGCTGTAAAAGTTAACTGCTATTTTGCGTCCTCGGACATTGAGTTCTTCTCGCGAGCTTCAACCCCTCCTTTGCGTTTGACCGAGGCTAACAAACAAGTTCTGGCACTGACTTGGTCTCCTCGGATATTGACTACTCCTTTAGCTGAAGGGAACCTCAGCATCTAATGGTATGTCGAGGGCACCGTTTTCATTGCGTGTAGCCAGGACCGCCCCATTATCGCGTTATATGCCAAGATTGTATCCATTATCAGGAACTCGATCATGATGCAAATTGGCCCTATCTTTACAGGCAATGTGATCCTCCCCCTAGGAAGAACTGTTTTTCCACTAAAGCCAATAAGTGGAGTATTTGAAGGCTTAAGATCTTCTTTCTTAAGTCCAAGTTTCTCAAATAGATCTAAATACATGATCTCTGATGAACTCCCTGGATCAATTAGAACCCTTTTCACATCAAAATTCACAATCCGAAGCGTAACGACTAGGGCGTCATTGTGCGGTTAGTGTACTCCGACCAAGTCCTGTTCGGTGAAATAGATTGCTTCGGCTGACTCCTCTATTTTGATTCTTTTATTGGTCACCTCTGGGGTCAACCGCAACTCATAGACCTCTCTCTTATTGGCAGCTTTATGAATATAAGCCCGAGCAAAATTATTTGTGGACATCTACGAGTTGGTGGCAGCATGAATCACATCAATCACTCTTGCTGGAGTGTTTTGGTCCCCATTTGGCTCGTTCCTCCCTCCATCAAATTTTTGTTTACCTTTTATGAACTCGACGAGATGTCCAGCCTGAACCAACTCCTCCAAATGTTACTTCAGAGATCGGCAGTTCTCAATCTTGTGGCCTACATCCCTATGATATAAACACCTGGAGTTTGGATTCCTTTTAGAAGGATCTTCTATTAACTTATTTGGCCATTTGAAAAATGGCTTTGTCTTGATCTGGCTTAGTATCTTGTAAATTGGTTCCTTGAACAATGTATTTACCCCCAGAAACGGGGACTTTTGAGGATATTCATTCTTCCCATTCTTCCTTCCTCCCTCTCTGTTTGGCTCGGTCTGCTTGTCTCTGCCAAACTGTCTCTTGCTCGGATGTTCTTTAACCTCATCCCTGGATAAGTCATCATTAACTTTGACATACTTTTCAATCCTAGACATCAGCTCTTCTAGATCCGTGGTTGGCCTTCTTATGAGCGATTGATATAGAGGGTTCTCCTTCAGCAACCCGATCTTGAAAGATGCAACTGCAATCTCTGGATTGCACCCTTCAACCTCATTCATAGTTTTCCAATAACGATGAGCGTACTCTCACAGGCTTTCGTTATTCTTCTTTTTTAGTGTCAATAGTGCTCCAACATTGTTCGGCTGCTTGCTGCTCGTTATGAACTGAGCTGTGAACCGTTCGGCTAACTGAGACCACCAGTCGATCATTCCCTTCGGTAGGCTGTCAAACCACTTCATGGCTGACTCCCCAAGATTGCTAGGGAAGATAGTACAGAGTAAGGTCTCATTTTTTTTTTATGAATGGTCATCAATTGTCTATAATGTTTGATGTACGAGGCTAGGTCGGTCTTTCCGTCATATAGCCTGAAGTTCGGGATGGTGAATTTGCTCAAAATCCATCCCTTTTAGATCCAAACTATAAATGGAGATGACTCCAAGTTGTCGCTCTTCTGGCTAGATCCCTAGCCGACCTCTATTCTGGTCTACTCAAACGGTTGTTGAGTTCCTCGGTAATGTACTGTTTCCATGTAACCTCCTCCTGAACCCGAGGTTTCTTCTACTGGTGATGATCTTCCTTGTTGCTTTTATATCTATCGGGTTTCCTTTCAGGACTTTCCCAATGGCTTTTCCTCGCATGTTTCTCTTTCCTGGTCATCTCTTTTATCCTGGCTTTTAGTTCTTCATTTTCTTTTATTAGATCTTTTTTCCTAGCATAAGACTTCTGTTTATTATTTAAAACAGCTCGGACATATCGAATGGCGAGCATACTTGATATTTACCGAACAGATTAAGGGACTTGGTTTGGCACAAACCATTCTCTTCGATCACTTTCCCGAACACTTTAATAGACTCAGCTTGGTACAAGTCGAGCTCTTTCCTTGCTTAGTTGAACATATTGATGGGATTTTTGGTGGAATTGTTGGCAAGTAAGCCTCCGCCTCTCCTTTTTGGAGGGCATCGCCAAAGCCATCAATTATATGATGGAACCGGGTGTTGATATCATAAAGAGAACCAAACTTCTTTTTGGTTTTTCGAACCTTTCCTTAGCTCGGCTTAACTAGAAGGCTTAATAGAGAATTCTTCATCACATGTCTTGTCTTGTCAACATCACGTGAGCACATTTAATGTCATGTCACGTGTAATCATGAGGTTTAACCCCTTCATCAATAATGTTGAATAATGTCCAATGATCCTCCATTTTTTGTCCATGGAGGTCTCCTCTGGTGTACGTCAGGCTTCCCATCGATAGGAGGCTGACTTGATGGCTTGGGCAGGCTAGGACAAGCCTGGCCTACATCTTCCCTGGCTTTTCTCTTCTCTCTCCTTCTCATTAATGCTTGAACCTCCAAAGTCCAAGAATGGGTGTGGGAAGGCATGTAGACGTGTAAGGGATGTCAAGGGACAAGTGGGAGAAGTGTAGGTGGGGCCCCCAAATGGTAGAGTTTGAGTTGCTAGCTGTCTAGGCTTTCTGGACAAAACCTTCTAGAAGGTTGATGTAAACCTTCCAGAAGGTTTGTGTAGGAACAATTAAAACAGCAGTCCAGTGAGCAAAACCTTTCGGAAGGTTTTGGTAGTGAATAGGCAGATCAAGTGCAAACCTTCCGAAAGGTTTATGGCCAAACCTTCCAGAAGGTTTTCATCGAATTTGTCTTTTTCTTGGTTTCTTCACCTTATAATCCTTCCTTTAAGCTATCTCCTCATCTTCATCGGCTTCAAACATTACGATGAGAGCTTAACTCAAACCATTTATAAATTTTCACCTACATTCACACAAAACTTCATTAAAGAGAAGACTAAACGCATTTCTCCCCAAATTCACAATAAAAGCAAATATAAAAGGGCATAACAACATACAATATATACAATATTTTGTGGTAATTAGAGCCCACACATCATCTACTAAGAATGTTGTGTGATCAAACCTTACCCAAAGTATATCATAAGCATATAATCACAACTCACAACCTTACCCAAAGTATGTTATAACATTTTCAATGCAATTAACACACTTAAATCATTCCTTTGTGTTTCATCAAACACCAAAAAGGCACATAATTATGTAAACACATAGCATGCCAAATTACCATCTTTCTTATGAAATTACCAAACAAACAATTTCCACAAAACTCAATTCATGTTAGAATTGATTTTACTCATTCTTATACTATTTCCTATACTCTAGTTACACTATGAGTATATTTAAACAAGCGGTTTCATCTCTACTCATGCTAACCATTTCATACGCAAACCTTGATTTCTCATGTTTCGCAATTAAATCTCGATTGCATTTATTTAGTCGCGCGACACTTGATTACATCGAAAAATGCAAAAAAAATTGACTGTCTTAGAATTTGATGAAAATTTATTGGGTAACTAGATTTCGTGAGACGAATTCAATAGTGAGGTCCCTTTTTCATTCGAGTTCTAGAAAAATTTGAATTTTTCAACTTGTACCGTAATGACTAATTACTATTTTGTCATTTTTAATAAAAATTTTAAAATTTTCCAAATTTTACATGAACAATAACAGCCTATGAGCAATGCCCGATGAACAATAAAGCCTGTGAACAATGTAATGAACAATAGCAGTGCAATGAACAGTGCAATAATGGATGCGACTTTAGGAATTGCGATTTGATAGGAGAGGAGGCTTTGTTACCAAGAACATTTTTTTTGGTGCAAATAATACTTTATATTAAATCAATAAACTAGATTACAAGAATATATATAGCCCACGAAAATCCGAAAAATCCTAGACTACCCGAAAGACAAATATACTCCTATTATAAAACTTATTCACATTCTCACAGAAGTCCTAGTTCTGGTGCAAACATACAAGCACATTAACTGTAACTTCATATCCATAAAAGATTCAACCTATGAGGATTTGTGTCCCGTCAAGGCATGAGGTGTTCAATTTGCAGATACAGTTTTCTTGCTTTAACCCTGTCTGAACAGAATCATCATGCATAAAGAGCCATTTAAATTTTTTGACGAGGTAACCATCATCCCAAAATAGCCACAGTTACGTCATCACGTTTGTGTTTGTTTTTATGTATATCGATTTGATTGTTGAATAGTGTACTTGGGTTGGTGCAGATATTTGTTTTCTTTCTGGGTAGGTACGGATCTTTGGGTTTGAACAGGTAGAGAACATTAATTTTGGGCATTTGAGGTCATATGTTTATGACTGGCCCCATCTTTCTGTCTGCACTTCTGCAGAAGGAACCCTGAAAACAAGCTTTGCGAAGGCCTATGTAGCGCCATTCACCCATCGACTACCCCCTGAATCTCCCCATTGATCATCAGTTCTATTTCAGTCTCGAAATTCAAATCCTTTGATCAAACTGTCAAGGTATCCCATCTTCCTCTCATGCAGATTTGTTTTTATATCTGTTTGTGTGCGGCTATGTCGGCATTATTTGTGTATGGATATTTAGAAGAGACACATAATACTCAGAATTTTACAAAATAAAGGATTTACTGTAATTATTTGTTGGTAAAATTTAGAATGCCCTTTTCTAATGATCGTAGAATTTAGCATGCCCAATTTTTTTTTGTGTGTGTTTTGGATAGCCTTGATGTGCTAACTTATGGCTATTATGGTTGGAGGCTGTTAATGGTTGAGTTCGTATGATGTGGGAGCTAGGATTGCACTTTCATGCTTTTGGATAACTGGCGATGCACGTAAATATATTTAAATAATAATTTCTTACAAAAAATTTAACTTATTTGTAATTTATTTGAACAATAAATTATGTGTCAAATAGCTATAATTGTATTTTAATTACTGTTAAACCTAATTATTAATGTATTTTACCCCACTTTGAGTACCTAATATGTCTTTTTTTTTTAGGTGTTTCCTCGGATTCTTTAAACATTTCCTCTTTTGTTTATCGTGGAGTTTTGTTGTAAGATTGTCATTGTTAAGTATTTGTACATCTAAATATATTATATTTTTTGTCAAAGATATTTTAAACTATTGTTTACATTATAATATTATGATATTGTTGCATACAAAAAAAGTATGTCACATATTTGACATTACAATTCAGTCTACCAACTACATGTATTTAATAGTAGAATATAGATTGGAAATAGAAACAAATATAGAAATTTTTTATGTAATTAGATACATGTATAGAAATTGAATGTACGTGTATTACTAATATATGAGTACACAAGAATTTAGAAGTCAGATGCTACTAATAAAAGAATTTAAAAGTGAAATAGATATAGAAAATAAAAAATTAGATGAAAGTAAACATACGGGTAGAATTAACTTTATAATAATAGTTAAAGATAAATTAGGAAATCAAAAATTTCACATATACTAACATTTATAAGTAATATATATATTCAATTATAAATTTCAAGTGGCACTAATGTGCTTTTAGCCTAATGGTACTCTTTATTTTGTGAATTTTTTATTTTTTTAAAGTCAAGGGTTCAAGCCCCGTTCCCCCCTCCCCTCCCCAAAAAAAAATAATAAGTTTTAAAAAAACAAAAAATAAATAAATTTCAAGTGGCAAGTAAATTGTGACAAAATAGTCTCATTTGGCTTCGAATTTGACAAATATGAATTGAGACTATTGTACATAGTCTAGATACTGTTACTATGCTTCATGCACAGTAATAATACTGAGTCTATGTTTGGATGATCCACATTGGGGGAGGGGGATGGATTGGTTTTAGGAAACCCTTCAAACCTAACCCAAGGGATTTTTACCTGAGATTCAATCATAAACCCAATCCAATCCACCCACGGATTTATCACCATTATCACCATACATATGTTATGTAAATGATTATATTGTCATTTGGTCAATCTAATCCATACCCATGTTTGTTTAAGTAACATTTTTTTTGTTAACTTATGAATTTCATATTTGGTTTTTTTTTCTTCCCAACTTATGATATCAAGCATCAATATTAATAAAATTTAACTATTATGCATAACCACAATAAAACACTTCCATGGTGCAATTTTATCATAGTCCAAAAAGCAACAATACAACATCACGTTCATAAACATTTACCATACTGGGATATACACAAAAATTGTCCATCCCAAAACAAGTTACACCAGAAAGACTTATCGTTGTTACACAATAACACAAGGCATAATAGTAGTTACATACATCCCACATATAAAAATGATATTAATCCTCAATGACAATCACGTCCACTGGAGCTCTATATGGAGATGTGACTTGATGGCATAAATCAACGTGGATGAGCAAAAGGTGCAAGTAACGTGAGATGAGCGTGGATCAGAGCTACAAGGCTCGTATATGTTGCTGCCATAAAATAATAAGGGGATTAAGGGGTGTACACAGTGAAAATATAGTGGTTCACCTGCTCAGGAGCTCGGCTTGTCCACTCTTCAATAGAGGTCCTTGCTCCTTTTGTTCTCTATTGACTAGTTGAATGTAATACAAGATAGTGCTCAACTGACTAGGGTTTTTTTCTCTACCTTTACAATGAGGCATTGCATAGTATTTATAAGGCTGCCCCCTATTCCGTGGGATTTCGGCCGAGATCTTTGTCCATTATTCTCTTGATTTTATGAGAGAATCTCAGTTGGGTTGAGAGTTTCATGCATGAGACCCAATTCCCACAGTCACCTAGCTGTTTCCTAGTTGGTTCAGCTACGATCTTCCCAAGGGAAACTCCACCCCTGGCTCTCTGAGTTCCTCGTGTCTTTCTTGACCTCTTGACCCGATTGCCTGACCTAACCTCACAGCTAGGGCTTGTTTGAAGTATCATCAGTTGCCCCCCAGCCCCTGGTTCAAGCGGGCTTGGGCAGGGGTTGAGCTATTTTGTAAACCGAGTAGGATCTACACGTGGCTGACCTTGGCCCGCACGTGAGTTTGACCTTTTTGGCGACTTTCAACAATCATGGCTTCCTCGTTTCCCACGCACGTTTTAGTCCACGTCTTTCAAGCTTTAAATGCTCAAATGGCTATTTGAACCGCCCATTCGACTGTTCAACTTCTCTGCTGCTTCTCTCTTCTTGCGATTTCTTGGCTTTCTGGTTTGGAATTCTCTGATTTCTCGTTCAAGATCGAGTTCTGTGGGTTTGATTTGAGGATTCACATTGTCCTTTTTCTTCCATTTCGCTCCAGACTGCTGTTTGTTGCTTTTTGCCACCTAGGTATGCCCTTCTGTCCCTTTTTTTTATCTTTCCTTGTTTTGGATCCCTCGAATTCGAGATGGCCATTGCATTTCTGGGCCTTTCGGTTCTTTTACTTTTGGAATCGAAATTACTACCTGTCTCCTATCCCCTACTTCGTGAAATGGTCTTCTATCGTGCGAATCCTCACTATTGGAAGCTACTGCGCTGACCCTAAGGTTATTAGGGAGTGCTTAATCGGTATTCCCCCTCTCTACCGTTCTTTCAGTTTACCCTTCTCTTGTCCAATCTTGTCTACTCCTTCTAGAGTTACACACTCCTCTGCTTCTCTCTTGGGGGAAAGGTTTGCCGAATAGGACACTGATTTAGGGGATGTAGGCAAAGAAATTGGCAACTTCCCCAGTGTGGATGTTGTCGATGCCGAGAAAAATACTGAGGAACCATCCCCATCATCTTCTTATGTGCCCCCTAATCCTATCAAAGGTAAGGGCAAGGTGAGTGGGATAGGAGCCTTTGACAGCACAACGGGCATAGGGGGCCACCTTTAGGCATACTGAGCTCGTAGGACCTAGTGAGGTTGACTCTTCTCATGTGAGAATTCTCAGTGCTCGTTACGATTTTTCTCCTGGTGTCTAGATAAATACACCTCATACATTGTCCAAGTTCACAAGAGGGTATGTTTCTTTATGGCAGCTTTTGAGAATGACCTTCGCTTCCCTATGCATCCCTTCGTCAAGAGTGTTTTGCAACATTTCAATGTTTACCCTGCTCAGCTCTCCCCTAATTTCTGGGGTGTACTTGTGGGTCTTCTGGTTTTCTTCAAGATTCATAAACTCGGGGTCCCCAGCCTTTCCCTGCTCATGGATCTCTTTAATGTCAAGCTCACCTCATCAGAGGGTTTCCTATATATCTCCAAGCGAACCACGGCTAGGCAAATCATTACTCATCTCCCGAGCTCCCATAAGGGTTAAAAGAAATAATTCTTTTTTGTTGGGGGCACCCACTAGGAGTACAACCCTGTTGACAGGACTGATACTCTGGGTATCCCTAGAACTTAGTCCGCCCCTGATAACTTAGGTGAGCTCTTGCTCGAACTAATTGAACTCTGATTTGGGAATCGTTGAGTCAACTTTTTGACTTTGTTCTCCTTGTGTTGCTTTTCAGGCATTCAACCAAAGCTTAGTGTTGAGGATGAAAGGGTAAAGCAAAAGTTAAAGAAGTGCAATCTAGAGAAGTACTCCGAGCTCATCAAGCCCTAGATCTTAATAACACAGGGATTCAGTCCTCCTGAGGTATCGATTGAAGTTCCACTCCCTATCTCAGTCGTTAGGCCTGAAAACATAGAAGGTAGCACTTTCTGAGTTGGTTCCCTTGTCTCTCATTCTTTCTCCTTTCTCTTGTCTAACTTGCTTGGTCCAGATCTCCCAGGCTCCTCCATAATGAAATCTACCCCTGAGGAACTCCAGGCCAAAGTTGACCTACTGAAGAAGAATAGGAAAAGTGGCAAACAGAAAGCCGATACCAGCTCTGGAGGCAGCCCTACTGATAGAGTTAAAGTGCAAAAGCTGGGAGTGCCCTCTTCCTCTACCCTAAGCAAGGAAGGACAGACTCTCTTATCTCAATTCCTGGCCCCTTCTCTTTTTCGAGGGGCCCAGTTTGCCCCCTCAGAGACTTCCAAGCCAGGGTTGGCTTCCCCTACCTCTTCTAAGGTTGAGGGAACATTGGGGCTGATTACTGGAATCAAGCTAGTTTTTTCACCCCCTAGACCGCCTGAGCAACCATTCTAGCTGCCTCTCCAGGATCCGAAAGTCAAAAGGAGGGAGGGCTAGGGGACTGATGTAGATTCCTTCTTTGACAATGCTGAGTTGGCTGCTGGGGCCATTTCATCCATTCTCCCTGAATCCGATATTCAGAGGGCCTCTACCATGCCTCTTGAGGCCTCTTTCTGCTCAACTCTCCAGGGAGCAGCCACTACAAGTACTTTCACACTTGCTCTTAGCTTGACGCGGTTGAATTGTGCTGATCTATGTATGCTTCCTTTTTCTTTTTTTTTTTTTTTTAAAGATGGCTCTCCACTTGAAGAACTTGATGGGCAAGGTCTGATCTTCAGAGGATTCTGCCAAAGTTGTGAAGACCTATGAATTTAAGGTCGCTGAGCTGACCTTTGACAATAAGAGCCTCAAAGCTCAGGTGTAGAAGCTCGAGGAGCAAATGGAGAAGTAGGCCTCTGACTACGAAGGCCTTCAAGCTGCTAAGGATAGGGCTGAGGAAAGAGAGAAGAAGATCATGGATAAGCTGAGGATGACCAGGGAAGAGCTGCCACTCAAAACCAGTGCTTGGAACAAAGCTAGCCAGGAAGTCTTTGATGCTCGGGGCTCCCTCGAGAGCCTTAGGAAGGAGTATGTTATACTGGCTGAGGCAAATAAGGGCCTATGCGGTGAGCTCGAGATGTAAAAGATAGCTGTCAAGAAGAGGGATGACATAA
Source organism: Ilex paraguariensis (assembly GCA_963454935.2). Taxonomy (NCBI): domain Eukaryota; kingdom Viridiplantae; phylum Streptophyta; class Magnoliopsida; order Aquifoliales; family Aquifoliaceae; genus Ilex; species Ilex paraguariensis. The sequence continues at coordinate 329,780 of CAUOFW020008302.1, read as the reverse complement.
TAGTAGAGCTGAAGGATGATGTCACCACCAAGTGGGCCTCGGGATGGCTGGCCTTTCAGCGCAAAGCAAAGAAGGCTTACTCAGACCTCGACTTTGACTTTGCCATCCCCACTAAGGAGGAGTTGGAGGAGTCTAATTTAGATGGCGATGATAGCACCTTGGTTCCCGCTGCCTCTGATAGGGCTCTGGAAGGTAGTGAAATGTCCACTCCTCTAGTTGTTCTAGCTGACACATCATTTTCTGCTGATCTGGTAACGAGAGCTGTGTTTGAGATCGAGGCCCCAGCCTCCTCACCTGTTCTTGGCTCTTCTGAGATTTCAACTGTTGCCTTGCTAGAAGGGTTGCCTGGTGAGCTGCCGAGCTCTGCCTCTGTTCCTGCAGCTGAGGATATAGTAACTTCATTACAGGATCCTCCACCTGTTCCTTCTTCAGAAACTTAGGATCTTTTAATTTAAATATTTTTTTTTAGCTAGCATTTGTAACTTCTATTAGGGAATGTAAACTTGGCCTGCCTTTCCAGATTCGTCTGAATGGTAAACATACTGGTGTAAACGCACCGGTTTTTCCCTCTTTCTCTGATTTCTTTCTTGCACAATCTAGCTCGTTCTTTTAATACAGTATATTCTGCTTAATGCGATAGCACGATCCAACTTGCTTGTTAATGCAGTCTACTATGCTCTAACACAATAACACAACCCAACTTGCGCTTCAATGCAGTCTACTCTACTTTTCTTAGATCTACTCTCATTGTTTTGTGGTTAGCTGTTCGCGTACTGCTCTGTAACCTCATTGCCCCCCATTGCTTTGAAGGGAACTGAGTTCCTCTAAAAGCAAAGGTGCTGGAACTGCAAATTTGCTGGCTTCTTGAGCTGACTTTACACTTAACTCATAAATATCCGAATGTTTGGGACCTCAGAGAGTCTTCCAGGATCGTCGGGCTCTACTGTGGACTCGTAGTTATCCCCTGTTATATTGCAGTTTATTGCCCTGAACTTTTGCTGGACAATCAAGGGCTGTTATTGCTTGAGATGGATGAGGAGTATCAAGGGAATGTTGAGGCTTAATTCGTTATGCTAATCTGACCTCACCACACGAAGTCTCTTCCTCTTAGGGCTCCTAGGTGCTGGCCTTATACGTACCTCTACCAAGAAGCCCCTATTCCCATAGGGCTGGTCTATTGTTTAATTTTTGCTAAGTTACATAACTGCTTATGCTCCTCTTTCCCCGTCTTTCCTTCTTCTTGAGGCAACGGGGCCCAGAGCTATCTTGCTTGTCCTTAATTGAGCTCCTAATTCCCTAGAGCTTAAAAATCCTTGGTGTAGACCTCTCAGAACTCCATTAGGGTCAGCAGAGCTTATTGACCCCTGGACATTTGGTTTTATTCTTGGAAGGTCTCTCCTTGTTGCTAGGTGTAAAGACTAGGGTGTGGTTGCTTCTAGTGCATCCGCTAGCTTTGCTTGGGATATGTTCCTAGCAGTTACTTATGCTCACAAAACCTTGTTGTGCCTTAGGAATAAAGTTTTCTTCTTAGTCAGCCCAAAGAAATCTGAGAAATATCTTTTGGGAGGTGATCCAACTGTTTAAATTATTGAATACCGTCTTAACCGAGGAGAGAATCCGACCTCCTGGGCATATCTAAGGCTGTATCAAGCCTTCCTTGGCTATTTAATGGCTCATGACTGGTAGAATCTGTCATTAACTCCTCCTTTGTTGTCCATATTTTATTGCCTTCTTTAAACATATCTGTTGCCTTAATTTGGAAACCCAAAGGTCCGCCGCTTTTGGGTTGGCGTGCTTCTTGATTCTTTAATATCTTGTTTTCTTGCTTCTGTGGACATTTATTCCCTCCGAAAAGCCTTTTACCTTTGTTATCTTCTTTCTTCATCTCTTCCTTGCCTTTCGGTAACGTCAATGGTTGCCCCAATCTCCCTCCTATTCAATGAACGACGCTTTTGTGGAATTGAGTGGGAGTGGTAGACCCATTACTTAGTGCCTTCGTCATTGTCATCCTCAGACTTAATTGGATAAGGAAGAACTTCTTTCTTGACGTGGAACTATCTTTGCGAGCCCCAACTTCTGACGAGACCTGCAATTATCTCCTTCGAGGGGAGACTTTTTTTTTTAGGGGGCTTTGGACATGGAGCTGTGTCTCCTTATTCATCCCGTTGTTGGTTACATCTTGGCCTATTGTGGGGTATGCCCTTCACGTCTCTCTCCTAAAGGGTGGTGCATTATGATCAATTTTTTTCTATTTTGGCGCTTGCATGGTGATGGCAAATTCCCCACTGTAGGAGAATTCTTCTACTTTTTCGACATCGAGGAGGATGAGGTCCCGTGCTTTGTCTGTTTTCGGTGGAGGCACTTCAAGCTGCGACGTTTTGTGTTTGACCTTCTTTCTCCTCCTGAGGGATTGATCAATCGCTTCTTTTATGTTAATGGAGATTCTTGGAGGTCCATAGAGCTGCACTACAGAGAGTGCAGAGTTCCCAGATCCTAGAGGAGCTATTCTTATTCAGGTAAGTATCTCGGTAACCTGTATTTGTTCAGGTCTTTCAATGTAGTCTTCTTATCATAGGATTTTCATTTGATTGGTAGGTCCTCCCGAATTGGATCTATTAGAGGAGATGTGAATTGATCAGATGATAGAAGTTCAGTTTGTGCCCTATTCTAAGCTGATGACATCAGATAACTTGTTTATGTTTAGTGCTGCCGGTGCCACTATATACTTTGTTTCTTATCCAGATTCTGCTGATTCCTGTCCTTTTGAATCTGATGAGGTTGAGGACGTTGGTATTTCCTCTAGGAAACACAAAAATGGCCATGCCAGCGATTCCTCTTCTTCACCTAGATCTTCTTTGGCTACCATACTGTTCTCCTCATCTGGGTAGAGACTTGTAAATCTTCTGACAGAAGCCTAGAAGGAGAGGGATGAGCTGAAAGAAGAAAATGTCCGCGTGAAGGAGGAAGTCACAGAGCTCCGGAGACGCTTAAAGGGCGAATAAGGACTGAGAATATCTCTTGTAATCCTTTGTTTTTTTTTTTTGCACTGTTGCTGAATATATGAACCTCTGTTCTTATTTGATTGTGACTGGTTCTTCTATGGACTTTTGAACTTGTAATGTACGAACTGAGGAGTTCATCCCAATCTATAGGGCTCCTTTTACGCACTAAACTGTTCAAAGTGACCTGCGGAGCTCTGTTTACGAATTGAAAATTTCATCTTTATTTCATGAGCTGAATAGCTCATCTTATTTTATGAGCTGGAGAGCTCATCTTTATTTTATGAGTTGGAGAGCTCATCTTATTTTATGAGCTGGAGAGCTCATCTGAATTTTATGAGTTGGAAAGCTCATCTAAATTTTATGAGCTAGAGAGCTCATCTTATTTTATGAGCTGGAAGCGTTTTTTTTTAGGCATGCACAAGGGAGGGTCAAAAACTCTCAGTTTAATTGAAAGAATGATTTTATTACAGAAAAACTTACTGAAAAAATATCTTACGGTGTTTAGCATTCCAAGAATGAGGGAGGATTTTTTCTTCCTCAGTTTGTAGTTCATTGTTCCCGGGCCTGATAACCCTTGATATGATATAAGGACCTTCCCAGTTTGGACCTAGTTTCCCGTGGGAAGGGTCCTTCCATGCTAGCAGAAGCTTTTTAAGCACTAGATCCCCTACCTTGTAACTTCTGTGCTTTGCTTTCTTATCGTAGTACCTGGCTGTCTTCCTCTGATAATGCTTTATGCACTGTAAGGCCTCGTTTCTCTTCTCATCCAATAGATCGAGGTTGAGTATCAACGCCTCATTCTTATGCCTTGCGTTGCTAAACTCAGTTCTGGGGGACAGGAGCCCTATCTCCACGGGAGCCACTGCTTCAATTCCGAAAGCCAATGCAAATGGGATTTCCTAAGTGGCTATCTTGGCAGTGGTTTTGTAAGCCTATAACACCTCAGGGAGCTGTTCCGCCCATTTTCCTTTTAGTGCTTCCAGCTTAGTTTTCAGGGCGGTCTTTATTGTTCGAATGGTGACCTCTGCCTGCCCATTGGATTGGGGATGAGCTGGGGCCGAAAAGAAATTTCTTGTCCCAACTCGGCACAAAACTTCTTGAACTTAGGGTTATCGAACTGCTTGCCATTATCTGAAACAACTGCCCTTGGGATCCGAAACCTACAGATTATCGACTTCCAGATAAAGTTTTAGACTTTTTGTTCTGTGATTGTTGCCAAAGGCTCTGCCTCTGCCCATTTTGTGAAGTATTCCACCTCAATAATGACGAACTTGCATTGTCCAACCCCCGTTGGGAGGGGGCCAAGTATATCTAAACCCCATTGTTGAAAAGGCCAGGGGCTCACCACCGATGTTAGGAGCTCTGATAAGCAGTGGGGAATGTTGGCGTGTACTTGACAAGTTTTACATCTTTTGACCAGATCTATAGTATCTTTGAGCATAGTGGGCCAGTAGTACCCCTGGCTCAATGTTTTTCCTGCAAGGGCCCGAGCTCCGATGTGATTGCTGCAGACTCCTTCATGGACCTCTCTAAGTATGTAGTTAGCATCTTCATCTCCCACACATTTGAGTAGAGGTGTCGAAAATCCTCGTTTGTATAGGTTTCCCTATAAGATTGAAAATCTGGCTGATCTGACTCTTAGTTTAGCAGCTTCTTTGGGATCTTTCAGCAAAGTCCCCATTTCAAGATACCCTCTGATGGGGTCCATCCAGCTCGGTGGTGTTTGCACAGGCAGAACTTCTTCATCTTCCATGCATACAGATGGTTCTGCTAAATGTTTCAATGGAATCAACCTATCCAAATTCTCCTGCGAAGCTGTTGCCAACCTTGCCAAGGCATCTGCTCTTGAATTTTCGGCTCTAGGAATGTGATTGAACTTAACTTGCACAAACTTCTTGATCAATTCTTGTATCTTCTTGAGGTAGAGAACCATTTTCTCACCCTTTGCCTCGTATGACTCCTCTATTTGTTTCACGACAAGCTGGGAATCGTTGCTGATCTCCAGCTACTTTGCCTCCATTGAGCGAGTAAGGTTGAGCCCAACAATGACAGCTTCATATTCTGCCTCGTTGTTTGAAGCCTTAAACCCAAACCTGAGAGCATATTCCACATTTATTCCATCTGGAGAGGTCAGGATCAATCCTGCGCCGCTTCCTAGGGCATTGGCAGCTTCGTCCACTGTAAGTTTTCACACGGGAAGGTCAGGTATTAGCAGTGTGGCTTCTGCGGGTGTTACTGCAGTGAATTTTGCGATGAAATCTACCAAAATTTGCCTTTTGATTGTAGTCCTTGGCTTATACCTAATATCAAATTCACTGAGCTCTATCGCCCACTTAACTAGCCTTCCTGAAGACTCTGGTTTATGCAGCACTTGCTTCATTGGCTGATCAGTTGGAACCTCGATAGTATGAGCCTGAAAATATGGTCTAAGTCTCCTAGCCGTAGTCACTAGGGCTAAGGCTAGCTTCTCCATCTTTGGATATCTCTCCTCTGCCCCCCCTTAGAGTTCTACTACAGTAGTATACTGGTTGCTGAGCTCTGTCTCGCTCCCTAACTAGTGCTGCGTTGGTTGAGAAATCTGAGACAGCTAAATAAAGAGTAAGCACTTCCCCTTCTAAGGGGCTTATCAGGATAGGGGGAGAGCTTAGGTACTCCTTCAGTACTCTGAACGCTTCCTCACACCGGGTATCCCACTGAAAAGCCTCCTTCAACACCTGAAACAAAGGTTGGCACTTGTCACTTGCTTTGGATATAAAATGACTCAAGGCGGCTATCCTTCCTGTCAGGTGTTGGATCTCCCTGATGTTGGATGGTTCCTTTTTTGGGTTAGCCTCGATTCCTCTATTATTGACTATGAATCCCAGAAACTTCTCTGCTGATACTCTAAAGGCGCACTTGGCAGGGTTGAGTCTTATCTTGTACTCCTTGAGGATTTGGAATGATTCTGCTAGGTGCTTGATGTGCAGCTCTGCCTTCAGTGATTTTACCAATATGTCGTTGATATAGACCTCCATGGATGTCCCGATTTGCTTCTGGAACATTCTATTCACTAGGCGCTGATAGGTGGTTCCAGCATTCTTCAATCCAAAAGGCATGACCTGGTAGCAGTAAGTTCCCTGTTCAGTGACAAATGAAGTCTTCTCCTGGTCTGTCGGATCCATCCTAATCTGATTATAACCTGAGAAAGCATCCATGAAGTTGAGGAGCTCATGCCCAACAGTTGCATCCACGATCAAGTTGATTCGAGGTAAGGGAAAGCTGTCCTTGGGGCATGCTCGATTGAGATTAGTGAAATCAATGCAGAGCCGCCATTTTTCATTGGTCTTCTTGACCAGCACCACATTCGACAACCAGGTAGGGTAGTCCACCTCTCTAATGGCTTTGGCGTGGAGGAGTTTACTGACCTCCTCGTTAATTGCCTTCTGGCGTTCTAGAGCAAAACTTCTCCACTTTTGTTTAACAGATTTGCAAATGGGATTCACACTTAGCTTGTGTGTGATGATTGAGGGGTCAATGCCTTCCATGTCCTCTTGCTTCCAAGCGAACACCCCCATATTTTTCCTCAGGAACTGGGTGAGTAGGTCTTTCATTTCTTTGCTCAACTTAGATCCCACGTAAACAATATGTTCAGGCTCCTCATCGAGCTGGACTGGCTCTAGCTCTTCTAACGGTATGGGCCTAGTGTCAAGCTCGTCCCTCTCTAGTTGGATAGTTTCAACCTCTTTTTGCTTCATCGAGGCCATGTAGCACTCCCTGGCTATTTGCTGGTCTCCTCGGACCATTCCAACTCTATTTTCTATAGGAAATTTTACGACCAAGTGATATGCTGAGGGGATAGCCTTCATTGCGTTGAAGGATGGTTTCCCAAGTAGTATATTGTATGCAGAAGGGGCGTTAACTATCAGGAATTTCACAGTGGTGGTGGCTTGACAAGGAGGGTCCCCCATAGTGAGCATGAGTTGGACGGATCCCAGGGGTAGCACCCTCTCCCCTGAGAACCCCTTCAAGTGGGCATTCACTGGCTCAAGCTTCTCCCTTCCTACGCCCATTTTGTCAAAGGAAGAGGCAAAAATGATGTCAGCCAAGCTCCCATTGTCAATTAGAACTCGATGAATAGTTTGGTTTGCCACAATGACCCTTACGACCAACGGGTCATCATGGGGATACTGACAACTTTCCAAGTCTGAATCCGAGAAAGTGATGATTGTGCTCAATCGAGGCATTTTGGACACGGTGTGTACTTCCAGCGCTTCTCTAGCTTTGATTCCGCGCAGATGTGCTTTCTTGGCTGCACTGGATTCTCCACCACAAGCAAATCCTCTAGATATCACTCTGATCTCCCCTAAGGGTTGCTTGTGCTGCGCAGGTGCTTGTTGATGGGGTGCCGGAGGTGGAAGAGCCCTGTCCTGGTTGTCATGAGCGACAAATCGTCGTAACTGTCTCCTTTGGATCAAGAACTCGATCTCCTTCTTTAGCTGGATGCAATCGTCGGTATGATGGCTATAATCCCTATGATACTCGCAATATTTCGTATGGTCTCTTTTAGACGGATCCGCCTTCATTCGTGGAGGCCACCTTAGGAATTTCTCGTTCTGCACCTCGTATAGGATCTGGGATACTGTCTCAATGAGGGGTATATTGCTGAGGTGTATACCTTGGCTGTAGTTCAGACTGCGGGGGGCCTAAGCGGTCCCTAACGTTCCCCCTTCTCTTTGGGGATCGCTCTTTGTCTCTTCTGGGAGATCTATCTCCTTTGGAGATTTGTTTCTTTCCCTCTCCCTCCTGGAACTTCGGTTGCTCTTTTTTTCTTCCTTTCCCTTGTCTCTATGTGCGGAAGTGCTCCCTACCTTAGAAAGAAAAGCTTGTTCACCGTTTATGTATTTCTCCGTTTTGGCAAGCACCTCGGCCATGCTTGCTTGGGGATTTTTTGATATGGATAACATCACATCTTTAGATTGCACCCCTAGACCAGCTATGAAGGCAGTGATGGAAAACTTTTTGTCGGGGATATCCACCTTTAAAAATCTGAATTAAATCTTTGGAAATATGACCTGAGATTTTCTTATGGTCCCTGTTTCACATTCAAAAGGTGATAGCTCGATTTTCTATAAGTTTGAGCCCCTATGAAGTGGGATACGAAGGAAATGGAAAGCTCTTTGAAGGAAGAGATTGAGGCGGGGGGGAGCTGTTAAACCACACCAAGGCTGAACTCTTCAAAGTGATGGCAAAGGCTCGACAGCGTATGGGATCTTGATACCCGTGTAATTCCATCTGGTTCTTATAAGTATTGAGGTGGTCTATGGGGTCCTTGGTTCCATCAAAGGACTCTATCTGAGGCATCCTGAACTTTTGGCGGGAGGGAAAAGTGCAACACACTAGGCGTGAATGGAGATTCAGTCTGCTGCACCAAGGCATCCATTGTAACTGGAGCTTTACTCCTGACCGCTTCCTTCATGTGGTTGAGCTCTTGCTGGATGCCCTTGAAGCGCTGCTCTAAATATTGCTCTCTTTTCTCCTACTGACAAGGAAGACATCATTCTTTTCACCTTCAAGCTTTTGACTTTGTACTTCTTCATCATGGCCGTTCCAAGGGGGTAGTTAGGGAACCTGCCCGAAGGTCTGGCTATTCTCCCCCCTTCGTTGTCTTCTCTGAGTGGATCAGGGTGTTGTTGGTCCCTGTAGTGGGGATTGTTCTAATCTTCTTGGGCCGGACGTGCCTTCTGTGGGCGCTGCAAGAGCTTCAAGAGGTCCTCATTTTGCTTTATCAAGCGCTGTTTGACAAGGCGAAGGGCCTCTATCTCGTTATTCGTGGGGAGATTCCCCATGGGAGGGTCAGTGTCTAGGACATTCTTGAGCTGTCTGCCATTGGTGGCTCCCTGCTGATCCTGCATCCGAGATGGGTTTGTTTCGCTTCTGCTCATGTTTCGTGTTGACACCATCAATCACTGGAAGATCAGCTTATTTGTAACAGGAACAGTCGTTCCCATAGACGGCGCCAAACTGATGGCGTAAATCAACATGGATTAGCAAAAGGTGCAAGTAACGTGAGATGAGCATGGATCAGAGCTGCAAGGCTCGTATATGTTGCTACCATAAAATATTAAGGGGATTAAGGGGTGTACACAGTGAAAATATAATGGTTCATCGGCTCAAGAGTTCGGCTAGTCCACTCTTCAATGGAGGTCCTTGCTCCTTTTGTTCTCTATTGATTAGTTGAATGTAATACAAGATAGTGCTCGACTGACTAGGGTTTTTTTCTCTACCTTTACGATGAGGCATTGCATAGTATTTATAAGGCTGCCCCCTATTCCATGGGATTTCGGCCGAGATCTTTGTCCATTATTCATGGGATCCTCTTTGATCTTAGGAGAGAATCTCGGTTGGTTGAGAGTTTCATGCATGGGACCCAATTCCCGCAGTCACCCAGCTGTTTCTTGGTTGGTTCAGTTACGATCTTCCCAAGGGGAACTCCACCCTTGGTTCTCTGAGTTCCTCGTGTCTTTTCTGACCTCCTGACCCGACCTCATAGCTAGGGCTTGTTTGAGGTATCATCATGACTAAAGTGGAGCCAGCACTGGAAATTGATGCCATGTGTCCGACTTCCCCATGTTGGCCAAAAATTTATGTGAAAATCTCTTAATTAGGACAACACTTCATACAAGCCCAAGCTGTAAGCATGTCCTCATACACAAAAAACATTTTGAATTTATTCAGACATGTAAATATTGATTCTTGTATTTCTATATGGGCTCGTTTGGTTGTCGTATTAAAAATGGATAAATTAGATAAAGTAATACAGTCTAATATAATAAAGATAGATTAAAGACAAGATTAAATATGATATTAGAATAATACTTAATTTTATCTAGTGTTTGGCAATACACAATACAAGCGTTGGATAATAATTATTTAATCCAATCGATTGTTTGGTTAAAAAATTATTTTATCGTATTAATGTTGAATTAACAAAAATATCCTCAATCAGTCTTTGTTATGTTGACGACAACTTTATTTTATCACGCGGGAGGTTATAATAGTAAATGTGTAGAATAATACGTTTGAGCTGGATTATAATACCACATCTATTAGTGGTATTAAAAAACCTCCATAATACAGGTCTATCATGTAAAAAATATACGATTAATATACATTTTTGAAATTAATACAGTATCAAATTTGCTTACCAACCAAAGTATTAGGCCTGATTAAATAAAAAATAGTACAATTCAATATTTAATATCCTCATAATACGTTTACTAAACGAGCCCTATATGTTCAATAAAATCAATAAAATCAACCTCTAGGAAAGCCAAATCAGTTGAACTGGCCGGAAGTACTTTCTTACCACCGGTTCAACGAAACTACCCCAAAGCCTCCATTTCCTTCATCTTAATATGTCGTCTCTTTCAAAAAATAATCACATCCATTTCAAGGCCTAGAGATAGTCGTGGTTCTTGCCTACAGTCTCTTACCAAGTCTTATAAGCGAGACTAGCCTCATCGGAGTTGCCAATCAGTGTCTACAATTTCAAGTTCATAAGGCAATCCAACAATACATCTTCCTCATCTTGTGTTAGTCTCAATTGCCGCATGAATATTAATCATGTTCCAATGATAACATCCATTACAAAATAAGTGCGCAACATATAATTTAGTAACGTGATAGAAACTAGAACATTTGAGTACATAATTTAATACATAATTTTTGAAAATCAGCATCACAACTTGCTGAACAAAATTTGAGTAATTATCAACTTCTTACATCATCATATGATTAACTAATTTTTTCTAGAAATGTATTCAAAATATGACAAATGGTGAAACCCAACATGAACTATACTACACTGAACATAATTCCATTAAATTGAATTGGTTCGGCGATTATGTATACTCTTCCAACCATTTCGTGGGGCATGAGAATGTGTACACTTTCTATTGTGCGCCTTTGTTCCACTACATTCTTGTCTTCGGGTGTACACATCAGATTGGTTTCCTATTCTAAGGCTGCTGCAACAATGTGTTGCATTAAAGCTTCCTCCCTGCTGCATACGAAGGAAACGATTTGTACAAAGCGCCAGGGTATCCATTCACAAGGCCGTATCCACAATTCTAACCCGTTAGTCATTGAAAACAACATACCATTTCTTCTTCACTACCATTGTTATTCCTGTCATTACAAGCGCAATTACAAAATGCGATGAACAATACAACAACCATCATGTACGAGCATAACACAAACATTAACTACACATCACACCTTAATTATATTAAACATAAACTATTAGGACATAAATCCTATAGATAATAATAGAGGTTCATACATACCACATTCACAAAAAGAAGGAACAACACCAAGAAAATCATATATTTAGTCATCCATTATAGGTCCATTACCCCAAAACACGCTAATAAACCACAAAGGTCTTTCATTTTTCAACAAGCATGAAGAGATCAACCTTTATAGGATCACTGGCAGTCTTGTATGCTGTCCTATGACGTTGGTCCATTATTAGTCCATTATTAAGCCATCGATTTTCTCTAACTCATTGTTGAGTTAGTGCCTAACCTTGACATCATCTTGCTCATACCCTGCCTTACGTGCAATGTTTGAAAGTTATTTTTCTCAATTTACCACATAATCATCGAGTATATCAGTTATTTTACTAAGGTTATGTGCAATTCCCCCAGATGATTCACCAACCTTCTTCTTCCGCTACTTGCAATTGCTAGGTATGTCACCATGCCCAACCGCACCTTGTTGTGTGCAACTTTTGGACAACCTAGTGTTCGTCATGTTCGAAAATCAATCTCAATGAGGAAAAACCTGAATTTCTAGGAAATCAATATGGCTTTGAAGATGTATTGAAAGGATTTATCAAAATTATCAAAGAAAATATATGCAGTGAAGTAGGTGGAAAAATGCTGCAAGAAGATGCACAATACACACTTCCAAAATTAGTCATATAGTATATATGATTTTGAGGAATATGCGAAGTTATTCCAACAATATTATTATCAGCTAAACCCAAAAAATCATATTTTTTCATAAACTCCCTAATCCATGGGTTGAATTATGTCAAAAAAAAAATCCAAAATTCATAAGCTCAATAGGAAAACCAAATACTTTGGGATTCAAAATCAGCATTGTACTTAGACTTGTTGTTGATCACTGTATCTCGATTAAAGCCAAAAAATCAATAAAAAGCCAAATAAGCAACACTGCTTATGACCAAGAATGTAGTGATAAAATTTTACAACAAAATTGGAAGGTTGGATGCAATCCACCTAGACAAAGGTTAGATGTAGTCCTTTTGGGTTTCATCATCTGGGTAGTATCCTCCTAATGACAAGTTGTTAAGGTTATCTTCATTTTCATCCAAGCTTCAGATGGCATCTTCCTTGATACTGCTGTCAGAGGGGAAAGACACCCTATCATTTTGTCAAAGTTCGTTATCAACATCATATTGGTTGATGCGCTGTGATCCAATCGTGCTCCGTAGTCATGACATGGTTCTTTTTGTTTGATCTTTCCCACAAACGACACCAATTTTAAGAAGAAAAAATCTCTTACCTCAAAGGGTTCAGATTTGATTGGGAAAAAGTGAAAGAGGATTACACCATCGTTCCTGCAACAATAAGCAAACTACCAGAGATTGGGGTTTGACCAGTTGGAAGAAATTCGATACTTAAGTTAGTAAATGGCTTTGAGAGTATGAAATCAGAGTTGCAAGGAAAAAGATTATGTACCTTTGACTCAAGCATTACCCGATATTTATAAAATTGCATGAACCTTTTTCGCTAAGGTTTTTGTTGTAGGCCATTCTAAGTGACATGCCTAACTTTTAGCTTGATTGACCTTGATTGATGCTAGAATCTCTATACCTTAGGGCACATTCATAATGCGTGCATGTGATTCCTATCTTATATAATAGATTGCTCAATCTGTTTAGCCAAACCTTTCAGCTGTGTGTTGTGTTAACGATAGTTCATTTTTTGAGCTGTTTAGTAAGGTATAAGTACTCTGTAGATTCCCCACGTTCTCTTCATGTGCAGAATTTTTTTCACGTGCTCTGGGACACGTGGTGTTATTAGTTTCTCCAATAATACGCAATCATTTTGTGCCTTTTCATCAATCAACTTTCTTCTTATAATGCCAATTTTTTTAATCTCAAAATATCGATGCCATGATCAATACTGGTGATGCAATTAACGTGGATGAGCAGAGGGTCAATATTATGCTTGATAACCTGGGACTGAGCTCCTTGGCTAATGAGGATTGTAACAAAGGATTTCAGGGATTGGGGGGGGGGATTACACAGTGAAAATACAGTAGATTCTTGCTCCTCAATGGAGATTCTTGCTCCTCTTGATTTAATAAATGTGGATAAAATTACAATTTGCCTCTCAGGCAATCAGGGATCCTCTGGCCTTATTAAAGGCACTACACAGTATTTATAGAGCCGTTCCTTGTTTTGAGGGATCTGTGCCGAGATCTTAGCTTTTCACCCGTGGATTTCTCCTTGATTTTTGGAGAATATCTTGGTTGGTTGAGGATTTTGTGCCCTAAATATGACTCTTTGCCACATGTAGGGTTCCAGTTAACACCCAGTTGTTCCTTTGTCATCTTCGCTAATTTCTTGTCTAGGGTGAGCTCTAGATCTGATCCTCTGAGCACTACGTATCTTGCTTGCCCTCCTTGTCTAACCTCCGCACTTGAGCTCATCCTTGGGATTCTCGATCCTCACCTCACGAGGATTGAAGGTTTGTCTCCTTTTTCTCGCCTTTAAGCCCTTTTGTCTCTCACTCTTCTCTTCTTTCCTTTCTTTTTAACTTACTCTGTGCTTCCAGGTTCTTCCACAATGCAGCCTTCCTAAGAAGCGCTCGAGGCCAAGGTTGCTTTGCTGAAGAAAAATAGGAGTGGTCGGTTCTGGTAGCAACATCCTTCCTCCAGCTAAGGCGTCCAAGCTAGGTGTGCCTTTCGTTCCTTCTACCTCTACTCAAGTGACGCTTATTCCACCACCAAGCATTTCACAACTTGCAGAGGTCTCTTATCTCCAAAAACCCTCTCCTACTTTTGGAGAGGTTCCTGAGCCGACCTCTCCCCACTTCAACAGAGATCCAGAAGGCTTTAGCGTCGGTGACTCGAGTCTTGCTTGGCTCCGTTTCCTTTGGTTTGCCTGAGAAGCCTTTGCCACCATCTCGGAGTGGCCCCAAGGCTGAGAAAAGGAAGTTTGCCAAAGAGGAGAAAAATGATGCCTCTTTCCTGGATGACGCCGAGCTCGCCGCTGGTGCTCTTGATTCCATCATTCCCCTTTCAGACGTTCAAAGGGTTGCTACCATGCCACTTGAGAACTCCATCAATGCAACTTTTCATGGAGCTACCATTGTAAGACTTCATTCCTTAAGTTCATTTTTGGTGATCGTTCTATGCTGACTTTCAACCCCTGCTACCTCTACTCCCAGCTGGCCATCTATACGAAGGGATTGTTAAGTCGGATTCGAGATTTGGAGAGCTCTGCCAAGGCCTCAAAGGCATTTGAACTCAAATGTGCTGAGCTGGCCTTCGCCAATCTTGATCTCCAAATCCTCACGGAAGACTTGCAAACACAAGTGAAAAAGCAAGCTTCGACCATCAGGAACTTAGAAGCGAACGAAGATAGGATCCAGGAAGAGCTCAGACTGAAGACAGATGTTTGGGCCAAAGCTAGTCAAAAAATATTCGAGGCCTTAAGCTCTTACAGGAACATGAAAAAGGAGTATGATGTCTTGGCTGAGGTGACTGATACTCTTCGAAATGAGCTCGAGGCGCAGAAGGCTGTGGTGAAGGAAAAAGATTCCCTTGTTGTAAAACTGACGGATGATGTTACAACTAAGTGGGCCACCAGATGGCTTATTTTCAAAAAGTGAGTTGAAGAGGTGTATCCTAACCTGAATTTTGATTTTGGGATTCCTCCTCAACACGAGGAGGAGGAGGCCAACACAGGCGACGCGGGTGTGGACCCTAAGCTTCCCTCTGATGGTGCCTTAATCCACCCAGCTCTGTACTCTTCCCCTTCTTTGGTTGCTCTAGTGGCTTTTACCTCAAAAATTGTTCCTATCCAAGTAACTGCTCCCGGTCAGCTCTTCTACTTCCTTTCCCGTTATTCCTTTCTCTGCAGACCTTGTGACCAGGGCTCTTGCCCAAAGTTCGCCAGGAGTGGAAATTGAGGTTCCTACTTCTAGTCTTCTTGAGATTTCTGCTGCTATTCTAACAAGAAGTTCGTCTACTACTCCACCAGAAGAGTCAACTGTCGAGTTATCAAGATCCTCTCCTCCTGTTCCTGCTAAATCTTAAGATTTTTTTTTACATGGCCATAACTTTTTGCCTTTAAACAATGTTCAACACTTGACCACCTTAAGTAGATTTGAAAATTTTGTTGTAGCTTTGTTTGTTGTGCTTGTTTGCTTTGCTTTATCTTCCCCCTGCCCCTTGGTTCGAGGGGTCTTTCAGATCTCCTCGAAGCAAGCAAGTTTGGAATAGCTTGCAAGATGATTATACATTTTGAAAGTATCATCATAATCTTGCAATTCAGAGAATATACCATGAACTTTAATGAAATGGGGTGCTTACTATTATTTTATGAGCTGAAGAGCTCATCGAGAGCTATTTGAGCTCGTTTTATGAACTAAAGAGTTCCTCGTGAGCCGTTGAGGTCATTTTAAGAACTCAGAAGTTCCTTGTGAGCTATGGAGCTCATTTTATGAACTGAGAAGTTCATCGTGAGCTTTGGAACTTGTTTTAAGAACTGAGAAGTTCCTCATGAGCTTTGGAGCTCGTTTTAAGAACTGAGAAGTTCATCGTGAGCTATAGAGCTCGTTTTAAGAACTGAGAAGTTCCTTGTGAGCTTTGGAGCTCATTTTATGAACTGAGAAGTTTATCGTGAGCTATGGAGCTCGTTTTAAGTTATGAATTGAAGAATTTATCGTTAGCTTTTTAGCTTATTTGGGCAATCTCATAGGAATGAGTCAAAGACTTACTGTTTCATTGAGAATAGTCATATTACAGAAGAGACTTACTGAAAAAATCTCTTGAGATGCTCTATCTTCCAAGAATGAGGTAAGATTCTCCCTTCCTCTATTTGTAACTCGTAATTTCTAGGTCTGATCATCCTTGAGATGATATAGGGGCCTTCCCAATTAAGCCCCAACTTCCCATGAGCGATGTCCTTCCTCGTAAGCAAAAGCTTTCTAAGTACCAGATCTCCCACCTTGAAACTCTTATGTCTAACTTTCCTGTCATAGTACCTAGTTGTCTTCCTCTGGTAGGTCCTAATATGGTGCAAAGTTCTCTTCCGCTTTTCTTCCAGGAGGTCCAAGATCAACAGAAGGGACTCCTCATTGTGCTCATCATTTGCGAATTCAGTCCTGGGGGATGGGAACCCAATGTCGAAAGGTGCCACCGCTTCAGTCCCACCGGCCAAGACAAATGGTATTTCTTGAGTTTCTGACTTGGCAGTTGTTCCGTAGGCCCATAATATTTCTGGGATGTGTTCCACTCATTTACCTTTCTGATCTTCCAGCTTGGTCTTCAGGGCTACTTTTATGGTCCTGATAGTGATCTCTGCCTGTCCATTGGATTGAGGGTGAGGTAGAGCTGAAAAATAGTTCTTTGTTCCCAGCTCGGCACAAAATTTCTTGAACTTGGGGTTGTCAAGCTGTTTTCCATTATCAGACACAATAGCTTTGGGCACCCCAAACCAGCAAATTATCGACTTCCAAATAAAGTTCTGAACCTTTTGTTCAGTGATGGCTGCCAAGGGTTCTATCTCTGCCCAGTTGGTGAAATAATCCACCCCTATAATGACATATTTGCACTGTCCCACACTGGTGGGAAGGGGTCCCAGTATGTCTAGTCCCCACCGTTGGAATGGCCAAGGGCTTACCACCGAGGTTAAGAGCTCTGGTGGACAATGGGGGACATTGGCGTGCACTTGGTAGGATTTGCATCTTTTGACCAGATCTGTAGCATCCTTAAGCATTGTGGGCCTGTAGTACCCTTGCCTTATCATTTGTCCTGCCAAAAGTCCAAGCTCCGATGTGGTTGCTGCAGATTCCCTCATAAATTTCTCTGAGTATGTAATTAACGTCTTCATCCCTTACGTATTTAAGAAGAGGTGTTGAAAAACCTTGTTTGTATAAGTTTTCCTATAAAATATAAAATATGGCTGACTTGGTTCTTAGCTTTAGAGCTTCTTTGGGATCTTCTGACAAAGTTTCATTATGAAGATACCCTATAATGGGGTCCATCCAGCTTGGTGGGGCTTGCATAGGCAGTACTTCTCTATCCTCAACGCACACAGACGGTTCTGCTAGGTGCTCCACTGGAATTAATCTGGTCAAATTTTCTTGCGAAGCTGTTGCCAACCTTGCCAAGGCATCTGCTCTCGAATTCTCAGTTCCTGGGACATATCTAATCTTAACTTGAACGAACTTTTTGATCAATTCTTGTCCCTTTATGAGGTAAAGGACCATTTTCTCACCCTTAGCTTCATAAGACTCCTCTATCTGTTTAACTACGAGTTGGGAGTCACTGCAGATCTCCAGCTATTCTACCTCCATTGAACGAGCAAGGTTGAGTCCAGCAATGACAATTTTATACTCCGCCTCATTGTTTGAAGCCTTAAACCCAAATCTGAGGGTGTATTCAACGTTTACTCCATTTGGGGAGGTCAAAATTAAGCCTACCCCGCTTCGTTGAGCATTGGTAGCTCCATCCACTAAAAGTTTCCATGTGGGGAGGTCGGGTACTAGTGGTGTGGCCTCCATGGGTGTCATTGTCATGAATTTTGTGATAAAATCTATCAAAATCTACCCTTTGATTGCATTTCTTGGTTTGAATCTGATATCAAACTCACGGAGCTCTATGGCCCATTTAACCAGCCTCCTTGAAGACTCTGGTTTATTTAGTACTTGCCTCATCGGCTGTTCTGTTGATACCTCAATAGTATGAGCCTAGAAATATGGTCCAAGTCTCTTAACTGCAGTCACCAAAGCTAAAACAAGCTTCTCCATCTTTGGATATCTCTGCTCTGCCCCACTTAGAACTTTGCTACATTAATAGACTGGTTATTGAGCTCTATCTCGCTCCTTTACTAGCGTAGTGCTGGTCGAGAAATCTGAGATAGCTAGGTAGAGAGTAAGTAATTCTCCTTCCAAGGGGCTTACCAGGACAGGAGGGGAGCTCAGGTAAACCTTCAAAGCTTTGAACGCTTCTTCACATCTGGTGTCCCACTAGAATTCCTTCTTTAAGATTTGAAAGAAGGGTTGACACTTTTCGCTTGATCTGGACACAAAACGACTTAAGGCATCTATTCTTCCTGTTAAGCATTGGGTCTCCCTTACATTAGATGTCGACTGTTTACCTAGGACTACCTTAACCATTTTTGGGTTTGCCTCAATCCCTTTGTTGTTGACTACGAAGCCTAGAAACTTTCTTGCAGATACTCCGAAGGCACATTTCGCGGGGTTGAGCTTCATCTTGTACTCATTAAGGACCTAGAATGATTTTGCTAGGTATTCAATGTGGAGCTCCGCTTTCAGCGACTTTACCAACATATCATCGATATAGACCTCCATAGATGTCCCAATTTTTTTTTGGAACATTTGATTCACCAGGCGCTGGTAGGTGGCTCCAACGTTCTTCAACCCAAAAGGCATGACTTGATAGCAATATGTTGATTAATGCTTAAAATTAGCATTTTACTATGTCTTTTTAGGACTAATTGTGTTTTGATGGAGTTTAAGTAATGACATTTCAGATTTTAAAATGAACAAGAGCTCAAGGATAACAAATATCACACTTGGATTTAACACTAGTGGATTAAGGGGCAAAATTGGAAAAGCTTGGCACAAAGCAAGAACGTTCGAACGTGGATCAATGTTCAAACGTTCCCCAGAAATGTTTGAGGACCAGGCTGCTATGAGACATGGTGCGTTGCAATAAAAAAAGGGAAAATGCCGAGGTACTTGAGTACCACGTTCGAACACCCATTCACGTTCAAACGTGCTTTGAAAATCTGAGAGGACTTGACTATTGAGACCTGCTGGCGTGTTGCAGCAAAGAAAGAAGAACCACAGAAATACTTGAGTACCATGTTCGAACGTTGTCTTCAGTTACTGAGGACCAAATATCTGAGTGCAAGGTCAAAGTTGTTCAAGATGTATGAAAATAACCTTCACAGAGACCACAGACCACTTGAGTAGGGGGGTTCAGACCCCATCTGGCGTTCGAACGCCCTTAAAGCAAAGACAGTGACAACATTCGAACGACATATCACGTTCGAACGTCCCCACAAACTAGCTACAGAGTTGTTGGCTTTTCACTTGGACTTGGGCATCCTTTTTTTTTTTTTTTGTAAAATAGAGAGTTTTTCTTCTTAGCAAGTTTTCTTCTTTTGTAAAGTAGAAAGCTAGTTTGTATACATTGCTTGTTTCATTTTAGTATCAACCATAGTGGAGGCTTAGACTCCCCTTATAGTTGAAGTCTTTTATTTATTTATGTTAAGTCTTTACATTTATGTTGTGACAACCATGATGGAGGCTTAGACTCCCCTTGTAGTTGTACTTGCTTTTATTTACAAGTATCAAGAGAGATAGCTCATCTTTTGGTTGTGGTGGAAACCCTCCAAGAGTAACTAGCTTTCTTCTACTTTTATTGTTTATGTATTTCACTTCCATTGCTTGAGCATCCTTCTTTTTTAGAAGAGTGAAACTCTTCCACTTTTCTAGAACTTTACCAAAGCCTTGAAGGGTGGAACGTGATTCACTCATTCTTTGTTGAAGTTTAGCTCTTTATTTATTGTTCTCTCATTTTGTAACTCCTATACTTGGAGGGATGAGAATCATTCACTCTTCTAGCTTTACTGAAGCCATGAAGAGTGAGTAGTTCCTCATTCACTCTTTAGTAAGAGGTGATGAATATGTAATGATTACCCGGAAGTTATGTTTGTCCAATTCCTTTATGCTTCAATGCTTTATATTCCAATTGCTTATTGGATGGTTGAATGCATCTAGCAAAGCTAAGGTACTTTGTATAACCAATGGCTCCTTCTATGATACGAATGACTCCTGTATAGAAAGATCCGACGGTTCAAGGCAAGCACCCCAGCTAACTCTTCATGACATCTTCCACCATTATTGCGCTTTATTCAAAGAATGGACCATTAATGCCATGGTTGGATGCCTTGTAGAAACACTTGCTTGTTTGTAGACGAGTTAAGTCTCGGGACAGACAATTCTTGTAAACTTCTAGAAAGGCATCGGAAGCATGTGCTCAATTCTCACAGTCCCTCTTTATCTTCCGATTAACTTGTTGTTGACAAGGGAGTTAATTGAGTCATAAAGCACAAACATAATAAATCGGATAATCAATTACATGTTCTAATCCTCAAGCTAAAGGGTGGCTGTTACATTTTGAGAATCTTATATTTTGTCTAGAAAATTCTTGGAAAGAATTTTATATTCTATTCAGGAAATCCTACAGCTTCAAATTCTCAATACTTCCAGTTACTTGGTCTCTCTCACTGCTTACTTCTAAACACTAATCATAGTTCCCTGTTGATTTGACTCTGGACTTCATCGAATTATTACTACAACTTGACCGCCTGCACTTGGGTGTACACATTTCAGATCAAGTCATATGTTCCCTGCTCAGTTACAAAGGAGGTCTTCTCCTAGTCAATTGAGTCTATCCTAATTTGATTATAGCCTAAGAAGGTGTCCATGAAGCTAAGAAGCTCGTGTCCAGTGGTGGCATCTACTATTAAGTCGATCCGAGGTATGGGAAAGCTGTCCTTTGGGTATGCTCGGTTGAGTTTAGTGAAGTCAATGCAAAGTCGCCACTTGTCATTGGTCTTTTTGACAAGAACTACATTGGCTAACAAGGTAGGGTAGTCAATGCAGAGTCGTTTGGGGGCAAAACTCCTTCGTTTCTGCTTAATAGGCTTGCAGGTGGGATTCACACTTAACTTGTGTGTGATAACCACAGGGTCAATACCTTCCATGTCTTCTTGTCACTAGGCGAACACTCCCATGTTCTTCTTCGGGAACTGGATGAGGAGGTCCTTAATTTCCCTACTTAGCTTTGACCCGACGTAAACAAGGTGTTTTGGCTCCTCATCGAGTTGAACAGACTCCAACTTTTTTGACGGCATTGGTTTAGTGTCCAACTCGTCTCTCATGTTGAGCTCATCTAACTGAATACTTTTAACCTCTTTCTGCTTTATCGAGGTCATGTAGCACTCCCTTGCTACACGCTAGTCTCCTTGGACCACTCTAACTTCATTTTGTGTAGGAATTTTCATAACTAGGTGATAGGCAGAGAGGATTGACTTCATTGCGTTGAGGGAAGGTCTCTCGAGCAGCATATTATATGCTGAAGGGGCATCAACTACCAGGAATCTTACTACGGTGGTGGCCTAGTAGGGAGGATTTCCCATAGTGAGAACAAGCTAGATTGCGCCTAGGGGTAATACCCTCTCTCCTACGAACCCTAATAGGTGAGCACTTACTGGTTCAAGCTTTTTCCTGCCTACACCCATTTTGTCAAATGTAGAAGCAAAAATGATGTCCATAGAACTCCCGTTGTCAATTAGAACGCGATAAACAGTTCTATTGGCCACGACAGCCTTTACCACCAAATAGGTTATCATGGGGATGTTGATAACCTTCCAAATCTGAGTCTGAGAAGGTAATGGTTGTGCTTATTTGAGGTGCTTTGGACACAATATGCACCTCTTGTGCTTCGTCAGTTCTGATTCTGTGAAACTCAAGAAAAATTTAAAATTTTTTTTTCTGAAAAAGGGTAAAATGGTAATTTGTCATCCTAATATGTATTTAAAATATATATTTTTATAGAGCTTAGATGGGACAACGGACCTCACCGTTGGATTTGCCTCACGAAATCTAGCTGCCCTGTCAATTTTTGTCGAATTCCGAGATAGTTGAGTTTTTCACATTTTTCAAGGCGACGAGTGTCCGATGACCCCCAAAAATGAAATTTTTAAAAAAATTTTGAAAGTTAGAAAATATTTTAAATAAATTTTATATAAAATATTTTAAACTTAAACCGGTATGAAATTAAATCATTTCGGGGCGAAAACGGACCGAGCAAGTGGGGGACATGTGGCCCGACTCGGGCCAAGTCTTGGAAATTATAAATAGTGTTAAATATTATATATTTCAGCAGACATATCTCAGTATTCTACTAGTTCACACGTTAGAGAGAAAGAGGAGAGAAAAGAGAGAACACAATTCTTCCTTCTTCAATATCCGGAATTCCGTCGCTCGGATCAACTCGGACCAAGAGCCAAAGTTCATCTCCTTGATGAGAGCTACGCATACGTACCAAAAAGAGTGGATTTCACCGAAGATTCAAGAGTAGACTTTGAGAAAAATCAAAGCTTTGAGGTTGTTTTGATGTTATAGAAGTTCTTACACTTCTATTGAGGTAGGGTTCCCTCCTACCTTGATTTTATTCTTACATTAAGTGAGCTTTTAGTGGCTGAAATTGGGTTGTATGTGGGCTGTCCAAGGGTTGTCCAAATGGACTGTTAAGGGGCTGAATTTTGGAATATTTTTAGGTCATGTTGTGGACTATTTTGGTGCTGAAATTGGGGCTGTTTTGTGCACTAATTAGAGGCTATTTTTGGGGCTGTATACGGACTATTTTGTGGCTTGATTTGAGACTGCTATGTGGCTGGTTTAGGGACTGTTTTGTGGCTTATTTTGGGGCTGCTATATGGCCTAATTTGGGGCTGTTTTGTGGCATACTAAGTGTTTACTTTATGCCTTGAGAGTTAAGAGTGTTATTGCTTGATTATGTAGTAACATGCTTATGAATTGTGTTGAAAAGAAATGTTAATATGTGTGCACAATATATTGACATTGTGATGAGTTGTTTTTGTGGAGGTTATATGAGTATGATATAATTATCCATGATACATGATGAAATGTGTGATTTAAGTTGTTCATGTGACATTCATTACACATGAGACATGACATTGACATGCGATGGTACATTACATTACATATGCACGGGACATCACATATTGAAGGTGTGTTTGTGCATGGTTGTCGTCTTC
Source organism: Ilex paraguariensis (assembly GCA_963454935.2). NCBI lineage: Eukaryota > Viridiplantae > Streptophyta > Magnoliopsida > Aquifoliales > Aquifoliaceae > Ilex > Ilex paraguariensis. The sequence goes on along the minus strand of CAUOFW020008302.1, from coordinate 306,659 downwards.
ACCTCATTTGGTGTATGACGAGTGGGCTTGGGAAGGTTGGATTGATGATTCGACTGAGTCGCATGGTTTTATGAAAAATTAGGTCGGGTTAGCAAGAAGGGCTAGATTATCCCTCAGGTGAAAGACCTGATAATTGGATCTGTACTTCATTGGTATAAGAGCCCATCAAGTGTGTCGGTGTACGCGGAACTGTTAGTAGTAGTCCATGAATTTCGTGTCGGCCAGGTGCCGTTGGTGTAAGTCCATAAATACCCACCCCCAAGAAAAACCCTGGATTTATATAAAAATGTCATTTCATGTGTAACATAGATGATTGTGGCACTGCATTGTGTTGTGGGAGTCGATGGAGACTCGGGGTAAACTGCATGAGTGAGTCTCATCTCATTTCATATTATGACATGGTAGAATTCCAATCTAGAATTGCATATTCTTACTTGGAATGTTGATGGGAATATGAAATGTTAAATGTGAACATTGCATGTACACTTAGGTGGGGAGTAGCCTTTGTAGGAAATACTCTACTGGGCGTGGTTCACCCTATACGGGAAATATTTAAGGTACGGGATATACGCCGGTGGACGGCTCTCATTCAAGGGCACAAGGGTGAAGAAAGCCGAATGTGGCTTTATTTTGTGTTGATGTAAAATATTTGTGGAAAGAATGTTTTAAGCATGTAATCTTTTAAATTCTAATAGAACTTATATGGATTATTGTTAAACTAACCTTGCATGTTTTGATATAAATATGGATGATTGGACCCGGTGTGGCCAATGTTTAATTATAATTGGACCCGGTGTGGTCAAGTTTTACTTATAAATGGATCCTGTGTGGTCATTATGTTATATAGGACCTTAGACGGGTCATGTTAATGTATATTGCACAGGTCATATTTTGGGTAGAGCTCCCCGTACAAAGGAGACTCTGCCCGAATTTTGTTAAATTAAGGACCTCGGTAAATGGGGCATAACGGTGTGATATCGAGCTACTCGGTATTTGCGGGTTAATGGGTAATCAACGGACCCCGGATTTTGGGGCGTCACGGCTTGGTATTAGAGCTTAAGTTATACGATTTACCTAGGGCTTGTTGGGCATTGGGACTAGACCATTGCATGCATTGTGCATCTCATCTTATGTGCTTAAATTGTTACATGTTTTGTGCAACGTGTTATGTGAAACATGATTACTTGTTAGGTGATTATGTGAAGGATATACATGGTAAAGTGTATATGGAAAGAAACACTAGGGTTAGAACACATAACCTTGGGAGTCGAAAAAGAAATGAACGGGATAGTTTAAGTTTAAACGTTTTCTAGTGGATGGTATAGACTCTACTAGGAAAACAAGGAGATAAAATCTCAATGTTTCAAGTTTGATCCATACATTGGAATGTTATGTGAATATTCTATTGTCATTTGACATGTGTGTAGATGGCAACAAGAGGAAGAGGACGCGGCTGAGGTCGAGGCGATGGGCGGAACAACCAACCACCACCTACTACTGACCAACAAGCCTTCATAGAGGCTATGGGTGCTATAGTTGCCAGTATCGCATAGACAGGTACAAGTGAGGGCCAAGGAGGCTGCAGTCATCTCCAGAAGTTCAAGGCACATTAGCCGCCGATCTTCATCGGAGGGGCAGACCCTATGGTAGCTGATCATTGGTTCCGGCAGGTTGACAAGATCTTGAGGGCAATGGAGATCACCTCTGACGCCACCAGGATAACTCTAGCTACATTCCAGCTGGAGGGGGAATCCCATGTATGGTGGGATTGGGTGAAAGACTCCAAGAACTTGGAGGTTATGACATGGGTAGAGTTCAAGGAACTCTTCATAGGGAAATACTTTCCGGCAGCTGCGAGGCATGCGAAGGCCTGAGATTTCCTAGATCTGAGACAAGAAACGATATCAGTGATGGAATACGTGGCTAAATTCACTGAGTTAGCACGTTTTGTTGACCAATATGTGGCCACAGATATGGCCAAGGTCAGAAAATTTAAGGATGAGTTGAAGTTATCCATCCGGGGTAAAATCGCTGGTCTTCTTCTGCAAGACTTCGACTTGATGGTTACTACAGCTTTGGCCATTGAGAGAGAGATGGATGACACAAGGAGTATCTGGGAGTCTGGTGCAAAAGACAAGAAGAAGGATGTTCAATCCTCTTCTTCTAGCTCGAGGAAGAAACAGAGGACTTCTGCTCCACAAGGGTTTCAGGGACAAGGCTGTGGCTATCAAGGCCAAGGCCAAGGCCAGTCCTCTCAAGGCGGGAGAAACTTCAAGACTACGTATCAGGCAGGTCAGAAGACTTGCTATCATTGTCATCAGTCGGCTCACATGAAACGGGATTGCCCTTAGAGGCGGGGATCCTAGGGTTTTGGGTCCTCTCAGACCGAGACTTTGGTGGGGCAACCACAGACTCAGTATATTCCTCCCTACCCTACCATGGGATAAGGGAGCCATTATCAGTACTAGGGCACTGCACAAGGCCCCACTACTTCACATGCGGGGACTCCACAAGCAGGCCAGATGGGCCAAGGCACGGGTCGAGGCTGGGGATAGGGCTCACAAGCCGGTACTTCGGGGACTCAGGGGCGTGTCTAAGCCATGATACCACAGGCTGAGCCGGCAGATCCGTTTGTGATACAGGGTACATTTCTACTCTCTCGCTTATGGACTAGAGTATTGTTTGATTCTGGTGCATCACATTCTTTTATTACTGCATCTTGTGTAAAAGACTTGGGCTTAGCGGCTGATATGTTGGAAGAGCCATTACATGTGAGTTCTCCTCTAGGAGCTAGGGTGAGAGTTAATAAGATATGTCGGGGTTGTGAGCTAGAGATTTCGGGGATTCTACTCACCGTGGACCTTAGAGTCATGGGCATGTCAGAGTTTGATGTTATCCTTGGTATGGATTGGTTGGCGGCACATCGGGTAGTCATTGATTGTGATCAAAAGATGGTCACTGCTTATACGCCGGAGGGTATTTGTTTCAAGTTCCAAGGAAAAAAGTGTGATGTTTTACCTCAAGTTGTGTACAACTCTAGATGGCAGGGACAGTTGATGGGTTGGCTTACTAGCCTTACCCTAGAGGACGAGGTGAGGCAAGAGTTTGGTCTACCTCGGGTTGTGTGCGAGTATGAGGATATTTTTTTGGATGAACTACCGGGATTACCTCCATATAGGAATGTAGACTTTACTATTGAGTTACATCCGGGTACATCGCTTATCTCTATGACTCCGCATAGGATGGCACCAGCTGAGTTGCAAGAACTCAAGGTCCAATTACAAGAATTGTTGGACAAGGGGTTTATTAGACTGAGCATTTCACCATGGGGCGCTCTGGTCTTGTTTGCCAAGAAGAAAGACAAGACTCTTCGGTTGTGTATTGATTATCGGCAGTTGAATCGGGTCACTATCAAGAATAGGTACCCTTTGCCAAGGATCGATGACTTGTTTGATCAGCTGAGAGGGGCGCGGGTCTACTCCAAGATAGATATTTGCACCGGTTACCATTAATTGAGAATTAGGGAGGAAGATATCCCTAAAATGGCGTTTAGGATGCGGTATGGGCATTTCGAGTTTACTGTCATGCCTTTTGGATTGACGAATGCTCCAGCGGTATTCATGGATCTCATGCATAGGGTGTTCCAACCCTATTTAGATTAGTTTGTTGTAGTTTTTGTTGATAACATCCTGATTTACTCCAAGTCTGAGGAGGAGCATGAGGGTCACTTGAGGATTGTTCTCCAGACATTGAGAGAGCATCAGTTGTACGCCAAGTTCAGCAAGTGTGAATTTTGGCTTATGGAGGTAAAATTTTTGGGGCATGTAATGTCGGCTTTGGGTGTATCTGTGGACCCGGAGAAGGTTGAGGCAGTTACGAATTGGAAGAGACCGAAGTTAGTCTTCGAGATACGTAGTTTCTTGGGATTAGCCGGGTACTACCGGCGGTTTATTGAGGATTTCTCCCGATTGGCTACGCCTGTGATGAAGTTGACCCAGAAAGAGGTCAAGTTTGTGTGGAATGATTCTTGTGAGAATGCATTCCAGGAGTTGAAGAGGAGGCTTACTTCGGCTCCTATTCTGATAGTTCCAGAACGGGGACAGAGGTACACGGTCTATTGTGATGCCTCGAAGGACGGGCTAGGATGTGTTTTGATGCAGTCCGGGAGGGTAGTAGCTTATGGTTCTCGGCAGCTAAAGAATCATGAGTAGAATTATCCCACACATGACATAGAGTTGGCGTCCATTGTCTTTGCCTTGAAGGCTTGGCGTCACTACCTGTATGGTGAGTAGTTTGAAGTGTTTTCGGACCACAAGAGTTTGAAGTATGTTTTCACACAGCGGGACCTCAACATGAGGCAACGCCGGTGGATGGAGTATTTAGAGGACTATGACTTCACTTTACATTACCATCTTGGTAAGGCAAACGTGGTGGCTGATGCACTTAGCCGAAGGTCACGGGGAGTTTTGGCTAGTGTAGTTTCCCGGGAGTGGCAGATGCTCGAGACTGTGGGACAGTTCAGGCTATGTTATATGGGTCAGGCTCAGGGTACTTTGGGGAGTTTGGTGGCTACGCTGTCTCTACTAAGCAGGGTGATTGAGTCCGAGTTAGTGTCCATCAAGGACCGAGTACGATTGGGTACGGGTGATGAAGGCTGGGTCATTCACATAGATGGTAGTCTTCGATTCAGGGGATGAATTGTGGTTCCCCAGTCTGCGGAGCTCAGAGATGAGATCCTCAGGGATTTTCATTGCTCCCGTTTTGCGGTTCATCCAGGGGGCACAAAGATGTATCATGATCTTCGTCGCCAATATTACTGGAGTGGAATGAAAGGCAGGTGGGCGACTTTGTCAGTCGATGTCTCACGTGTCAGTAGGTTAAGGCTGAACACCAGAGACCAGCAGGTTTACTCCAGCCTTTGGAGGTAGCTGAGTGGAAGTGGGAGCATATTACGATGGATTTTATGACCCATTTGCCACGGACATCACGGGGTCATGATGCGGTGTGGGTGATAGTGGACCGGCTTACTAAGTCGGCACACTTTTTGGCTATGCAGATGACCTTCATACTAGAAGAATTCTGCAGGTTGTATATGCGGGAGATTGTCCGACTGCATGGAGTACCCGTATCTATTGTATCGGACCGGGATCCTAGGTTTACGGCTCATTTTTGGGAGAGTTTCCAGCAGACCATGGGGACACAGTTAATGATGAGCACTGCTTTTCATCCCCAGACGGATGGTCAGTCTAAGAGGACTATCCAAACTTTAGAGGACATGCTACGGGCATGCGTCCTAGATCTCAAGGGTAGCTGAGAAGATCACTTACCCTTGGTGGAGTTCGCATACAATAACAGTTACCAAGCGAGCATACAGATGGCACCCTATGAGGCGCTATATGGGAGGCCATGTCGTTCTCCGATTTGTTGGACGGAGGTAGGAGAGAGGTCTTCTACGGGTCTGAAATTGGTTAGAGACACCTTGGAGAAGGTGGACTTGATTCGGAAGCGTCTTTTCACGACTCAAAGCTGGCAAAAGAGCTATGCTAATAGACGGCGGCGACCTCTAGAGTTTGAGGTGGAAGATCATGTCTTCTTGAAGGTTATGCCAAAGAGAGGAGTGGTCCGGTTTGGTGCGGGGGAAACTGTCATCGAGATACATCGGGCCCTTCGAGGTACTTGAGAGAGTGGGTACAGTTGCTTACCGGTTGGCATTATCGCCAAATTTATCGGGTGTTCATACAGTATTCCATGTTTCTATGCTCCGGAAGTATACTCCAGATCCAACACATGTGATGGATTGGGGTGAGTTGACTATTGATGCGGATGAGACCTTCGAGGAGGGACCGGTGCGCATCATGGATAGCCGGGAATAGGTTTTGCGAGGTAAGATCGTGCGGCTAGTGAAGGTGATATGGCAGCACTGAGGAGTGGAGGAGGCGACATGGGAGCGCGAGGACACTATCCGTACCAATTACCCTTTCTTGTTCGAGTATAGAGTTACATTGTTATGGTCATTTAGCATTATTGGACTATTGCATATGCATGTGATTGTATGTGCATGTATATGTGTATTTCAGAGACGAAATTCTTTCAAGGGGGAAGAATGTGAAAACCCGAAAAAATTTTAATTTTTTTTTCTAAAAATGGGCAAAATGGTAATTTGCCATTCTAATACATATTTTTATAGAGCTCGGATGCGACAACGGACCTCATTGTTGGATTCGCATCTCAAAATCTAGCTGCCTTGCTAATTTTCGTCGAATTCTGAAATAGTCGAGTTTTTCACATTTTTCGAGGTGACGGGTGTCTAATGACTCGGGCCAAGTCTTGAAAATTATAAATAGTATTAAATATTAGATATTTCAGCAGACATATCTCAGTATTCTGTTGGTTCACACGTTGGAGAGAAAGAGGAGAGAAAAGAGACAAAACAATTCTTCCTTCTTCAATATCCGGAGTTCCGTCGCTCGGATCAACTCGTACCAAGAGCCAAAGTTTATCTCCTCGACGAGGGCTACGCGTACGTACCAAAAAGAGTGGATTTCACCGAAGATCCAAAAGGAGACTTTGGGGAAAATCAAAGCTTTGAGATTGTTTTGGTGTTAGAGAAGTTCTTACACTTCTATTGAGGTAGGGTTCCCTCCTACCTTGGTTTTATTCTTACCTTAAGTGGGCTTTTAGTGGTTGAAATTGGGTTGTATGTGGGCTGTTGAAGGGTTGTCCAAATGGACTGTTAAGGGGCTGAATTTTGGACTATTTTTAGGCCATGTTGTGGACTGTTTTGGTGCTGAAATTGGGGCTGTTTTGTGCACTAATTAGGGGTTGTTTTGTGCACTAATTAGGGGCATTTTTGTGTACTAATTAGGGGCTATTTTGTGCACTAATTAGGGGCTATATACGGACTGTTTTGTGGCTTGATTTGGGGCTGCTATGTGGTCAGTTTAGGGACTATTTTGTGGCTTGTTTTGGGGCTGTTATATGGCCTAATTTGGGGCTATTTTGTGGGCATACTAAGTGTTTAATTTATGCCTTGAGAGTTAAGAGTGTTATTGCTTGATTATGTAGTAACATGCTTATGGATTGTGTTGAAAAGAAATGTTAATATGTGTGTACAATATATTGACATTGTGATGAGTTATTTTTGTGGAGGTTATATGAGTATGATATAATTGTCCATGATACATGATGAAATGTGTGATTTAAGTTGTTCATGTGACATTCATTACACATGAGACATGGCATTGACATGCGATGGTACATTACATTGCATATGCACGGGACATTGCATATTGAGGGTGTGTGTGTGCATGATTGTCGTCTTCACCTCATTTGGTGTATGACGAGTGGGCTTGGGAAGGTTGGATTGATGATTCAACTGAGTCTCATGGTTTTATGAAAAATTGGGTCGGGGTTAGCAAGAAGGGCTAGAATATCCCTCGGGTGAAAGACCTGATAATTGGATCCGCACTCCGTTGGTATAAAGAGCCCATAAAGTGTGTCGGTATACACGGAACCGTTGGTAGTAGTCCATGAATTCCGTGTCGGCCATCTGCCATTGGTGTAAGTCCATAAATACCCACCCCCAAGAAAAACCCAGGATTTATATAAAAATGTTATTTCATGTGTAACATAGATGACGGTGGCACTGCATTGTGTTGTGGGAGTCGGTGGAGACTCGGGGTAAACTGCATGAGTGAGTCTCATCTCATTTCACAGCATGACATGGTAGAATTCCAACCTAAAATTGCATATTCTTACTTGGAATGTTGATGGGAATATGAAATATTAAATGTGAACATTGCATGTGTACTTAGGTGGGGAGTAGCCTCTGTAGGAAATACTCTACTGGGCGTGGCTCACCCTATACGGAAAAACATTTCAGGTACGGGATATACGCTGGTGGACGACTCTCATTCAAGGGCGCAAGGGTGAAGAAAGCCGAATGTGGCTTTATTTTGATGTAAATATTTGTGGAAAGAATGTTTTAAGCATGTAATCTTTTAAATTGTAATAGAACTTATATGGACTATTGTTAAACTAACCTTGCATGTTTTGATATAAATATGGATGATTGGACCCGGTGTGGACAATGTTTAATTATAATTGGACTCAGTGTGGTCAAGTTTTACTTATAAATGGACCCTGTGTGGTCATTGTGTTATATGGGATCTTAGACGGGTCATGTTAATGTATATTGCACAGGTCATGTTTTGGGTAGAACTCCCCGTACAAAGGAGACTCTGCCCGAATTTTGTTAAATTAAGGACCTCGGTAAATGGGGCATAACGGTGTGATATCGAGCTACTCGGTATCCACGGGTATTCCGTGGGTTGATGGGTAATCAACGGACCCCCAGATTTTGGGGCGTCACAGATTCTTCGCTGGTGAGCCTTTCTGGTTGAGCTGGACTTTCCCCTCCTAAGAATCCTCCAGATATTACTCTAATTTTTCCTAAGGGTTGTTGGTGCTGCACAGTGGCCTGTTGTTGAGGTGGTGGAGCTCGGTTATGATTATCTTGACCTACGTAGCGGTGCATTTGCCCTCGTTCAATTGGATGCAATCATCAGTGTGGTGACAATGATCCCTGTGGTACTCGCAATACTTCGTGGGATCTCTTTTTGCTGGGTCTACTTTCATCCGGGGTGACCACCTTAGAAACTTCTCATTTTGCACCTCATACAAGATCTGTAATTTCGTGGCGGTAAGAGGAGGGAGCTGCTGAGGTGGGTACCTCGACTGCAACCCTGGTTGCGGCGGACCAAGGCGATCCTTGACGTCTCCCCTTCTTTTGGAGGAGCGATCTCTGTCTCTTCTCGGAGACCTATCTCGTCATCTTTCTCTTCTGGGACTTCGGTCCCTCTTTTTTTCTTCTTTCCCTTTATATTTTTGTGTGGATGAGCTCCCTACCTTTGAGAGAAGAGCTTTCTCGCCGTTTATGTACTTCTCTGCCTTGGCTAGCACCTCCACCATGCTTGCCTGAGGGTTCTTCGAAATAGAAAACATCAGATCTTTGGATTACACACCTAAACCAACTATAAATGCAGTAATGACAAACTTCTCGTCTGGGACATCCACTTTCAATGACTCCGAATTGAACCTTTGGACATAGGACCTGAGGTTCTCTTGGGGTCCCTACTTCACATTTAATAGGTGGAAACTCAACTTTTTGTATTTCTGAGGTCTTTTGAAGTGAGATACAAAGTATATAGAAATCTCTTTAAAGGAGGAGATCGAGGCTGGAGGGGAGCCTATTAAACCATGCCAGGACTGAGCCCTTCAACATGATGGCAAAGGCTCTGTAACGCACAGGGTCCTGGTATCCATGCAACTCCATCTGGTTCTTGTAGGTATTGAGGTGGTCCATGGGGTCTTTCGTTCCATCAAAAGCCTCTATCTGCGGTTCTGAATTTTGGAGGGAGGGGAAAATGTAGCACACTAGTGGTGAATAAGGACTCAGTCTGTTAAACTAGGGCATCCATCGAAACTGGAGCCTTGCTCCTCACAAGTTCCTTCATGTTACTGAGCTCTTGCTGGATTTCCTTGAAGCGCTGCTCTCAGTACTGTTCTCTCCTCTCCTGCTAATAAGGGAAAAAATTCATTCCTCTCGTCCCCATCGTTTTGACTTTACACTTCTTTGTTGTGTCCATTCCTGGGGGGTGGATGGGTAACCTGCCCCAAGGTCTGGCTATTTTTCCCTCCTTCGTTGACTTCTCTAGGGGGATCGATCGAGGTGTGGTTGTTCTCTGTCAGAGGGGTTATTTTGGCCTTCTTGGGTCGGTCGTGCCTCCTAAGAGCAGTGCAAGAGCTTCAAAAGCTCCTCATTCTGCTATTGGAGACGTTGATTAACTAGGTGAAGGGCCTCCAATTCCTTATTTGCAGGGGGATTTCCCATGGGAGGATTTATCTCTGGAACATTCCCGGGTTCTATGCCATTGGTAGCTTCCTGCTAGTCCTACGTTCATAGTAGATTTGTTTGGCTTATGCTCATGTTGCGAGTTAAGACCATCAGCCATTGAAAGATCAACGTATTTTCAACTTGAACAGTCGCTCCCACAGACGGTGCCAAACTGATGGTGCAATTAATGTAGATGAGCATAGGGTTGATATTATGCTTAACAACCTGGGATTGAGCTCCTTGGCTCGTGAGGATCGTAACAAAGGATTTTAGGGATTGGGGGGGGGGATTACATAGTGAATATACAGTGGTTCACCAGCTCGGGAGCTCGGCTAATCTACTCTTCAATGGAGATTCTTGCTCCTCTTGATTTAATAAATGTGGATAAAAATTACAATTTGCCTCTCAGGCAATCAGGGATCCTCTGGTTTTATTGAAGGTGCTACACAGTATTTATAGAGCCATTCCTTTTTTTGAGGGATCTGTGCCGAGATCTTAGCTTTTCACTCGTGGATTCCTCCTTGATTTTTGGAGAATATCTTGGTTGGTTGAGGATTTTGTGCCCTGAATATGAATCTTTGCCACATGTAGGGTTCCTGTTAACAGTTGTTCCCTTGTCATCTCCGTTAATGTCTTGTCTGGGGTGAGCTCTAGCTCTGATCCTCTGAGCTCTGTGTGTCTTGCCTGCCCTCCTTGTCTGACCTCCGCGCCTAAGCTCGTCCTGGGAAATTATTCTAGGTATTGTCAGATACCATCACCAACGATAGTCGCATCTTGAAGAAGGCCTTATCGGCAAACAGAAAGATGTCCAAGGGCACCAAGGCTATCGCTCAAGTATGTACACTTTTTGTTTCTATCATTAGTGAGTTTTGACTATCAATTCCAATACATAAAATATCTATTTTTAAATGTGTTGCATCATTTGACAAATTTTGTTGGGATTTATTTTGTTTTTTTGCCACTAAATGAGTTTTTAAACCCATCTATGCACATGCACCATAGTGTTCTCTCTCCATTGATAAGGGTATTGTAACGCGCCAAAATCCACCTTGGACGACATTACTATCTAAAATCATTCACATCATGAGAGTAATTAATAAGATCCATAAGTAAAGAAATTTTCATTCATCATCCATAATATATACAACATCATCCAAAAGAATATGTCAAACTATAACAATTATGCTCAAAAGAATATGCCCAAACTATTATCTCACAGCGGAATAAGGAAAGTATTAACATGAACAATATCTCGAAATGAAAGTCCTAGTCTAGTACATAAAAAGAATAATTCTAGACATCCCCCTTCGGATCCACATGTCCATCCACTTGAGTTTTCCAAATCACCTGCTAATCAACTCGGAGCTCTTCCTCTAAACCGAAATCTGAAAATAAATATTATTTATAAGGGGTGAGCACTAATCTCTGTTGGAAAATCCTCCAAGACTTGGACAAGATTTTTAAAACATATCAAACAAGTCGGTCTCATTTCACAAATATCATATATAACTTTTGAAAGAAAACAGTGACAGTTAATCCAATCTCAAGTTAAGAAATATCAATAAATTAAATAAAGAAATAAAATCAATTCCCAACAATAAACTATTTCCAACTATTTCCAACCATAAACCATTTCCAACAAGTTCTTGTCATAAACCATTTCTACAACAACAACTAATAACCCATAATTTGTACCGTTACCCACAATGTATCTCAGGTATGATGTATGACATCGCATGAATAAACACATTGAGAATATCCTGGCCCATACACACATACTCAATCCTCGCAAGGATATCCAACTTTAGGAAAGGCGTATACCAAAGCATTGGCAGTGACAAATCTAACCCAGAAATAGTATACTAACCCTTAGCCTCGATACCACGTGAGCGGATAGTGGTTTGGTCCTCGCAAAATATCAACCCCACTATGAGTGGTAGGAACCTTCAAACCCACACAGAGTAAGAAATGCATCTACCCCACTCTACGGTATCCGGTCAATAGTCATTCATGGTCATCCAAACATCCATAAGAGATATAATACAAACCCATTTTCCTAAAGTCATAAACAAATCCAAAAATTCCTAAATTCTACATGTATTATTCCAACAGAACAATTTAAGAAAATATGCAAGAGATCATCAAAAATACCATTTTATTGTTTAATACAAAGCACTAGAGTTTTGAAATCAATAACAAAGGAATATTGAGAGAAAAACCCATTTTTCTTAAACACTAGGGTTTTCAAGACAAGGAGAAGAGATTTCATGGCTATCCAACCATAGCTTCCTTCAAAACATGGTAATATTTATAAGAGCATCAAGAAATAATGATTTCATATCATATGTGTAGGATTGAGAGTCAAAACATATATATGTCCTAGCCTCAATGGATAAGAGTGGAAGAAAACCCCTACCTTTCTTCTTTCTTGGTGTTCTTGAAAAGCTAGAAGTTTTGATCCTCTTCAATGTGCAAATTCCTCTTGATCTTGTGTTTTTCCCCTTATTTCTTCCTCTCTAAGCCTCTCTAGGGTTATAAATGTTGAAATAGGACTAATGAAGGTGTCCTTAAGTATTTATAGGGGGTGAAATGGTCCCCCGTGCGCAAATATGAAAGTCAGAATTCGTAACTCACGTTCGAATGTCATTTGATATTCGAACGTCAATTGTGCAATTTCCTGATTTACATTAGAACATTAGTTGCTCCCAGTACTTTTACTTTTCCATCAGACACAAAAGCACCTTGACGAACTGTCGTTCGAACGTCCTCCCAGTTTCTGCTGAAACTTCCGATGAATTTTTGACCTATGTAGAGGTCCATTTGGAAAATTTTCGTGAACTACTATTTTTTAGCCCTGGAAGTGTATTATCTACTATCCAAATTTCAGATCAAACAAAAATCACGATAAAAAGGCATGATCTAAATACAAGTCAGTGTCCAAAATCCTTTCTACCCAAATTTTATCTAAAATGTGTTTGAACTCCAAAATACTTCCAAACTTCTACAACATACCCTATTGCCTCAACTAACATTTTTTATTTCTACTCTTACAACCTACATATTTCGTGCCTACATCATTACATATATTAGCATTTCAAAACATAATTACGTTGCTATATAAAGATAAGAATGTAGGGGTTTACAGGTATTGAGTACCAATAATGTGCTTGTTCATTTGCAGATCTTATTCTCGTAATTTGCATTTAAAGATGTTTTACCTCATTGCCAAAATTGTCATGCTTTATTTTCATAAACAGATGTGATATAACTATTAACCTTTAAAATCAAGAGAGCATGCCTAATAATACCGTCCAATAAGTCAGAACAACAAGATCCACAATTATCTTACAAAGAATCTCAAAATATCCCAATATAATAATTCAATCATGAAACATGGTACAACCCAAACAACTCAACATTATTTAAAAAGAAACCTATATTTAGATACTTCAATCATGAAAAATCATAGTTTATTCTTAACATCAAAAGATATACTAAAACAAATCAAATCCTCCATCACTAGGCCTCAAAATCCAAAGCTATATCCCAATCCACTTCAAAATCTAAATCAACGTGCTCACCTACACCGGTATCAGCCTCAACACCAAAATCTGGTACGTCAAATAAAGGGGTGAGCACAACTAGCTCAATGGAGAAAATTTTCAAACCTAAATAATGTTTGGAAATATATAAAAATAAGTAGGTTTCAAAATTTCAAAATATACATATATATCTTTTGAATCAAAATATGTGACATTTATAACGATTTCAAGTTTGGATACATGCATAGAAATTTTAGCATATAATAGACCAGTCAAAGAATAGTAGTTTGTACTATGAATATTTCATGTACACAGGTTTACTAGGAAGAATTCACCCACTGAAATATATTTGCTTTACTCCTCACAAACATAAATTATCCAATCAATCCCAATAGGGCCACATCATTTTAGGAAGTGCTTATAATGCATCAATATTTAATGAAATTTTCTTAGTATACTAATCCTTAACCTCAAACCTATGTGAATGAATAGTGGTTTGAAATCCTGCAAGGAACCAACCCAACTACGAGTGATAAGAAATCTTCAACCCCTCGAGGCAAGAAAAACATCTAAACACTCTACCATATACGTTTGAATGCATTCAAGTTCATCACACCCACAAAACAAAAGAATTAAATCATGTATGTATATATTAAAATGCAACTAATGGTTTTTACATCAACAAATTTCATGTGTTAATACTTGTTAGTTTCATATACAATAGTAATTTGAGCACACATGCACACTATATGCTTGATTGAATGACTGATTAAATATATTTATCATCCATAGTTGTGTATCAAGGGTTTGATTCTTTGGTTGGGATCCCCATGAGAGATTAAATGTTGAGTGATTAATTGATAAAATCAATATACTAATCTTCATGTGTTCAAGGGGCCATTGTATTTGGAAAAGGGGTTCTCACTATTAAGAGAACAATCTTTGTGAGAGAAGGTAATTGAGATAGTAATAGGTTTAAATTGGTGTTTGTCCAAGCATAAAATTTAAAAGTTTATTCACCCCCATCTCTTCTAGGTAATGGCGTACAATCCACGTGTATAATTGTGAGAAAAGATTCACTTCATATCTCTCCCTCCCAGAACAACAACTATTAACTATCAAACCATGAGAGCATAACAAAATACCATAAATTTACAAAAAAACAATCACCCTTCATCATCTAACTAAACGAAAAATCCTGAAGTAACATAATTCAACCATCATAAGTACATCAAAAATCTTAATGTTTAACAAAATCTTAATTAAAAATCATTGTCTCCAATAACTAGAAATAAAACATCAACGTTAATTCCATCATCTAGAACTTTAAACTAAAAACCAATGACAGCTAATCACACCTCCAAAGCTAGATCCACATCCTAGTCTACTTCAACCTTATAGTCCTCATGCTAACCTATGGTAGTATCCTCAACATTTGAAAAATAAATACTTTTTGAAGTAAAATAGATATATACATTTTGAAGTAAAACATGTGACAAGTAATAATAATGATATCAATTTTCAAGGTATAAGCAGAAAAAGTCCATGAATGAGTGGAACCATTTCTCCAAACAACAGATAATCATAACAAGTATATCTCATGTACGCAAGTTCACTTCCATTAATCTACACATCGAGAATATCCTAGTGCACACACATACTATCACCTAACCAATTCTTGCAAGGATACACTATTTTAGGAAGCGCATAAACCGATGCATCGACATGGACGAAATATTCCCAATAATAGTATACTAGCCTCCAACCTCGATCCTAGTGATCAAATAGAGCAATTTTTTAAAATCTCACAAGGAACTCAAGCAACTCCACTACAAGTGATAGAAAACCTTCAAACCCCTCAAGGTATGAAACTCAACTAAACACTCTACGATAAATAGTCAAACTCAATTTATGTTCATCACACACATCCTTACAAGAGATAATTAATAATTTTCTATAAAATCCATGTATATCACAATTCATAGTTCCGCAATTCTCAAAATAGAAGAATACTTCGATTGAAACATGCAAGAGATCATAAGAAGATAGATTCAAGTTAACCATATTCAAGATCTAGAGTTTCATTAAGAACATATAATTTTAGATGTAAAACATGTATTTATTCAAGTAAATAATCAATATGATCGAAATGAAATCAAAACATTCATTTATCTATCATATATTTTTGAATTTGAATTAAAATTTACATATATATTACCCTTAATATCAATGCATATGAATTCGGAAAGAAACCCTACTTTCATCCACAAATCGTTGATCGTAATGCATTTTGGTGTGATTACTACGTGTTAATCCTCCAAAATATAGCCCGTTCTCCTCTCTCCCAACACTTCTTAGTTTCCTAGGGTTGAAAAATAGCTAAAATAGAAAATTGATCGGGCAGCGAGAACTTGATCACTGAAAAACTTGCGTCTTCATTTGAACAGAAAGATCTCTATTCTAATAGAAAAGTCTCCATTCAAAACCATTTGAACAATCCTTACTCCCAACATCTCCTGTCCCCTGATTAGGTTTTTAGGTCAGACTCCCAGATTCTATACCTTGTCTCAATCTTACAATCTCATTTTGACCAAGTTAGAAGTCGATTCATGAAATTTTTGTGAAATACAATTTTGTGGCTTTGGAAGTCTAATTTCCAGTGCCCCAAGTATCAACTCTTGTCCCCTGATGGGTTAGCTTGCGAGCCTTACACTTGAGGACGAAGAGAGACAAGAGTTGGGTCTACCTTCAGTAGTTTGTCAGTATGCAGATGTTTTTTCAGAAAAGTTATCGGTATTATCTCCAATTTAGGATGTAGACTTCACCATTGAGTTACAACCTAGTGCATCCCCTATTTCTACGACGTTGTTTAATATGGCACCTACAGAGTTACAAGAACTCAAGATCCTGTTGCAAGAGTTGTTAGACAATGGTTTTATTTGATCGAGGACCTCACCTTAGGGCACTCTGGTATTATTTGCCAAGAAGAAGGACAAGACCCTTAGACTTTGTATAGACTACTAACAATTAAATCGGTTCATTATCAAGAATAGTACCCACTGTTGAGGATTGATGATCTTTCTGACCAACTAAGAGGAGCGTGGGTCTACTCCAAGATAGATCTGCACACGAGATACCATTAATTGAGGATTAGGGAGGACAACATCCCTAAGGCGGTGTTTAGGACGTGATATGGGCATTTCGAGTTCATCGTTATGCTATTCAGTTTGACGAATGCCCCAACAGCATTCATGGATCTCATGCATAGGGTGTTCTACCCTATTTAGATTAGTTTTTTATGGTCTTCATTGATGACATCTTGATCTACTCGAAGTCTGAGGAGGAGCATACAGGTCACTTGAGGATCGTTGGCCATCAATTGTATGCCAAGTTCAGCAAGTGTGAATTTTAGCTAACGAAGGTGAAATTTTTGGGACATGTGGTGTCTGCTTTGAGTGTGTCAGTGGACTTGGAGAAGGTTGAGATCAATTATGATTTAGGAGAGACTAAAGTCAGTTTTCGAGATACGCAGTTTCTTGGGATTGGCAGGGTACTATTAGAGGTCCATTGAGGACTTCTCCCGACTAGCTACACCTATAACTAGGTTGACTAGAAAGGAGGTCAAGTTTCAATGGGATGACTCATGTGAGAAGGCACTCCATGAGTTGAAGAGGAGGTTGACTTCAGCTGTTATTTTGATAGTTCCAAAAAGAGGACAGAGGTATACAGTCTACTGTAATGCCTCAAGGGATGGACCTGGATGTGTTTTGATGCAGTTGGGGAGGGTGGTAGTGATGAACATAGAATATTGCACATCATTTATCTCTTTGCATCCATATTATACTTGCTTTTGTGGAGAAAAAGGGGGAAATTGCGTTTAATTTAACAATTAATGAAGTTTTGGTGTGATTGTAGGTAAAGAGTAGAAATGACGTGTGTTAAGCTTCCACCAAGTGCATAAATGCTATGGAAAAAAAGGGGAAGTTTAACGGGTGGCTCGGGATATCAAAAAATCAAGAAAAAGCCAAAATAGGTGAAAACCTACCAATAGATGTTCATCAAAACCTACCGGTAGGTTTAGTGTGTTGGAATTCTTCTACTACTGCCCCTACCAAAAACCTACCGGTAGATTTTGCCTATTGGAAAAAACCTGCTGGTAGGTTTATAATCGTTCTACTGGTAGGTAAACGCTAGAAACTTGCAATCTCAACTCCAACTGCTTCGTGGGACTACCTCTACTTCTCTAACACATGTCCTGACACATTTAGCATACAAGCATGCTCTCTTACACCCAAGGCCTGACTTTGGAAGAAAAATCATGGAAGCGGAAGAGAGAGAAAGAGAGTGGTTGGGGGAAGCATTGAAAAGGCAAGGCATAGCTTGTGGTTGCTTGTAGCAGTCCCTAAAGACCCTCCACTCATAGCAATTCAGTCACACAGACCTTGGGGAGGGTTATGGAGGAATTTGGACCAAGCTCTTGCCAATTTTTTCATATACACAGATAGTTTTAGCTACATATTCTTGTATTTACAATGTCTACATTTGGATTTTTCCTTCCAACCTCTACATTTGGGTACGAAAGGAACTTGTCTTTGTAGTTTAACTTCTCGTTGCATTAATACAAGTTTTAATCTTTATTTCTTCACCATGTCTCTTTACATATTGTATGTTCTTACATCTAATATGAGTAGCTAAGCTTTTAGTTGACTAATCTAAGGGAGATTTCTTCTTGGGTATGCAAATCAACTCTCCTTCATTCTTCTTAGTAGTGTAAAGTGTTGGTTTGACTAGGTTAAGTGCAGACGTGGTTGTGAGCTCTTGATACACCATAGACTTGTCACGGGGTATGCTTGAGCCTACATCTCCACATTAGTCCCTCACTTCCTACGAATCAATCAAGTACTGAGACACCATTGGTAGAAAGAATTGAGTTGATTTGGCATTCCTATTGGAATAACCTCTTCGGATTAGCAAATTTTGTGTTCATTGGATTTTTATCAAAAACTCCACTCACCAAAACAAAAAACTCACAAGATTTTACACTTTTCATTTCTTTACAAAAATCACCTTCACCACAATTCGATATTCCTTCCCTGAGGAGATGACCTTGGAATACTCAATTCTAAGTAAAATACAACATTCCAAGTCTCTCTACGCTTGGAGAGCATGTTTGCACGCACACACATTTTTATTCACGCACACATTTTTTTCATTTCTAGCATCGAACCCGAGGGAGAATGACACTCACCTACTCATATAAGCCATATACACACAATCCGAGATCATGTTTGGAGATTAGGGAATCGCCAATCAAGCAGGTAGCTTATGGTTCAAGACAGTTGAAGAACCACGAGCAAAACTATCTCACACACGATATGGAGTTGGCGACCATTGTCTTTGCCTTAAAGGCATGGTGCCACTATTTATATGGAGAACAATTTTAGGTATTTTCAAATCACAAGAGTCTAAAGTACATCTTTACACAGAGGGACCTCAATATGAAGCATCACAGGTAAATGGAGTACCTAGAAGACTATAAATTCACTTTGCATTACCACCCTGGTAAGGCAAATATTGTGGCTGATGCACTCAACTGGAAGTCACGGGGAGTCTTGGTGAGTATAGCTTCTTGGGAGTTGCAGATGCTCAAGACTATAGGACAGTTCGGGCTACACTATAAGGGTCAAGCTCGAGGCACCTTGGAAGTCTTGTGGCTATGCCTTCCCTATTGAGCAGGGTGATCGAGTCCTAGGGACAAGACACAGAGATTCTGTCCTTTAGGGACCGGGTGTAGTCGGGTATGGGTGGTAAAGGTCAGGCCATTCATACCAATGACAGTCTTCGGTTCAGGAAAAGGGTTGTGGTTTCCCAATCTACCGATCTGAGAGAGCAGATCCTTAGGGAGTTTCATTGTTCTTGTTTTGTTGTGTATCCAGGTGGCACAAAGATGTACGATGATCTTCACCTCTAGTATTAATGGAGTGGAATGAAGAGACACATTGGAAACTTTGTTTGTAGATGTCTCACGTGTTAGCAAGTCATAACTGAGTGCCAGTGACTGGTAAGGTTGCTCCAGCCATTGAAGGTAGTAAAATAGAAATGGGAGCATATCACTATGGATTTTGTGACTCACTTGCCATAGGGCTCACGTAGGCATGACTCAGTATGGGTGATAGTGGACCGGCTTACGAAGTCGGCACACTTTTTAGTTGTGTGAATGATCTTCACACTATTGAAATTCTACAGGTAATACATACGAGAAATAGTCCGGTTACACGTGGTACCCGTATCTATTGTATCAGATTGGGATTCCAAGTTTACGACCCATTTTTGAACCAAAAAATCTTAACATCCATGTTTGCTAGTCTTAAGACACTCTATCTAGTTTTTTTAAGTCTTCCAGTCACCAAGACGATTGAAGCTATCTTTAAAGACATGATCACTTTATTATTTATTTATTTATTTAGTTTTTTTAAAACACATGAAAAGTTTTAAAATTTATATCTATGGTACAAATACGATGTATATTTACAGTACAAATACGATCAAGACTTCTCACCCCTAACCTAAATTCAACATTGTCCTCAATGTTTCGACTTTACTAGTATTCGCAAAGTGCATTTAGAGTTGAAAGAGAGAGATCTGTACATCTGTTGAATTCCTACAAACAAAATACAAAATTTTATTACATTAATCAGCTTTACAAAAACCAGAGTTTTGATCAACATTGGGACCCCAGTGTGTAAATTCATAAAGCAGAATGAAACCCATTAGTAAATTAAGAATTAAAATACAAAATATAAAACAAATGATGGTATTTGTTGAGTGTTAAGTCATGGAGTTTGTAGAGGATGAACTTTAAAGGTAAAGAGAGAGAAATAAAAGGAGCGACGGAGTTTAGAAAGAGAGTAAAGTGTGAAAAGTGATGTGCATTTAGGGTTCGATGCCTTTATAGAGACATTGTTCGGGTGGGGTTGGGTTCTTGAGATGGAAATTCTTATAACCCGACCCGACTCTGTGTCTGAATCCCAAAAATTTATTCAAGATATTCTGGATTCCTTAAAACAATGGATTCCATGTCCTTAACAAACCCTTCATGAAATGGTTTTAGACGTCCATTAACAGTAAAGACCATTGTCATTTAAAGGACTCTCTACTTCCACTACTTCATTTCCAAACACTCGCCTTACAATGTAAGGTCCAGTCTACCTTGACCTCAACTTACCAGGAAATAGGCGGAGCTTTGTATTAAACAGGTGAACTTTCTGGGAAGGAACAAAAGATTTTCTTACTATGTTTTTGGCATGAAAATTTTTCATCCGTTCTTTTGCAATTTTAGTATTGTCATAAGACTCATTTCTCAGCTCTTCCAACTTGTTAATATGAAAATTCCATTGATATTCTTGTCTTGTTCAAGTCAAAGTTCATGGTTTTAATTGCCAGTATGTTCTGTGTTCCAATTCAACAGGTAGGTGACAAGGATTTTCATAAACTAGTCAATAATGAGACATATTCAAAATTGTTTTATAGGTAGTGCGATATGCCCAAATCGCATCAGTTAGTCGTAATGACCAATCTTTGTGGTCCGGGTTTGTTGTAACACCCTAATGCCATTACACAATTATTTTAAAAAAAACTTTATATATAGAGATAAATTTAGGCAATCCTGCTCTTAATTAAAAACTTTGTATTAAAAGAAAACCCATCCTGAAAATATTTATTTTAGGATAATTGTTTTTTCAAATAAAGTCTTACACGCACGACATACTGGTCTGCTACCATATATTATATACATAACCCCAAAAAATGTTTACAAATGTTGCTTGAACGTTAAAAGGGGAAGAACACAAATATTTACATCATGTACAACCCAAAAGATTTTTCTTTAAAAAACAAGAAACTGACACGAGCCCTTCCCGGTAACTTCTGACTGGACTCCTAGTTTCGGTAGTGGACTGAAAGCTTGTGTACAGTTTACCTGAAAAGATTTCAAGAAAATTTTTCAGTGGGTTCTCATTCAAGATTTCAGAAATAAATTAAAGAAAATAATGTGACCTCATTGTTCACTAGTGGAATTTAATATTCGTGATTCCATGACTAATTCTTGATATCTTGTTCGGTTGCTTTATGGTTCCACACAGAGATAACTGTCCTGCCACCTAGGCAACAACGCAACACAATTTAATCATCATATCGGTGTACGATCGTCACTCAGACAATTCAACAACATGTATCATTTTTTTCATTTTACGAACAACTCACATCACATCAATAAACTTAGCTTCCATCACCTAGACAAAATCAGTTTTAACTTATCTCCGTCACAAAGACAAACTTCAACACTTAAGTTACTTTGAGTCATGTAGACAACCTAGTCTAACAATTAGCTTTTGTCCCTTAAACTTCTTGATTGTGCAAACAAAATACGTCACTTAGACATCTGATGCTTTATCATCTCAAACCTAGAGTTTTTCTTTCCACTTGTCACACAGACAACTAAACTATAATATTATAGTCTATCACAAAGACATCTTGTTCCCATCATACAATATGACACTTAAACTATTTATTCACAATAGAACTCATAAGATAGATAGTCAAATAAATAATCAAGCATTTATACGTAGATAAAACAAGGGTTAGCGTACGTACGTACTTTGCAGAAAATTAATTCGCAATCCCATTGGAGTGTTAATAAATAGTACCACTTACTCGAATTAGTTTACTCGAATAAATTTTCGTAATTTAATTATGTCACGTTCAATAACTTATCCCCATGTAGTAATATTAATTATTCAAACAGATTAAACTAGTAGTTATAATCAATTCGAATTACTTGAAAATAATCTATTCATAGAGAGTGAAATGACCTACTTGAACCATTACATCCAAGGTAAGTTTTTCTCATAAAATTATAGTAACCCAAATATATTTGAATCTACATAATTTCCCCTAAAATCATAATATTACCTACTTTCTTATAATACTCATACCCATGAAATTCATGAAAATTCAAGAACAATTCGCAAGATTCTTAATTACCCATCAAACTACAATCTTTCTTAACAAAAATTCAACCCATATACAACAATTCCACTCATCTATTTTTTTTTTTTAATATAACAACTCTAACTTACTTCACATATCCACATAAATATTAAGGTAAATCCTTTATGCATTAAATCAAAACTCATACTGAACATCATACATATAGATATACACTATTCAAACACATACCAAAGACTAAACTTTAAGAAAATGTGACACTCAAAATGTATATATTAGAATTGGATTTCTAGATTTTAAAAGAAAGAAATGGATCACAAGCTTACCTTTGCACCTACACTTTTTTTTTCCCCTTCTTTTCTTCTCTTTTTCTTTTTCTTTCTTTCCTTCTTCTTCCCTTGGTTTATTCTCCTTTTCTTTTGTTTCTTGCTCTAGCCGAAACTTCCAAATTACATGACCTTTCCTCTTTGTTTTTCTTTTTTTCTCTTTTCTTTCCCCTAGCCTTGCATGTGCCCATTATTTTTTTTATTGTTTTCTTCTTTTTTTTTTGCATGCATGACATGGCTTGCATGTCTTCCTAAGTGGGAAGCATCTCATCATTACTTGCATTTAATATATTTATATATATTTCCTATATACATATATGCATACACTTATATCTATGTACCCATTTTTTTTATTGTATGCATATTTATACATAAACATGTACATATATACATTCAAAATATTGACAATCTATTAAATTAGTATCTTGGATCCTTAACCATTCATTGTATATATTAATACATTTTATTTTATTATTATTGTTTTAATAAAAATAAATTGATGTCACATGCTTGTCACCCGATTAATTCCATATGCGCTAAAGTATATAAAATAATAAAGTCATATCACATGCTAACATTCTCATTTAACTTTTCACAATTTAAATAAAATAATTATCCCTATAATTATTCTTTATAAAATTATCTTTAAATATTAAAATATTCATCGTTCAGGTTCAGGTCTCATATCATTACTCATAATTAAATATCAATCGTCAATCCTATGCATGCATGTCACATGTCAATATACTTATGATAAATATTATATACTTGTCATGTATTCGGATTTTACAATTTTTTCTTCCTTAGAAATTTCGTCCACAAATGGAAATGGGATACTTCCATGCATATTTGTATATCCACCACAATTTTGATTATTATTTTTCAAAAATTAAACCCAATTTTTATATTAAGACCTATAATCGATCTCCTATATTCTTGATAGCTTATTTTTTAATCATCCAACTAAAATTACTATTCATGTAAAATTAACATACACACCCTTATGTATTTTTCTCGAGTTCTTAACCTGTGACTAAAAGTTTATCATTTGACCCATTCTTATTTCCTTATGTTTCTAACTATTTTAATTTTAAATCCAATGATTAAAATAATTACTTGCCCCTAGACCCCCAACACAAAATAATATACCTAATTAGTTTGTTTAGGTCTCACATTTACCGTCTTTTCCAAAATCAT
Organism: Ilex paraguariensis; assembly: GCA_963454935.2. Classification (NCBI taxonomy): domain Eukaryota; kingdom Viridiplantae; phylum Streptophyta; class Magnoliopsida; order Aquifoliales; family Aquifoliaceae; genus Ilex; species Ilex paraguariensis. The sequence goes on along the minus strand of CAUOFW020008302.1, from coordinate 282,693 downwards.
TTTAATCTCCCGATTAGTCAATTCAATCTATCTACTAGTTTGTGGATGATAAGGGGTTGCAACTTTATGAGAAATCAAATATTTTTTCCATCTAGTTTTCAAAAGGACGATTGTAAAATGAGCTCTCCCATCACTTATGATGGATCTAGGAATTCCAAACTAAGACAAGATATTTTCTTTTAAAAATTTAATCATTGTGTGGTGATCATTATTTTGGCATGAAATTGCTTCAACCCATTTGGACACAAAATCGACAGCCACAAAGATATATAGATAGCCAAAGAAAGGGGAAATGGTCCTATAACATCGATGCCCCAACAATAAAAAATTTTAATTATCAGTATGGGATTCAAGGACATCATGTTTCTTTTAGAAATACTCTTCAATCTTTGGCATCTATCACATGCTTGACAAAAGGCATGAACATCCTTGAAAAGTGTGGGCCAATAAAATCCACACTGCATGATTTTTGCAATGATTTTCTTTGATGAAAAATGGCCACCATATGCTTTAGAATGACAAAAAGAAATTACTTGTCCGATCTCTTGATTGGGTTCACAACGTTTTATGATTTGATCCATATAATATTTAAAAACGTATGGATTCTCCCAAAAGAAATTACGCACTTTTCTTAAAAATTTCTTTTTATCCATCATGGTAAAGGAAGAGGGGAATGTACCAGTGGCTAGGAAGTTAGCAATATTAGTATACCATGGTAACTCAAAAATTGTGAATAGTTGCTCAGCTGGAAAATTTTCATTGATTGGTAACTTGTTCTCATGGAATTCATATGTCAGCCTTGATTGATCTGCCACTACATTTTTTACCCCTTGTTTTTCCTTGATGATTAGGTCAAATTATTGCAATAAGAGTATCCATCTTAATAGTCGTGGCTTGACTTCCTTTTTTGTGAGCAAATACTTCAAAGTTGCATGGTCAGTAAACACAATGACTGAAGAACCAACTAAATAAAAAAAAAAATTTCTAGAGCAAAAACCACAGCAAGCAGTTCTTTTTCAGTTGTGGAAAAATTTATTTGACCATCATTCAGAGTCTTACTTGCATAATAGATTACATAAGGTTTTTTATCCTTCTTTGACTCAACACTACTCCCACGACGTAATCACTTACATCAAAAATCAATTCAAATGGTAGCGTCTACTCAGGAGATTGCATTATTGGAGTAGAGATTAATATACCCTTAACCTTATTAAAAGCTCGTTGGCATGCCTCATTCCATAAGAAAGATGCATCCTGACTTAGGAGATGACACATGGGTTTTGATATGGTACTAAAATCTTTGATGAATCTCCTGTAAAACCCTACATGCCCTAGAAATGATTAGACATCTTTAATAGTTTTAGGAGCAAACAAATTGCCGATAAGATCTATTTTTACTTTGTCAACTTGTATGCCTTTTGCTGAAACAATGTGACCTAAAACAATGACTTGTGTTGCGATGAAATGACATTTCTCCCATTAAGCGCGAGATTGGTCTCCTTACATCTTATCAAAAAAATTTCCAGGTTATTTAAACATAATTCAAATGAATCTCCATACATGGAAAAATCATAACTGAATACTTCCAAAAATCTGTCAACCATGTCACTAAACAAACTCAGCACGCATCTCAGAAATGTTGTTGGAAAGTTACACCATCCAAATGGCATCCTTTTAAATGGCATCCTTGTACCTAGATTACCCATCTAGAAAACAATAAAATGCATGACCTGCAATCCTTTCTAAGACTTAATCAATATAGGGAAGAGAAAAATGGTCCTTCCTAGTCACAGAATTGAGTTTCTGGTAGTCTATGGGTTGGTACCAACTCATTGACATCATTTTTAACTAAAGTGACCCTAGACTTCTTGGGCACGATTTGGGTTGGGCTGACCCATTTACTATTAGAGATGGGGAAGATGATTCCTACATCTAATAGTTTGAGAACCTTAGTCTGTACGACCTCCTTCATGTGGGGTTTCAACTGTCATTGCATTTGACGAGAGGCTTTTGCATCCTCCTCGAGGTATCTAGCAAGATTACAAATTAATGGACTTATACCTTTCAAATTAGCAAAGGTCCACCCAATGGTACTCTTATGATGTCTAAGGACTTCTATCAGCTTAGACTCTTGTAAATTTGCAAGCTTGGATGACATAACCACTGGATAAAACTCATCCTCCCCTAAAAATGCATATTTTAAGCCAGATGGGAGGGGTTTCAATTCAGGCTTTTGATGCCTTAACACTAGATGAGAGTGGTTTTGCACCACTCGGGGGTCAACTTTGTGACGCCCCTAAAACCGGGGGTCCTTTATTAACCGTTGACTATCCGTCAACCCACGAAAATACTCGTGATTGTCGCACAACTCAATGTCACGTCTATAACATCCCCTTAACCGGGATTTTAACCCACACGCGTAACTCGTGTAGATTTTATCATTTGTTCCGACCGTGGTCCAATGTATCACATTTCATACTCCATTATAGTCCATTTACATCATTTGGAATGAAGGACACATGGCCCAAAAAGCATGGCAAAGCGTTATTAAAATTTTAGATTTTTGGAAGGCCTACTAGTAGGGCATATCGGTAGGGTGAGCTTACTGAAAAATTTCTATCGGTAAGGTATGCTGGTAGGGTCTGTCTACTGAAAAATTTCTACCGGTAGGGTTTGCCTACTAGACAAAGTTGTATCGGTAGGCTTTGTCTAGTTTTGCCTATTTTACCTGTTTTCAATTTTCAATACATTTCAATCCCCTTCCACCACCATCCAAAACATGCTTAATAAGGTTTTTCACATAAAACCTAATATATACAAGTTCTATTACAACAATTTCGTACGGTTACATACCCAAAACATAATTTTCACAATAGTTTTACAAAAAAAAAAAATTAATTCAAGGCCACAAGTTGGCCTTTCTTCATCACTAGGGCCCCGAATGAGAGTCGTCTACCAGTGTGTATCCCCCACCTGAAATGTTTTCCCATATAGGGTAAGCTATACTCAATAGAGAATCTCCTACAGAAGCTACTACCCCCTAGATGCATATGAAATGTGCACATACAACAATCAACAATCATTTTCCATTCCAAACTAGAATATGTCATTCAATGTTAGAATCCTACCATGTCATGTCATGATATGAGATGATACTCACTCATGCACTTTAACCCGAGTCCTCACTGACTCCCATAACACAATGCAATGCCAATTTGTAGCAAATCTGTCATTGATGAATTACATCCAATGATCATTTTAAATTAAAAGTCATGTGTTTATAAAACCGAATCAATGTTGGATGTTACACATCGAATGACTAATTTATAAAAATAAGTACACTTTTCTAGAATTTCACCTCAGGGGAATGCAGAAACCAACTATTTTATAAAACAAAATCATGTGTCGTTGTTGGGTAGCGGAGTTTTGGAATTGCACCGTAGGTTCTGCAAACCAATACAGTTTTCTAAAATTTCACCTCAGGAGAGTGTATGAACTAGGTAGTCGGGTCTTGCACCTGAGAGAGAGCCTAGCCCTACTTGCTATACCCGACACAAGTTTTTTGTGCAACCATGCGACTCAATCGGATCTTCAGTCCAACTTTCTCGAGCCCATCCATCAATCACCAAGTATGGTGTTTGATCAAACCATGCACACACACTCACACTCATGTCTAATGCCCATGAATGCAATGCCAACTTCATGCCCAATATGCAATGAATGCCAAATGAGCAATTAAACTGCATATCAACATATCTCATTGCAATGTATATCTCAAGCATATAATTACCACAAATCATCATGATGCGAATGTATTAACAACATATATCAACTCATTCGTATTCAACCAAAATTCGCAAACATGTTATACATAATTCATGCCACAACAAACTTAATCCTCATATAGGCATTTAGCAAAACACCTTCAAGGCACCAGTCACGTTATCACACAAAATTGCCCACAAAATAGCAAATTCCAAGAAATTATACTAGCAACTTCCTTACACCAAATTCAAACTAGAAATTGGTCTAAGTCGTTACCATACCCATTTCCTCATTTCCATAACAATAGGCAAGTTCTTTACACCTAACTGTTCCCTATGGACACCATAGGTTAGAAATAAATCAAAGTAGGAGGGAATCCTACCTCTTGAAGCGTGATACGGGTGGTAGAATCTTCAAGAACACCAACACAACCCCAAAAATCTAGATTTCCAAAAATCTATTCTTTGGATCTTCAGTGAAATCTTTTGTTCTTAGTGTGGTCATGTAGCCCTCGTCGCGATGATCGACTTTAACTCTTTGATTCGAGTCGATTCAATCAACAGAGCTCCATAGATCGTAGAGAGAAGGCTTGATCTTCTCTTTTTCTTTTCTCCCTTCTCTCTCTTCCTCTTCTAACGTGAGCCAACCGATAGAAATGGGGAGAAATCAGATATTTCTCCCCTATTTATACGTTTTAATTGTGCGGTCCACGTCACACCGCACATTCCCTATTTTCGGGTCCGTTTTTATCCCGAAACAATTTAATTTTGTCTTGCTTTAAGTTCAAATTATTTTTATATGAACTTAAATTAAATTATAAAAAACTTTTACAACATTTATTTTTGGGGATGTTTTTGAAGTCACTTGACACCCAATTACCTCGAAAAACGTAAAAAGTCTGACTATCTCAAAATTCGATAAAAATTGACAGGGTAACTAGGTTTCGCAAGACGAATCCAATGGTGAGGTCCGTTTCATCATCCGAGATCTAGAAAAATATGAGTTTTTAACTCGCACTATAGTGACAAATTATCATTTTGCCATTTTTCGTAAAAAATTCAAATTTACTCGGGTTTTACATTCTTCCCCCTTAAAAGAATTTGGTCCCCGAAATTCATACACACATGCACATTCAACCACATGCATATACAACAGTAATATCATGCTTATGATCCTGAAATTGTACTTTCATCCTCGAACAAGAACGGATAGTTGGTACACATGGTATCCTCATGCTCCCATGTCGCCTCAGCACCTTCACTAGCCTCACGGTCTTGCCTCACAAAACCTGCTCTTGACTATCCATGATACACACTAGTCCCTCCTCGAACGTCTCATCTGCATCAACAATCAACTCACCCCAATCCAATACATGTGTCGAATCTGGGGTATACTTCCGGAGCATAAAGACATGAAAACACCACGTGAATACCTGATAGACTCGGCAATAATGCTAACTGGTAAGCAACTGTGTCAACCCTTTTAAGCAGCTTGAAGGGCCCGATATATCTCGGCGGTAATTTTTCACGCTTGCCAAACCTGATCACTCCATTCTTAGGCATCACCTTCAAGAAGACGTGATCTCCCACTACAAACTAGAGGTCATTTTCGTCTGTTAGCATAGCTCTTTTGTTGGCTTTGAGCTGTAAGAAGACACTTTCGTATTAGGTCCACCTTTTTTGAGGTGTCTCTAACCAAATCTGGACACGTAGAGGGTCTCTCTCCAACCTCCGTCCAACAAATCGGAGAACGAAAAGACCTTCCATATTGTGCCTCATAGGGTGTCATCCGTATACTCGCCTGATAACTATTGTTGTAGGCAAACTCTACTAAAGATAAATGCTCTTTCCAGCTACCCTTGAGATCTAGGATGCATGCCCGTAGCATGTCCTCTAAAATATGGATGGTGCTCTTCGACTGACTGTCTGTCTGGGGATGAAAAGTAGTGCTCATCATCAACTGTGTTTCCATGGCCTGCTGAAAACTCTACCAAAAGTGAGCTGTAAACCTAGGATCCCAATCCGATACTATAGAAACGGGCACCCCATGCAACCGAACAATCTCTTGTATATATAATCTATAGAATTTCTACAGTGTGAAGGTCATCCGCACAGCCAAAAAGTGTGCCAACTTTGTAAGTAGGTCTACTATCACCCACATCGCGTCATGTCCCTGCGATGTCCGTGGCAAGTGGGTCACAAAATCCATCGTGACGTGCTCCCACTTCTACTCAGCTACCTCCAAAGGCTGGAGCAACCCCACTGGTCTTTGGTGCTCAGTCTTGACCTAGTGACACGTGAGACATTGTTTGACAAAGTCTCCAACATGTCCCTTCATTTCGCTCCAATAATATTGGTGACGAAAATCATAGTACATCTTTATGCCACTTGGATGCATAGCGAATCGGGAGCAATGAAACTCCCTAAGGATCTCCTCCCTCAAATCTGCTAGCTGGGGAACCACAACCCTTCCTCTATATCAAAGACTATGATCTGAGTGAATGGCCCAACCCTCATTATCAGTACCCGCCTGCACTCGTTCCCTAATAGATGATAATTCTGGGTCCTGCCCCTGGGTCTCGATCACTCTGCTCAGTAGGGAAGGTGTAGCCACCAAGATCCCTAAAAAACCTTGAGTCTGACCCCAATAATGCAGCCCAAACTGTCCTACAGTCTCTAGCATCTGTCATTCTCAAGAAACCACACTAGCCATAACTTATTGTGACTTCTGGCTAAGTGCATTAGCCACCACATTTAGCTTACTAGAATGGTAATGCAAAGTGAATTCGTAGTCTTCCAAATACCCCATCCACCTGTGTTGCCTCATATTGAGGTCTCGCTGTGTAAAGATATAATTTAGACTCTTGTGGTTCGAGAACACTTCAAACTACTCACCATATAGATAATGATGCCAAACCTTCAAAGCAAAGACAATAACATCCAACTCCATGTCGTGAGTGGGGTAGTTGTGCTCATGGTTCTTTAATTGTCGAGGACCATAAGCCACCACTCTCCTATACTACATCAAGAACACAACCCAGCCCGTCTCTAGAGGCATCACAGTATATCGTGTACATCTGTCCCCTCTTCGGAACTATTAGAATAGGAGCTAAAGTAAGCCTCTTTTTCAACTTCTAGAATTCCTTCTCACACGAATCATTCCACTCAAATTTGACCTCTTTTCGGGTCAACTTGGTCATAAGTGTAGCTAATCGAGAGAAGTCCTCAATGAACCTCTGGTAGTACCTTGCCAATTCCAAGAAACTGCGTATCTCCAAGACTGACTTCGGCCTCTCCCAATTCATGACTGCCTCAACCTTCTCTGGGTCTATGGATACACCCAAATCCAACACCATGTATCCCAAAAACTTTACCTCCGTAAGCCAAAATTCACACTTGCTAAACTTGGCGTACAACAGGTGATCTCTCAACGTCTGGATAAAAATCCTCAAGTGACCCTCATGCTCCTCCTCAGACTTGAAGTAGATCAGGATGTCGTCAACAAATACTATAACGAACTGATCTAAATAGGGTTGAAACACCCTATGCATGATATCCATGAATGCTGTCGTGGCATTCATCAATGCAAATGGCATCACTGCGAACTTGAAATGTCCATATCGCGTCCTAAATGCTATCTTAGGGATATCTGTCTCCCTAACCCTCAACTAATGGTAACCGATGCAGAGATCTATCTTGGAGTAGACTAGCACTCCTCTCAACTGATCAAACAAATCATCAATCATCGATAAAAGGGTATCTATTCTTGATAGTAACCCTATTTAATTATCGATAGTCTATACACAATCGAAGGGTCTTGTCCTTCTTCTTGGCAAACAATACCAGAGTGCCCTATGGTAAAGTGCTCGGTCTAATAAAGCTCTTGTCCAACAATTCTTGTAATTGGACTTTGAGTTCTTACAACTCAGCTAGCACCATCCTATGTGAAGTCATAGAAACAAGTGATGTATCGGGATACAAATCAATGTTGAAGTCTATATCCTTATGGGGAGGTAATCCCAGTAGTTCGTCTGGAAAAACATCCCCATACTCACACATAACCCAAGGTAGACCCAACTCCTATCTCGCCTCATCCTCCAGGTTAAGGCTTGCAAGCCAACCCATCAACTACCCGTGCCATAGTGAGTCATACATGATTTGGGGCAAAACATCGTGTTTCCCCCCTGAAACTTGAAACAAAAACTATCCGGTGTGCAAGTAGTTATTATCTTCCAATCACAATCAATGACGACCAGATGTGCCACCAACCAATCCATCCTGAGGATAACATTGAACTCCGACATGTCCATGACCCTAAGGTTCACGGTGAGTAGAATCCCTGAGATTTCTAACTCAAAATCTCGGCATATCAAATCAATGCAAACCTTATCTCCTAAGGTTGACTTTTCCCATAAGGACTCCTTTAGGGTTGCTATTTCTAAATCTATTTCGTCAACAAAACGTGAAAATAATGGTATATGACATGCTCGAATCAAATGACACGTGCTCACAAATAGGGAAGTAAGAAATGTACCATGGGTTATCGACTGATCCATCGGCTCATTCTGAGGTATAATGGCGTAGACACGCCCCTAGGTCCCCAAAGTCCCAGCCTGCATACCCTATCCTTGGCCTTGACCCATGCCTTGGCCTACCTGCTCTGACTGCAGAATCCCCGCACTTGAATTAGTAGAGGTCTGCGTAGCATCCTGAAACTGATACTGGCTTTCCTAGCCCATGATGGGGTAGGGAGGAATAAAGTGCGTTTGTGCATGCCCCACCGAAGGTTGGGACAAGGATGCTCCATAGCTTTGAGATCTATGTCGCTAAGGACAATCCCGCTTCATATGCCCTGGTTAATGGCAAATGAAACATGTCCTTTGACCTGCCTGGTAGGAAGGCCTTTGATTTCTCCTGCCTTCTGAGGATCGACCTTTTCCTTGGCCCATATCCTAGCTCATCTGGCCTACTTGCGGAGTCTTCGCATGTGAAGTACTAGGGGCTTGGACAGCACTCTGTGGTTGGAACAGATCTCCTTAGTCTATAATGGGATAGGGAGGAACAACGTGTGCTAGTGTGAGTCCCATTGACGACTAGGATTGAGACGTCTCGGAACTCTGTGAGCTTCACCTCAGGGGCAAAGATAGCAAGTCCTCTGACCTACTTGATATATTGTCCCTTGCTTTTTTCATGAATGTTGGTGGCTCATGGAACTTAAACTCCTTTGGATGGCTCGAGCCCTTTGGCCCATGTTGGCGCTTGCCTGTGCTAGGTTAGCAAATATCGTACCCATAGCCTCTATAGCGGCTTATTGGTCAAAGGTCGGTGGTGATTGGTTATTGATCCGCCCACCGCCTCGAGGTCCTTTTCCTTACTTGTCATCTACACACATGTCAGACAGCAATAGAGCACCAATTTAGTATCCCAAAGTAGGGACCAAATTTGAAACCTTGAGATTCATCTCCTTGTCTTCCTAGTAGAGCTTATGTCACCCACTAGTAGACCTTTACAGCCTGAACCATTCTGTTCCCTTGTTTTCGGACCCCCAAGATTATGTTTTCTAACCCTAGCGTCTTTTTTCCATATACATTTTACCATGTATACACTTCACATAACATATAACACATAACATGTATCATATTAAAGCACATAACATAAGATGAACAATGAATGCAATGGTCTAGACCCATGCCCCATCAAGCCCTAGGTAAATCGCATACCTATACTCTGATACCAAGTTGTGACGCCCCTAAAATCGGAGGTCCTTTATTAACCGTTGACTACTCGTTAACCCACGAAAATACTCGTGATTATCGTACAACTCGACGTCACATCTATAACATCCCCTTAATAGAGATTTTAACCCACACGCATAATCCGTGTACATTTTATCATTTGATCCAACCGTGGTCCAATGTACCACATTTCATACTCCATTATAGTCCATTTACATCATTTGGAAGGAAGGACACATGTCCTAGAAGCATGACAAAGTGTTATAAAAATTTCAAATTTTTGGAAGGCCTACCGGTAGGACATACAGGTAGGGTGAGCTTACTAGAAAATTTCTACCGGTAGGGTCTGCCTACTGGAAAATTTCTACCAGTAAGGTTTGCCTACTGGACAAAATTATACCAGTAGGCTTTATCCAATTTTGCCTATTTCACCTGTTTTCAATTTTCAATCCATTTCAATTCCCTTCCACCACCATTCAAAACATGCTTAATAAGGTTTTTCACATAAAACCTAATATATACAAGTTCTATTATAGCAATTTTCATACGGTTACATACCCAAAACATATTTTTCACAATAGTTTTACAAAAAAAATGAATTCAAGGCCACAAGTCAGCCTTCCTTCATCACTGGGACCCTGAATGAGAGCCGTCCACCGTTGTGTATCCCCCACCTGAAATGTTTTCCCGTATAGGGTGAGCTAAGCTCAATAGAGTATCTCCTATAGAAGTTACTTCCCCCTAGATGCATTTGAAATGTGTACATGCAACAATCAACAATCGTTTTCCATTCTAAACTAGAATATGACATTCAATGTTGGAATCCTACCATGTGATTTCATTATATGAGATGATACTCACTCATTCACTTTAACCCGAGTCCTCACCGACTCCCACAATATAATGCAATGCCAATATGTAGTAAATCTTTCATTGATGAATTACATCCAATGATCATTTAAAATTAAACTTCATGTGTTTATAAAATTAAATCATTGTTGGATGTTACACATCAAATGACCAATATATAAAAACAAGTACACTTTTCTGCAATTTCACCTTAGGAGAGTGTACGAACCAGATATTTTATAAAACAAAATCATGTGTCTTTGTTGGGTAGCAGAGTTTTAGAATCACACCGCAGGTTCCACAAACCAATACACTTTTCTGGAATTTCACCTCAAGGGAGTGTATGAACCAGGTTGCCCGGTCTTGCACCTAAGGGAGAGCCTAGCCTTACTTGCTATACCTAACACAAGTTTTTCGTGCAACCATGTGACCTAGTTGGATCTTCAATCCAATTTTCCCAAGCCCACCCATCAATCACCAAGTATGGTGTTTGATCAAACCATGCACACACACTCACACTTATGTCTAATGCCCATGAATGTGATGCCAACTTTATGCCCAATATGCAATGAATGCCAAATGAGCAATTAAACTGCATATCAACATATCCCTTGGTAATTTATATCTCAAGCATATAATTACCACAAATCATCATGATGCTAATATATTAACAACATATATCAACTCATTCATACTCAACCAAAATTCACAAACATGTTATACATAGTGAATGCCACAGCAAACTTAATCCTCATATAGGCATTTAGCAAAATACCTTCAAGGCACTAACCATGTTATCATGCAAAATTGCCCACATAATAGAAAATTCCAAGAAAGTATACAAGCAACTTCCTTACACCATATTCAAACTAGAAATGGGTCTAAGCCATTACCATACTCATTTCCTCATTTCCATAACAATAGGCAATTTCTTTACACCTAACCATTCCCTATGGACACCATAGGTTAGAAATAAACCAAAGTAGGGGGGAACCCAACCTCTTGAACCGTGATACGAGTGGTAGAATCTTGAAGAACACCAACGCAACCCCAAAACTCTTGATTCCCCAAAATCTCTTTTGGATCTTCAGTGAAATCCTTTGTTCTTGGTGTGGTTGCGTAGCCCGCATCGCGATGATCAACTTTAACTTTTGGTCTAAGTTAATTCAATCAACAGAGCTCCGTAGATTGTAGAGAAAAGGCTTGATCTTCTCTTTTTCATTTCTATCTTCTCTCTCTTCCTCTTCTAATGTGAGCTAACCAATAGAAATGGGGAGAAATCAGATATTTCTCCCCTATTTTTATCCTTTAATTGTGCAGTCTACGTTGCGTCACACGTTCCCTATTTTTGGATCTGTTTTTATCCCGAAACGACTTAATTTCGTCTTGATTTAAGTTCAAATTATTTTTATATGAACTTAAATTAAATTATAAAAAAAAATTATAAATTTTATTTTTGGGGACATTTTTTAGGTCATCCGACACTCAATCACCTCAAAAAACGTGAAAAGTCTAACTATCTTAGAATTCAATGAAAATTGACAGGGTAACTAAGTTTTGCGAGAAGAATCCAATGGTGAGCTCCATTTCTTCATCCAAGATCTAAAAAAATACGAATTTTCAACCCGCACTATAGTGACAAATTACCGTTTTGCCTTTTTTTGTAAAAAGTTCAAATTTACCTAGATTTTACAAACTCTTAAAACTTGGATACCTATGTCTCGGTAGCATGAGCTGGGTAAATCTTTAGTTCCTTGACTAGACTCTGACAATCGTCTTGCAACTCTGATATGATAGACTCCAATAAACAAGATTTCGAGGAGTTTTCACAAAATGCTTTGTTCAAATGTTCATGTGCCAAAGATTCAATGAAATTCACTTGTCTCACTTCTTTTTCCTCACCTGAGTTCTTAGCAATGTTAAAAATGTTAAGCACAAGAATCATATTCTCAAAATTCAATTTCATGACCCCATTCCTACAATTGATTAATGCAATGGAAGTTGCTAGGAGAAGTCGACCAAAGATGATGGGAATTTGACTCCCTAAATTTATTGTCACCTAAGTATCCAAGAAAATGAAGTCGGTAAGAAAAAAGAAGTTGTCCACTTGAACAATGACATCCTCAATAATATCCCTCCAAACTATGATAGACCTATCTACCAACTGCAATGTGATACAAGTGGATTTGATTTCATCCAAACCTAGTTATTGCTAGACTAAGAAATGAAGTTAGTTGACACTGGCTCCAAGATCAAGGAATGTTTGTTCAATCCTAAAATTTTCGATGATACATGGCATTGTGGGACACCCCATATCCTTTTATTTTTTAGGGTCTTTGTGTTGGAGTATGGTACTAGCTTGTTCATTTAAGAAAGCCCTTTTTTGAACATTTTGACTTCCTTTGATTGTGCACAAATCCTTTAGAAACTTGGCATAAGAAGGAACTTTCTTATACCTCGAAGAGGACTCAAAACCCTCTCGTCAAATGCAGCAATGACTGAACCCTCATTTGAAGGAAGTCGTAAAGGCAGAAGTGTTAAAGCTCTTAGATGCCGAGATAATCTTCCCCATCTCCGATAGCAAATGGGTTAGTCCAACCCAAGTTGTGCCAAAAAAATCTGGAGTCCTAATGGTTAAAAATGATGCAAATGAACTAGTACCAACTAGAGTCGTCACAGGATGGCAGATGTGTATCGATTACCGAAAACTCAATTTGGTGACCAAAAAAGACCATTTTCCTCTTCCCTTTCTTGACCAGGTTCTAGAGAGAATCACAGGGCATAAATTTTACTATTTCTTGGATGGCTATTCCGGATATAATTAAATTGAGATAACACTCAATGATCAAGAGAAAACCACATTCACATGCCCCTTTTGGCACCTTTGCATTCAAAAGGATGTCATTCGGCCTTTGTAACGCTCCTGCAACATTCCAAATATGCATGTTGAGTTTGTTCAGTGACATGTTCAAAAAAATTTTGAAAGTGTTCATAGATGATTTCTCTATGTATGGTGACTCATTTGATTTGTGCCTGGCCAACCTAGAAAAAGTATTGGTAAGATGTCAAGAAGCAAATCTGGTGCTCAATTGGGAGAAATGTCATTTTATGGTAACACAAGGCATTGTCTTAGGTCACATTGTGTTGTCTGAGGGCATGAAAGTTGACAAGGCCAAATAGATCTGATTGGAAATTTGCCTGCTCCCAAGAATGTAAAAGATGCCTGATCATTTCTGAAACATGCAGGGTTTTACAGGAGATTCATAAAAGATTTCAGTACTATAGCTAAACCCATGTGTCATCTCCTAAGTCAGGATGTAATCTTTGATTGGAGTGAAATGTACCAAAAAGCTTTTGACAAGCTTAAAGGCATGTTTATTTCTGCCCCAATAATGCAACCCCCTGAATGGACTTTACCCTTTGAACTAATGTGTGATGCAAGTGACTATGTTGTAGGTGCTGTGTTGGGTCAACGAAAAGATAAGAAACCACATGTGATTCACTATGTAAGTAAAACTTTGAATGATTCTCAAATGAACTATTCAACAACTGAAAAAGAATTATTTGCCATAGTCTTTGCTTTGGAAAAATTTCGCTCTTATCTTGTTGGTTCTTCTGTTACTGTGTTCACTGACCATGCAGCATTAAAATTTTTGCTCACAAAGAAGGATGCTAAACCTAGGCTCTTGCGATGGATACTCTTACTTCAAGAATTTGACTTGGTCATTAAGGACAAAAAGGGTGTTAAGAATGTGGTAGTAGACCATCTTTCTAAGTTAACTTACGAATTTCATGAGGATGGAATGTCAATCAATGAAAAATTTCCCGACGAACAATTGTTCATAATTGATGAGACCTCATGGTATGCTGATATTGCTAATTTTCTTGCTACTAGAACACTCCATCCGTCTTTTTCCCCCACAGACAAAAAGAAATTTTTGAGAGAGGTTCACAATTTCTTTTGGGAAGATCCGTACGTATTTAAGTACTGTAAGGATCAAATTATAAGACGTTGCATCCCCGCTCAAGAAAGCAAACAGGTAATAGCATTTTGTCATTCCGAAGCATGTGGAGGTCATTTTTCATCCAGAAAAATCGCTGCGAAAATCTTACAGTGCGGATTTTACTGGCCCACACTTGTCAAAGATGTCCATATCTTTTGTTCAATTTGCGATAGATGTCAAAAGTTAGGAAATATTTCAAAGAGAAACATGATGCCTCTAAACCCAATCTGATAATTGAAGTTTTTAACTGTTGAGGCATTGATTTTATGGGACCATTTCCCCCTTCCTTTTGCTATCTATACATTTTTGGTAGCCATAGACTATGTATCCAAATAGGTTGAGGTAATTCTATGTCGGAATAATGATCATCAAATAGTGATCAAGTTTTTAAAAGAAAATATTTTTTCCCGATTTGGAATCCCAAAATCCATCATAAGTGATGGAGGTGCTCATTTTTGTAATCGACCTTTCTGGAATCTGATGAAAAAAATACTTGATTTTTCACAAAATTGCAACTCCATACCATCCACAAACTAGTGGACAGGCTGAATTGGCTAATCGGAAAATTAAATTAATTTTAAAAAAAATGGTAAATCTAGACCGCAAAGATTGGTTGTCAAGACAAACTGATGCACTCTGGGCGTATCGTACTGCTTTTAAAATAATTTTGGGCATGTCTCCTTACCGACTAGTCTATGGAAAGCCTTGTCACCTACCAGTGGAATTGGAACATAGGGCATATTGGGCTATTAAAGCATTGAAATTTGACATGGACAAAGTTGAACTAGCAAGAAAATTTCAGATTAATGAATTAGAGGAATTAAGAAATGAAGCATATGAAAATGCTAAGATTGCAAAATCCAGGATGCAAATTTTTCATGATAAGAACATAGTGCAAAAGTCTTTTGAACCAGATCAAAAAGTTCTACTTTTCAATTCAAGACTCCACCTTTTTCCTGGAAAGTTAAAATCAAGATGGACTGGACCTTACATTGTCAAAAAAATGTTTGAACATGGGGCAGTGGAAGTGGAGCACCCTTCAAACGGTAATATCTTTACAGTCAATGGTCAGAGATTGAAACCCTTTGTGGAGGACTTTGTCAAAAATGTGGAGACCATTCTTTTAATGGATCCAGAACAACGCTTCGAGAAAAGTGCCTGCTGATACAAAAAAGGGTCGGGTCAGGGAGAACCCAGTCCAACCCAAACCACACCATCGCCTTTACAAGGCCCCACCCTGTTTTCCTCCCTTTCCACGCACCTCGGCCCCTTTCCCCTTTCTTTTCCTTTCTTTCTTCATCTTCTTCTTCTTCTTCTTCTTCTTCTTCTTCTTCTGCTTTTCTTCTTCTCCGCTGTTACGATACTCTGGACCCAACAACACCATGACCATACTACCGAAATATTCCATCCTTTGTCTCATAATCTACGTGTGTTTACTTTATTTATACATGGCTATGCTTCTTCTGTCTGCACTCAGAATCAAGGGTTATCACCCTAACCCAGATCTGCAATGAGATGGTTGATTTGTGTATTTTGCTTGTAGGTTTCGGCTAATGAACTAGATCTCTACCATTCAAAGCTCACCTAATCGGTAAATTCAAAACATTGAGGACAATGTTCAATTTAGGTTGGGGGAGAGAATTACAGTTTACATGAGCCTGAGCCTATTAGAAAATTTTTAAAATTTCTATTGTTGTTGTTGCTTTTGTTGTTGTTGTTTTTGACCAGATTGTGTACCGTAGTTTTACCATGTTTTATATTTTGATGATTATGTTTGTGGGTCATCTCTAATCATCTTTCTGACTGACAAGCGTTAAAGAACCAGATAGTGAGTCTTAATAGTATAAAAAGTATGGATGTTAAACTTTTTTGGTTTAGTTTAGGAGTTCTACGCACATTTCCTTATGATGTGCACACTGTGATCATGAGACAAGCAAGATTGATAAGAAAGAATGAGATCCGGGAACAATAAGCGAAACCCCTGTGCGGCCGAAGCACCTACGCCAAACGCCGTCGTGCCAAAAGACTGGGTGCCTGTAAATAGTGTGGTAGATACTTTCACGAGAAGAGATATAACCAGTGTTCTGAACCAATTTTCGGTCGAGCGCTTGATCGATTAGACAGGATAGTGAATGGGCAGAGTAAGGATTATCCTGACACGCCATCCTATTCTGGTGCATTGCTTAACCGGTTTGTGAGACAGGAAATTGGGAGAGTTACTGGCTATTCAAATGGCATGGGGACAGATGAAAACTCATATTAGAATAGTTGGGATGAAAACCAAGGGTCCGAATTTCATATAAAAAAAAATTCTTTTGTTTTGTACAAACTCTTTTGACTAAAATGAAAACATGGGCCGAGTAGGGAACGTCCCAAAATACCAACCTGGAGCGAGGGTAGGGATCTTTCCTGAGACGCCATGAACTTTTGGTTCAAACTTGAATATTTTGCCCTCTTTTGTTTTGCATAATGTAGTGCAGAAAAGTTTTGAAAATTATTTGAGTTTTGATTTAACGTTCGAACGCCAAATGACGTTTGAACGTAGCTTGCTTATAGTACTCAGCCTCTGATGAAGTCTCTAATGGAAACAAAAGTACTAGGAGCTCATCTCGTTCGAACGCCAATGGCCCGTTCGAACGACAGAACCTTACAGTACTTTGATCTCTGACAAAACTCAAAAGTACTGGGAGATCACAACGTTCGAACGATATTTTAATTTCCTTCATACAACATTCGAATGTAAAGAACGTTCGAACGTTCTTCTTCAGACTATAAATACCTGGGTCGTCTTCCTCAGCTCAAAATTTCAAAAAACTCAAAAACCCTCTAAAACCTTGGATCTCTTTTCACTCCTCATCCCTCAATACTCTACTCATTCCTCATTTCCACCACAAATCAAACATCCAAAAGCTTTTCCATATCAAAAATCCCCAATTTTCATTGGATAACCAACACTTTTCAACTCCTCATAAGATCAAAATCGAGAACAACACAATGCCTAGGATTAAGCTCCCTGCTAGGAGCACTCCACCAGTGAATTAAGAACCAAACTTCGTAGAAGAAGTCATTAAAGAAGGGGAAGGGAAACAAAGAAGAAAGAGATATGATCGTACTAGATTTCCCAGCACCCTTAAGGCTGAGAGGTATGAAAACTTTTTTCAAAATCATTCTGTAGTTTGTGAACAAGATGTAGTAATTACGGATTTTGCTGAGTTGGGGTTGTTGGAAGAGATGGAAAGGAGGGGATGGGTGTGGCATTTGAGAAACGACAGAGACGTCGTTGTTGACTTGGTGAGGGAGTTCTACTCCAACGCTGAGATCATCAACGGCGCAATCTGAACGTATGTTCAAGGCACCCACATCAATGTGGATGAGGCATGTCTTTTGGAGGTAAGAAAAGACATGCCTCAGGTAGAAAACCCAGTGTACCCACCCAAGAAAAATGTGGTGTTGAATGTTGTTGGAAGAGAGTTGACAGGGCAGGCTAATTTTTCATAGGGATGGAGAAAATTTTTGAAACATGGGGAGCTTACTAACAAGTACAAGATGCTTAATTTGATTGCGGTGGCGAACCTCGCGCCAATAGGAAGAAAAAATAAAATTTTTCCTGAGATGGCACGATTGCTCTATGCACTAGGGCAAGGGCATAGCATCGACCTCCCCTCGATGGTTTTGAATGAGATGAAGAAGGGGTGCGATGCAAAGAGGAGTGTACCCCATTTGGCACACTTGTGACGAAAATTTGCACCGACAATGAAGTGAGGGTGAGGCCAGAAATGAACATCCAAAGGCCAATGGGACCACTGAACAAAGGGTCATTCAAAAAAATCTTAGGACATAGTGGTGCCCCAATGGCTAGGCAAGAGGTGCACCCTCCTCAAGGAATAGACGAGGTGCAAGAGGAGTTGGACGCCGAAGAAGAAAGAGAAATGGAGATAGAGAGAGAGCAGCCAGATCAAGCAGGCCCCAGCATGACCACCCGACGATCTCTATGGGACATCATGCTTAGCATTGAAGCTAAGCAGGATGAGATCTTGAGGCTTTTGGGGGGTGGTACTGGTGGAGCTAGTGGAGTTGGTAGTGCGAGTGGAGCTGGAGGAGAGGATTGATCATTTCTGTTCTTGAGGAGGAGTAGATGATTTCTATTCTGAATTGGTTGTTAATTCTTCTTTGAATAGTCTTTAGGAGATTTTTTTACCATTGTGAAGGAGTTTCTTTTGATAATTCTTGTGGTAGTTTTGTGCTTATTGTGGACACTTGTGTATGATTATGGATAGTTGAAGTGATATTTTGAATGGATGAATTGCATCATTGACATTATTGTAAACGAGTATTTTTTATGCAATGAATGATTCAGTTTATCACTTCTATTTGTTTAGAATGCATGTATAGGGTTAGCACTCTAATTCTTGTTAATAACGAAACACATGTGGATGTTAAGATTACTTGTGAAAATGACTAAGCACATGATCGGTTTGACACCTCAACTTAACACCCACGACATAAAGCCTTATTTTTTTGGAACATCGATGCTATCTTTATGCTTAAATTGTCAAATGTACATAAGTATTTGTTATTCTTAAAGTACAAGGTGATCAGACTCAAAAACGGAATCGTTATATAACTAGCATTCCTTGAAACACCCAACATGACCAGTGGAGATGACAAAGAAAACCATGGTAAGTCTTGAGCTTTACACTGCTTTTTGAGAGGATACTAACAATTACTCAAAGTAAGCTCTTTCACTTCTGATCTCTTTCAATAATCTCATTAAACTTGCTTTGATTGATGCAAAGAGATCTATTTTTCATAACCCACAGGGAACTTTTGCATACATACATATGCACATACTTGAGAAAGGATCCTAGGCCATATTTGGATCGACTTTGAGCCTTAGCTGATTCTTTACAAGAGTATATCCCTAGTCAGCCATGCTTGAGCCTCAAATTAATGAATTCTTTTTCGCCTGTGTAATGATCAAAGCCACAAAAGCACACATTTACCATACCTTGCTATTAAATTTCTTGCACCCTCTTGCAAATCAAGATGAAAACAGAAAGACAAGAAAAATAGTAAATGATGGCTACTGTTCAAAACAAGGAAAATCAGTGGAAGCAGCCAAAAGAAAAAAGACATTGTGAGACAAGGAATAGCCAAGAAAGTGAAAATTGGGACAAAAAAAAGAAAGAAATCCCATTCTCAGGCAAAACATCAAGAGATTTAGAAAGAGGTGTGCAACACTGCATAAAAAGATAGCCTTTGATCATCATTGACGTTATTTCATTAGCCACTGACCTCTAGCCCTATTACAACCTACAAAAAGCCCTAGGTGATCTCAAGTGTGATGCGTATGTGTGTTATCTACTACAAGTGGGGTGTGTTAATTAGAATCTCTTTATTTGCATTAATATTCGTTCATGAGATTATGCCAAGGTTAAAACTGGTTTCCTCAAAACTTCACTCTTATACTAATGATTCATGAGATTTTTCGACTGGCCATCTTCTGATCACATGCCACCTCTGAGAGTTATGTCGCTACAATCGGAGCGATTTGTTTTGCCGAGAGCATTCCGAGAGAGACTTGTATAATCAAAGCTATCCATGCAAGGTGGAAAAAGGGAATGATTGTTATATACCAATTCTTGTTTCCAGTATGACCATCTTACTACTCAGAGAATCTCAAATGCAACAAGTGCTAATTTTTGCATAAAGTGAGTACCAATGGAAAGAAAATGTAGGTGATAAGTCACGATTGAGGGTTGAGTGTCCCAATGACCATGATGCTAATTCATTTTTTTTTGCAATCTCACATACACACTTGTTCGACGGAAGTTTGTGGGTAGCTTCACTGAAAACCCTCACAAGACAACACTCGTCCGCTAGGGTAAACCTAGCGGTTCAACAGCTTGTTGCACAAGCTAAATGCAACTGGATGACCCACAAAAAAAGGCATTAGGAATAGATTTACCTTTCATTGTCATTGTATTACTAGAGACTAGCAATATTTAGGTTTGGGGGTGTGATTCGTGCATAAAGTTAACAAAGTTTACTATGCCTTTTTGGACTAATTGTGCTTTGATGGAGTTTAAGTAATGACATTTCAGGTCCTAATTTGAACAAAGGCCCAAGAACAACAAAAATCACACTTGAATGTGACACCAGCACAAAGGGAACAAAAATGTAGAAGGTTGGAACAAAGCAATGACGTTCGAACATCAACCCACATTCGAACGTCATCTGAAACCTTGCCAAGATCAGCTGCTGAGACATGGCGTGTTGTAGTCAACAAAAAGAGAAGAACCAGAAGTACTTGAGTATAATGTTCGAACGTCACTCCATGTTAGAACATTGTCTTGAGTGACTAAAGAGTTGCTGAGTGTACAGTCAATGATGTTCAAGGCGTATGGAAGTGACTAAGTCAAAGACCAAGTTAGTGACCACAGGCCACTTGAGTGGAAGAAATCAAACGTCATCTCATATTCAAACACCCTCAAAGCAAAGGCAAACTTAACGTTCGAACGCCAGATCACGTTTGAACGTCCCCCTACAGACTGCCTGCATAATAGTTGATTCTCATGAGCGACAAATACTATTCACTCATCCTCACCTATCTCCTACCCCCCTCCCCTTCCTTGCCTATAAATACTCCCTTGTTGGGAGCTTAAAGGGCATTCTTCCTCTTGTAGAGAAAGGAGGAAGCAATCTTTATTCTTGTAAAGTAAGAGTGTTTTAGTAATCTAGTTCTTGAATATTTCATGTTTATGCTATCATTTTCCATTGATATAAACCATGTTGGAGGCTTAGACTCCCTTTGTAGTTGAAGTCTTTCATTTACTTATGCTAAGTCTTTACATTCATGTTGTGACAACCATGATGGAGGCTTAGACTCTCCTTGTAATTGTACTTGCTTTTACTTGCAAAGTATCAAGAGAGGTAGTTCATTTGTTGGTTGTGGGTGAAACCCTCCAAAAGCAACTAACTTTCTTCTACTTTTATTGTTCATGTATTTCACTTCCATTGCTTGAGTATCCTTCTTTTTTAGAAGAGTGAAACTCTTCCACTCTTCTAGCTTTACCAAAGCCGTGAAGGGTGGAAAGTATTCACTTATTCTTCATTGAAGAAAAACTCTTTGTTTAGTTTGTCTTACTTAGTAACTTCTCTACTTAGAGGGATGAGTAACACTCACTCTTCTAGCCTTAGCAAGGCCATGGAAAGTGAGTAGTTCCTCATTCACTCTTTAGTAAGAGGGGATGAATATGTAAAGATCATCCGAAAGTTATGTTTGTGCAACTTTTTCATGCTTGAATGCTTTATACTCCACCTGTTCATCGGACGATTGAATGCACCTAGTAAAGTTAAGGTACTTTGTATAACCAAGGGCTCAATCTATGATACGGATGACTCCTGCATAGAAAGATTCGTTAGTTCAATACAAGTACCCCAGCTAGCTCTTCATAAAAATCTTTCAATCCCCACCATCATTGCGCTTTATTCAAAGAATTGATCATTAATGCCATGGTTGGATGCCTTGTAGAAACACTTGCTTGTTTGTAGATGGGTTAAGTCCCGACACAAACAATTCTTGTAAATTTCTAGAAAGGCATCGGAATCATGTGCTTAATTCTCACAGTTCATCTTTATCTTCCGATTAACTTACTGTTAACACGGGAGTTAATTGAGTTATAAAGCACAAATATATTAAAATGGATGCTCTATTACATGTCCTAATCCTTGAGCTAAAGGGTGGCTGTTTCATTTTGAGAATCTTATATTTTGTCTAGATAACTCTTAAAAAGAATCTTCTATTCTAATCAAGAAAACTCCACCACTCCAAACACTCGAAATTTCCAAAGTCACTTGGTCTCTATTACTGCTTACTTAAAAAACACCAATCATAGTTCCCTGTGGATTCGACTCCAAACTTCATCTTCAGCTTCTACTCATCAATCATTTTTTCAGGCTTTTGTTCGCGCTCCTATAGCACTAGCAACTTCTACATCTGATCCCGCTACTATTTCTCCTAGTATTATTTAGTCAATGATTGAGCAAATGTAGTCTATGCTTGCTACTTCCACTACAGATCAGTCTCATACCTCTACTATGTCCACCATTCATTCAGGTTTGTTTTGGTTCGCATATCTCAGGTATATCACCTTCTACTTGGATATTTGATTCAAGTACCTCACATCATAGGACTCCTAATCTTTCTTCTCTTAGTAATTGTATCTCATCCTCTTCTCCTATAAATATTGTTATAGCTAATGGTTCCCCAATCCAAGTTACTTCTGTTGGATCTATTATTCCCTCTTTGTTCTCCTCTCTTTCTATCCTAAATATTTTTTATGTTCCACAATTATCTGTTAGTCTATTGTTGATTAATCAACTCTCTGATTCAGGATTTGATGTTGTATTTTCTTCTTATGGTTGTGTTGTTTAGGATTAGAAGTCTAAGAACTAGATTGGGACTGGGCGTAGACCTGGTGACTTATACATTTTAGAGCACTTACATATTCCTTTAGAATCTGGTTCTCCCAAGTTGTCTCCTTTTTGCCTACAAAATAATTCATCCCAATTTTATTTGTGGCATTCTAGGTTAGCTCATTTGTCTAGTGAGTGTCTAAAGAGTTTAATTTCCTCTAGTATATTGGTCAATGTATCTCCAAGTGACATCTTTGCTTGTAGTGGATGTAAACTTGTCAAGATGTCCACTTTACCTTTAATAAAAGTGCTTTTTGTCTGCTTTGCCTTTTTCTCTTGTTCATACTGATGTATCTGGACCTTCCCCCTATTTCCACTAAAGGTGGCTCTACATATTATGTTTATTTTATTGATGATTATAGTTGTTATTATTGGGTATATTTGATGGCACATAAATCTGATTTTTCTCAAATTTACCGCAATTTTCATTCTATGATTCACACTCAATTTTCTACTAATATAAAAGTTATTTGTTCTGATGGATGGTGTATATTGGTTGAAAGACATCACTGACTTCCTATGCATGTGGCACTATACATCAATCATCTTACTCAGGTACCCCTAAACAAAATGGTGTTGCTAAACGGAAGCATAGACATGTTCTTGAAACTGCTCGTGTTCTCTTGCTTTTACATTTGTTCCCTCTGTCTTCTGGGGTGAAGCTATTCTTATAGCGGTTTATTTATTAAATCGTATGCCCACCCCACTTCTATGAAGTGTTTCTCCTTATGAAAAACTATTTGGGAAACTTTCCAATTACTTTCTTCTTTGTGTCTTTGGTTCGGCCTGTTTGGTTCTTCTTCCTAAGCGTGAGCAAAATAATTTAAGTGCTCGTTCTGTTTTATGTGTTTTCTTGGGGTATGGTATCAATCAAAAGGGATATCGGTGTTATGATCCTATGTCTAAAAAGTTATATGTCTCTCGGCATGTTGTTTTTCTTGAGATTCCATATTTCTTGATTCCTTCTCAAATATCCTATATTTCCAGGGATGAACTTGTGCGTATTGACCCTTTTCCTTTGGATGAGTCTTATGAAGAGTTTATCCCCTCTCTTGACATTTTTGGTCTTCCTTCTTCAGTCAATGGTTCTTCTTTATCTTCTTCTTCTCAAGCTTCTATTACCTTTTCTTATCCTTTGGTCTATTCTCGAAAAATAATTGCATCTTCTACATTGTGTGAGCATAAGCTCTAATGGGCCCAGCTCTGATCCAATAGACTATGCACAACCTGAATGAAGGTATCCTATTCGCACTCATAATCCACCTACGAGACTTGGTTTTTCTGATACTTATTTTTCTCCTTCATATCGTGCTTTTCTTCCTTATATTCGTTTGTATTTTGAACCTCGATCTTATAGAGGCTTGTACTAATCCTAATTGGATTAATGCAATGCATGATGAATTGGTTGCTCTTGATAAGGCTGGTACTTGGGATTTAGTTCCTTTGCCTACAAGTAAAAATGTTGTAGGTTGTATATGGGTTTACAAGGTTAAGGCTCATTTTGATGGCCCCCTTGAGCGTTAGAAAGCTCGGTTAGTTTCTAAAGGGGTTTTCTCAAGAATCTGGTATTGACTATGTGGAAACTTTTACTCCGGTTGCCAAAATGACTATTGTATGTACTCTGATTTTTGTTGCAAATGTTCATTGATGGCCTTTATTTCAACTTGATGTTAAAAATGTATTTTTGAATAGATATCTCAATGAAGAGGTTTATATGCGCCCACCTCCTGGTCTTTCTCATCCTACTTGTTGTGTTTGTCGCTTGCGTCGGGCTCTCTATGGTCTAAAGCAAGCCCCCAGAGCCTGGTATGAACGTTTTCAATCTATTGTTACTCAGATTGGTTTTATTTCTAGTGCTCATGATCCTACTTTATTTGTTCTTCATTCTACCCATGGATTAGTTCTTCTCTTATTGTATGTGGATGATATGATTATCACTGGTTCTCATATTGTTGCTACTGACAAAGTGTAGCACTATCTTTTATTTGAGTTTGAGATGAAGGATTTGGGTCATCTACGTTATTTCTTGGGTATTGAGGTTGCTTCTTCTCATAAAGGCTACCTTTTATCCCAGTCTAAGTATGCCAATGAACTTATTCACCGCAGCAACTTAACAGATGATAAGATCGCTAATCCTATCGAATTAAATGCCAAATTCTCAAGTTCTAATGGTGTTCTTCTTGATGATCCTACATTGTATCGTGAATTAGTTGGTTGTTTGATTTATCTTATCGTTACTCGCCCAGATATTGTATATGTAGTTCATATTGTTAGTCAATTTGTCTCTGCTCATCGTACTACTCATTGAACTGGCTTACTTCGTAGTTTGTGATATGTACGCGACACTATATTTTCAGAGCTTATTATTGTCATCAACTTCCTCTCTGACTTTACATACCTCTGCTAATGCTAATTAGGCTGGGGGATAGTACTAATTGCAAGTCTACCACTGATTTTTGTATTTTTCTATGTGATTCTCTTATTTCTTTGTCGTTTTACTACTGAGGCTGAGTATCATGCTATGACACACACCACTATGGAGATAGTTTGTCTTCGTTGGTTTTTAAGTAATGTGGGAGTTGTTCTATCCTCTCTTACTCCTCTATATCGTGACAATAAAAAATGCTATCCAGATTGCTCATAATTCAATATTTCTTGAGCACATGAAGCATAATAAAATTGATTGTTACTTTGTTCATCAACATCTTCAGCTGAGCACTATTATTTTACCGTTTGTATCTTCTTCCTTACGGCTTGCAGATTTTTTCACTAAGGCTCACACTTCTTCTCGTTTTCGATTTTTAATTGACAAACTCTCGATACTCACCGGGCTCGCATCTTGAGTTTGAAGGGGGGGGGGTTGTGAGAGTATATAAATTTTATAATAAGGTATATTTGTCTTTTGGGTTGTCTAGGGGTTTTTTGATTGAGTAATATTATTTGGACCTAAAAATTTGACCTAATTTATTGACATTATGACGTGACTTCAATAGAACCATTGGATTAGCACCAACTTCCAATGTTTAATGAACTCCACAGTCAATCTAAAGGTTATAGTGAATTAGGTTAGCAAATTAGGTCAGTAAATTAGGTCCCAATAGCATTGCTCTTTTTGATTTTCTTGGCTTATACATATTCTTGTAATCTAGTTTATTGATTTAATAAAAAGCATTATTTGCACCCAATAAAACTTTCACCTTCATCCTCCACAGATAAATTAAAAATATAACCATGTTCAAATCTTACAAATGTTTTGGAGGGAAAGCTCCCCAGCCTGTTTAAAATTGTAAAAGATATCCCAGGTAACGAAGATCACCAATAATCCCCACATGAGCATTTATTATCCCTAAAATGATGAAACCTATTGCTATCTCTTACAACAATTTCTCTGCCGACGATGCCTGAAATAAATTTAATCGCACTATGGCAATCCACACAGACCCTAAGATTTTTGGTTATTCTTATAGGGACTCCGGAAGATATGACAATGAGGCCAAAGGCAAGTGCAATCTTCTCGCTGTGGTACCAAACTTCAGATTCTTTCTCTTCCACTTCTAAATCATAGAGAGAAAAATTGGTATCAGGAATGTAGCCAGCTGCCTTCATCTCTCCTTTTAGCTTAGCTAGCATTGCCTGGATCTCAGAATTCCTATCGTGAGAGGTATCCTTTGCATGGAAGATATGGATTACATTTTTTACAGAGATCCAACTGAACCCTGCACCCTTCTTGATCCCCACATCCTTCATCTCCTTCCTCACAAGGTTGGCCTCTTCCCACCTGCACTAATTGCCAAAATGATTAGTTAAAAAGAAGAGGCTAACATATTTGGGGGATATGTGATAATTCGGATCCCCACAACGTTCATCCATGTGATAATTCTGAATGGTGGATATGATTAATGAGTGCGCAGCACACCCAGGTACAGGAGGTAATTACAATGACCTTAGAGTTTTACGTGATATTACAGCATCCAGGTCTTCCATACCAAAGTTATGATTCCATACTTTCTATAGTCAATCAAATTGAAGATTAAAAATCAGTAAATGGAGACAAAATGATTGGCAGCAGACAACGTGGTATATAATAACAAGGTTAGTCTATAAAATGTAAGAATATGCTAGTTATTGGAGTAGTTAACCAGTAAGTAAAACTAAACAATCAGCTGGTGGAAATCAATTCGATAAATCCCAACAAATTGAAATCCATAAATGGAGTCAGTGTGTTTAAAAGAAGAAAAACTAGATTGTAGAGCTTCTTAAACTTTTCCTATGATGCTAGTGATGCCGAACTCTAGTTTCATAAGTAAAATTACCGCCCAGCAGCTGCAAACATATTTGAAAGCAGTACATGGTTGCCAGAGTCTTGTGGATCAAGTTTAAATAAGTTGTCAGCTGCAATCTTCCCCAATTCTGGCCTCCCATGCACTCTACAAGCCCCTAAAAGAGCCCCCCAAACTGAAACTGTTGGAGGAATAGGCATTCTATCTAAAAACTGATAAGCACGCTCTATCAGCCCAGCTCGCCCTAGCATGTCTACAACACATGCATAATGTTCCGCGCCTGGTTCAATTCCAAACTTCCCTCTCATTGACTCAAAAATACCCATGCCTACTTTCACTGCCCCGGCCCTACTACAAGCTGACAACACGCACACCAGGGTAACATAATTTGGTACCACATCAAGCCTGCCGCATGTCATCTCCTTGAATGAGTCCAATGCCATGTCAGCATGCCCTTGATGAGAGTAGCCACCAATCAACGCATTCCAAGTAATCAAATTCCTCTCAGGCATCTCATGAAATGCTCTTTCGCAATCCTCTATACTTCCACATTTTCCATACATGTCAACAAGTGCACTCCCCACAAAAACACTCCCCTCAACACAAGCCTTCACAGCAAGAGCATGGACTGAACTGCCCAATTCTAGTACTGCCAACGCCGCACAAGCACTAAGAACACTCGAGACCATGAAATCTGTTGGTTCAAGATTTTCTTTCCTAGCCTGCAAGAATGCCGTGCAAGCCTCCATTCCCATATCATTTTGCTCATATGCAGCAATCATTGAACACCATGAAACATCGTTGGGAGTCAGAATCGCACCAAAAACCAACTCAACGGAACTAATCTCTTGACACTTACCATAAAAATCAATCAACCCATTCGCAACCGAGACATCCGCCACGGACCCACTGCGTAACACAAAACCATGTAACTGTCGCCCAAGAGAAAAATACAAAGCGTCCGAGCATGCATTTAAAAAGGCACATAACGTTATGGAATTGGGTTCCCTACCAATACGCCGAAACTCAACAAATCCATAAATTGCATTTTTAGGTCGCCCATCGAGCACCAAATTGGATATATACGCATTCCACGTCGCAGTATTTCTATCAGGCATTTCATCAAACATCTTACTGGCGTGCTCCCTAAGACCTGTCTTACAGTACATATCAAAAGCGCTACACCCCACAAAGACGTCCTGTATTTGACCAGCTTTTACTGCCAATGCGTGAAGTTGTTGGCCCGTGACTGGCAACCGGAGCGAACCTGAGGCTTTGAACGCGCAAGGGAAGGTGAAGTCATTGGGTTGGATGCATTCACGGCGCATGTCAGAGAATTGGAGAAGGGCAGAGGAGAAATGTCCATTTTGGACAGACCCAGAGATTAGGGCGGTCCAGGTGACAACAGAGCGGTTGGGGGCCAGTGAGAGTACAAGTTGAGCTGAGTTGGGAAGGTCGAACTTGGAATACATGTTGACAAGGTAGTTGGAAAGAAAGGAAGGGAGTGTGGCGTCCAGGGTCTTGACGATCTGGGCATGGGTGGCTCGACCAAGGACGGAGGAGCGAGACGACAATGCCGATTCGACGAGTGAGGCAAATGAACTGGGGGTGAGGAAGGGCATGGTTGATAACGATGATCACAGCTGGTAATGCTGGCTTGTCCGTTGCATGAAGTAGTAAAATGATCATCCATTTTGTCATTCCGTCTGGTTCAAAGAAGAATAACTGCTCGGTCTTCCCATCTAGCTGACTCCTCTTGCGTCTCTATTCCCTTCTCCTGCGCCAGACATACACGTCTACCGTTTTAGCGGCGGCAAGTGGGATGCGCAAGATTTATTACCCTCTCCTAAAAAGAATTGAAAATTTCATAGATATAGTTTGATGGGCGAAATTTTTTTATTATCAGTTTTGTTGATGTCAGAAAATGTCCTCCGATTCAAAGCGAGTCAATGATCGGACGTTCAGGTACTTAAGTTAGAAATAAGACAAGGAATAAAACTTATGACACCTACAAAATACTCGAGGCTAAGATTGACAACTCAAGTTTTACCATTCAGAGAGGGAGCTCAGTTTATTTGTATTATTTACAGACCTCAACTTCAAGTCTCAAATTCCTGTATTCACGCGTCAAGGAAGGCAATGCAAATGATAGTTGTATTCCACCACTCCGAGGGGTGACTATTACGCAGATCACCCAACATCCACTACAATTGTTGCGCAATTAAGGCAACCGTTACAAGGGAAAGGCAGAGATCTTGCCCCTAAACTAGCTAGGCCGAGGAATAGCTATAAATAAGGGGCAGAACTCTCAAAAGAAGGACAACAAGCCATTATAGCACCAATAATATTCTCTTTGTAAATTCTATAGCGATTAATATATATTCAGAATCAACAGACTCCCTTAAGAGTGAAATAGCCGAACTCTCGGACTGGTGAACCACTATAAACACTTTGTAAGATCAACCACTTAACTACAAAATCCTATTCTCGTAAGCCTTGGAGCTCAAATAGAGCTGCATATAGCTATTCAGTGCACCTTACGCTCATACCATT
Source organism: Ilex paraguariensis (assembly GCA_963454935.2). Taxonomy (NCBI): domain Eukaryota; kingdom Viridiplantae; phylum Streptophyta; class Magnoliopsida; order Aquifoliales; family Aquifoliaceae; genus Ilex; species Ilex paraguariensis. Next base: position 253,030 of record CAUOFW020008302.1, on the reverse strand, counting down.
GCTCAGCCATGTTAAGAACATCTTCAGTTAGCGCCGTCTGTGAAAACGATTGTTCCTTTTACAAATATACTGATCTCCTTTAGTAATTGATGCTTTTTACGCGCAACCTGAGTAGAAGTCAAATGAATCCCCCACGATTTCAAACCCCTCAAGAAGCCTCCAGTGGAAGACATAAAGATAATCCTTGTGATTTCCTGCCCATCGCTGAAAACGATCCTCCTGTAACAAATCACCCTCTCAATAACGAGCTTGAGGCCCTTTGCCTAGCCAACCATCGTCTGCTTCAACAAAATGAGGAATTGTTGAATCTCCTTCAACAACCCCAGAATGCGCAACCAGCCCCGGATGATCTTCCACAAGGGGGACATCACCAAGCCAACCCCCTACGAAACATCACTGATGGAGAAGAACGTAGCCAGACCATGGGCAATGACCCTCAAGCCCTAGGAACGAAGATCATGAAGAGGTGCAGAGTCAGAATTGGGGAATCCATAAAGATGAACTCCCCCCATTCCAACATGAAAGAAGAGAACAATATTAGGAACAACATTTCAAAGATATTTAGCAGGAGCTCAACAACATGAAGGAGGCTGTAAGAGGCAAGACCTAGTAACCATGGATGTCCTACTACAACAAACTGAGTCCCCTTTTACTGTTGAAGTATTGCACTTTTCCCTCCCTCCAAAGTTCAGGATGTCCCAAATGGAAATCTTCGATGGGATAAAAGATCCCACGGACCACCCTCACGAATATCAGGACCCCCGTATGATGTCGAGCCTTTGTCATCACGTTGGAGGGCTCAACCTTCACATGGTTCAACAAACTGGCCCTAACATCCATTTCTTCCTTTAGAGAGCCCTCCATATCTTTTGTTTCACACTTCATAGGAGCTCGGGGGTGGCTTCCAGCTGTCTTCCACTAATTTCCTTCGGGGTGTAGGTTGAGGGAGTCCATGGTCTAGACCTCTGAGCTCAAGCTCTCTTGGCTGAGCTCCTTTCCTGACCTCAACTCCCGAGCTCAAACTTGTAATTTCTTCTAGTTATCATCAGTTGCCCCCCCCCCAAGTCCCTAGTCAAAGTGGGTTTGAGCAGGGGCTGAGCTGCAGTTGGGTCGAGCTAAGCCTTTATATGGCGACCTCAATTTGCACACGAAGAGACCTTTCTAACGGCTTCGCACAATCATTTCTTCCTTGTTTCTAGGGCACGTTGGTACTTCAAAAACCCACGTACACAAAGCTTTAAATACTCATGTGGCAACGAAAACTGCCTCAATTTTCCATTCGTCTTCTCTCTCTAGGCTTTGCCTCCTCTCTTCCCTTGCTATTTTAGCCTTCTCAGTCTGTCAAAAATCTTAGGATTTTGCTGGAGAACTAATCTACTAATTCGACCACGAAGGTTCTCCAGGGCTTGGTCTCCAATTTTGCTTTGAGCTTGGTTTATCGCTCCATTCTCGATTAGGTACATTTTTTTGGCTCTTGTTCATTTCTTGCTTCAGGATCCCTCGAATTCGAGGTGGTTGCTGCACTTTTGGAAATTTCATTTTTACTATTTTAGGAATCGAGGTTGTTCCTTGTCTTATCTTCCCCTTTTTCTGGATCCTTACTCCATTGCTAGCGTTTTCCTCATTGGTTGTTGCTGCCTTGACCCCTTGACTTTCAGGATTATTTTGCTAACGTTCCCCCCTTTACAGCTCTTTCAGACTTCTTTTCTCCTGTCCAATTATGTCTGCCTCTTTCAAAGCTTCAATCTTGTCTGTTTCCCTTATGGGTGATAGGTCTCTAGAAGTGGAGGAGGATAAGTTGGGAGATGATAGTGATGAAATAGATAACTTCCCTAGGGTTGAAGCCTTAAAGAGGGCAGAGGTTCCTCATATTTTATCAGGGTCTCCTTCGAGCTGTAAGCGGCCTCAAAAAGGGAAAGCCAAAAAGGGTTCAAGCAGCGTTAAGGTCTCTAAGCCTGTTTCTCGTGCGTTAGACCTCATTGGTCCTAATGAGTTTACCCCTCCTCTAATGGTCTTGTCCACTAGGTTTGGTTTTCCTGAGGGTATGTGGTATTGGATCCCACCTACTGATATTAGGTAACACTTAGAGGTCCTTGAGAATACTTGTTTTTTTGTAGCTTCCCTTGAGAATGGGCTTAGGTTTCCCATTCATCCCTTCATTAAATCTGTCCTTCAACACTTCAATGTTTGTCCTGCTTAGATCTCTCCTAACTTCTGGGGTGTTTTGGTGGGCCTCCTTGTTTTTTTTAAGAAAAATGATACCAGACCCCCTTTAGTTCTCTTGCTCATGAAATTCTTCAACATCAAGTTCTAGCCTGATGGCTTCTTGTATATTTCTAAACGGGTGAAGACCCCGGCACTAATCACTGACCTGTCCAGCTCTTATAAGAACTAGAAGAAATAGTTCCTCTTCTTGGTAGAGAAGGATTGAGTATTTAATTCAAGCGATGTCAATGATACTCTTCCTGTCCCATGCTCCTGAGCAGGTCCTGATAATCTAGGTGAGTCCTTATTTTGAGCAGGCTTAACTTGTCGCCTCTTATTGCTTCATTTGCTAACCTCATTCCTTTGGGTTGTTTTAGGTGTTCGCCCTAAACTGGGAGCCGAGGACAGGTTTGCTTTGGTAAGGCTTGAAGATTATAACCCAGAGAAATATTCTAGCCTGATTAAGCATTCTGTGCTTACCAAGCTACGGTTTAGTCCTCCAGAGGTGAGGTTTGAGACCCTTGTTCCCTTTTTTGTTACTAGAGTAAAGGAGGCGGTAGGTACTACTTCCTCCTTCTATCCCTAACTTTTATCTCACTCCTCCCTTCTTCCTTTTTGATTTGCTTGTTTTGGGTTTCCAGGTTCTTCCTCAATGGAACCTACTTCGAAGGATTTTAACGCAAAGGTTGACCTGTTAAAGAGGACCAGAAGCAATAAACGAAAGGCCAAGGTTAGATCAGGAAGTTGTTCTGAACTCCTAACCAAGGTACCGAGGACAGAGATGCCTCCTGCTTTCCCCCTTCGCCCCAAATAGTTTTCCTTCACGAGTTCACCAAAGATTATACATACCTCCCTTCCTTAAAGGACTGTGTCCCCCTTCTGGACGGGATCCTGAACAAAGTGCGATTCTGACCTCTCCTTCCTCGGTAGAGGTCAAGGAAGCCTTAGAGGCATTCGCCCGTATTTTGCCCAGGTCTATCTCCCCTAGGTCGGCTAAGAAGTCCCATCAGCTATTCTTGAAGGGTTCCAAGGTTGAGAAAGGCGAGGGCTCCATTATCGATAACGTGAAACATACTATGGATGTCATTGCCTCTATTACTCCTGAGTCTGACATTCAAAGGGTTGCCACTATACCGCTTGGAACTTCCATCTCCACGGCCCTGTATGGGGCTAAATCGATAAAATTTATGATCTTTTCATGTTCCCTCTCTATCTTGTGTTGTTGTTTTATGTTAACTTTAACCTTTGGTTGTATCTGTTCATTGTTGGATATTCCCGTGAGTAGTTTGCTATGTCGGATCAGAGCTTTGGAGAGCTCTTCCAGGGCATCAAAGGCTTTTGAACTCAAAGCTATTGAGCTGTCTTTTGCAAATGATGACCTCAAAGCTCAGGTCTAGGACATGTAGGCGCATGTGGAGAGGCAAAATTTTCTTATTAAAGGTTTGGAGGCTGAGAAATAGGAGATCAAAAATGGGGCTAAGAAGACTGAGGAGGAGCTCAAGAAAACCAAAGAAAAGCACAGGTTGAAAATTGCTAACTAGGTTAAATCTAGCAAGGAGGCCTTCGAGGCTTTGGATTCTTATTCAGGCATCAAAAGGGAATATGACATTCTGGCTAAAGCAAATGACACTCTTCGGAGTGAACTTGAGACAGAGAGCTGCTATTAAATATAAAGATGCTCTGGTTGTTAAGCTGGCAAATAATGTCACCACTAAGTGGGCTACGAGATACCTTACTTTCCAAGGCCAACCTATCCAGGCGTATCCAGACTTGGATTTTGACTTTAAACCCCTTTTAGAAGAGGAGGAGGAGGTGCCAAGTGTTGAGAAAGAGGCTGGGGCTTTAGTTCCCTTTGCTTCTAAACTTGCTCCTGAAGGTACTGAGGTACCTACCTCTAATGCCTAGGTCCTTGCCCAAGAGGTTTCTGCTACTCCGGCTACATCTACAACTCTCAATTCTACCCCAGCTTCTACTTCTATGATTGTCGAGCTGCTTGTCGTTCCTTCTGTTGCCTCTGCTAGTGTTCCTCTTTCTACCAACCTTACGGCTCAGGCTCTTGTGTTGACTTTTCCCCTAGCTGGAGTTAAGGCCCCTGTTCCTGCTCTACCTGAGGTCCCTCTCCCGTTACCTGTTCCTGAACCTTAAGAAGCTTCTGCTACTGAACTACCAGACACTTCTTCTGCTCCTACTGCAGAGACTTCGGATTTTTTTAGGAACTCTTGTTTGTTGTTGTTTTTTTTTGTACCTTGTATTCTACTTCTTTTGTAAATATTTCTTCTCTAATTATTGTGCTTGCTATTGTGGCTTCTCTATCTTGACCCCTTACTTCGAGGAGGACTTAGTTCTTCTTGAAGTAGACTTGCTAGGTTTGGAGAGGCTGAATAGCTGAAGAACTAAAAAGCTGCCTAGTTGAGTGACTGAGGCCTTAACCTTGGTGGGATCATTCTTATGGACTAAGAAACCTATGAGCTAAAGTGCTCATCTTTATGAGTCAAAGAATCTTATATTCCCTCAAGTTGTAGCTTGGCCAAGGGAGCTCGAGCTTCCTGAGCTAGAGAGCTCAGCCTACTTTTCTGTTTAGACCAGGCTGCGGGACACATTCATGGACGGACCTGATCTGCTTTTTCTAGAGTTGGTTTTTCCAGAGCTGAGCTGCCTAGTTGAGCTCTAGCTTTTTGATATGGAAAGTGATAATCCGATTCATTATTTGCGCCCTCCTACCTTCTTAAAACATTTTCTTTGTAATGACTATGGAAACGCAAGGGGACCGTCTGTTCATCTTCACACGTTTCTTGTCCCTTCAAATTAGGGATTCCCCAATGTTTCCATAAAATTTGGGATTCCTTTGTTTCCTACAAGTCTTGGGATTTCTTCTTGTCTGTGAATCTGGGGATCACGTCTCTCGTTTCTCCTGAGTTTCTTTTTCTCCGTGTTCTCTATTTCTTTTCTGATTTCCATGGATGCCCCTCCTACTTCTTTGTTCAAGCAATGAGCTTCTACTAGGATTGACATGAGGTGGCATTCCAACTTCTTGGTTCCTTCGGTGGTAACCTCTTTAGAGTAGGAAGAAATCAGGAGTTAATATCTTCTTTTTGCAGACTTGCCCCTGCGAGTCCCAACTTCTAATGAACCCTGTAACTTCCTCCCTCAAGAAGAGATTTGCTTCTTTGAAGGTGCCTTCGAGATGGGCCTTAGTCTACCCATCCATCCTTCTATTGGGTGGATTCTTGCTTTCTATGGGTTGTGCCCCTTTCGTCTATCTCCCAAGGAATGGGGTGCTATGATCAACTTTTTTATTTTTTGGCGTCTTCAAGGCAACAGTGAACTCCCTACTGTTGTTGAGTTCCTCTTCTTCTATGAGCTTGATGAGGACAAGCTTCCTTGTTTCAGCTACTTTAGATGGAGGCGTCATTTCGACCCCAAGTTGGTCCTCGATGTTCCCTCCTCCTCTGAGGGATGGGCTCAACATTTTTTCTTTGCCTCTGGAGATTCCTGTAGGTCTGTTGAATAGTGTTGTGCATGCTCCAGGATCACTAACTCTTAGGGGTGCTTTTCTCACAAAGGTAGAGGCTTAGAAATCTATTATGTTATATTCATAATGATTGGTCCTTACCACGCTTCTATTGTGTAGGTACGCCCAGTCTGACCCCGACAGAGCTATAGAGGGTTAACCAGGTGGCTCATGTTAAAGCCTATTCCTTTTGCAGTGATTGTTACTCCGCAGAACCTCTTTTTGTTCAGCACTACAACTTCAGCTCTAAAATTTTCCTCATTGCCTATTTCTCCTAATTCCTTTACTGTTGAGACGGATGAGGACGAGGATGTTGCTACATCTTCAAGGAAGCGCAGGAGGAGTGGTTTCTCCTCTCAGTCGTCTGGTTCCCCCTTCGACGACATTTTATTCTCTGCTGTTGAGCTAAAGCTCTCTAAGCTGCTTACAGAGGTGGAGAGAGAACGCGATGAGCTGAAGGAGGAGAACGCTCGTCTGTAGGCCGTGAATGCTCATTTGGAAGAAGAGATATCTAAGCTGAAGAGGAAGCATGGAAGAGCTCATTGTTAATTTATGAGTTGAAGAGCTCATCGTTTATTTATGAGTCGAAGAGCTCATCGTTAAATTTATGAGCCGAAGAGCTCATCGTTAATTTATAAGGTGAAAATCTCATCGTTAATTTATGAGCTAAAGAGCTCATCATTAATTTTATAAGCTAAAGAGCTCGGGTTGGTAAGATGTTGGCTGAGTTATAATTTCACATTTTATTGATGGAGGCATTCTTACAAGGATTCACTAAAAAAATTTCTTCAAATGTTCAGCATTCCAAGTGTGAGGTAAGATTTTTCCCTCATTTGTCTGCAACTCATAATTTTCAAGTCTGATTACCTTTCAAAATGATGAAAGGGCCTTCCCAATTGGGGCCTAATTTTTCATGAGTGGGGTCCTTTTTCGCAGGAAGGAGTTTCCTAAGTACCAGATCACTGACTTTAAACTCTTGTGTCTGACCCTCCTATTTAGTATCTTACTATCTTCCTTTGATAACTTTTGAGGCGGTGCAAAGCTCGGTCTCTTTGTTCATCCAAGAGGTCGAGATTCAACAAAAGTGACTCATCATTCTGCTCGGGTTCTAAGAACTCAGCCATGGGGGATGGTACGCCGATCTCTACATGTGTCATTGCCTCGGTCCCAAATGCTAAGGCGAATGACATTTCCTGAGTTGCTAATCCAGCAGTTGTTCTATAAGCCCATAGTACTTTTGGGATGTGTTCCACCCATTTCCCTTTCAAAGCTTCTAGCTTGGTCTTCAGGGCTACTTTTATGGTTCGAATGGTCACCTCTGCTTGTCTGTTGGATTACAAGTTTGAGCTCGGGAGTTAAGGTCAAGAGAGCATTTGCTCAGAGGTCTAGACCTTGGATTCCCTCGACTTACACTCTGAAGGAAATTAGTGGAAGACAGCTGGAAGCCACAGAAGGCTCCCTTAGCAGTAGTAAGCGCCAATCTAGGCACAAGATTCTCAACTGTCCAAACCATCTCCTAAAATCAAGTGAGATATTACTAAAGGAAGGCAAAGATCTCCCCATAAACCTCATAGAATTAGGCATTAGGCTATAAATACTGTACAATCTCCTCACGATGGGGCAAGAAACCCAAGTTGTACCAATAATACTGTGTAGTCTTCTTAAAACCGTTAATATAGGTCCCAGGAGCAAGAGATTCCATTGAAGAGTGGATTAACCGAGCTCCCAAGTTGGTGAATCACTATACAAATATATTGATCCTTCTTTAGTGATTGATGGGCTCTACGTGTATTATGAGAAGAAGCTAGTTGAATCCTCAGCGAATGCAGAATCAGCAGGAAGCCACCAGTGGAAGACAACAAGAAAATTCTCAAGACTTCTTGCCCATCATAGAGACTGATCCTCCCATTATGGATCCCCCTCAAAATAACAAACTGGAGGCCCTCCACCTCATGAACCAGCATCTACTTTAACAGAATGAAGAACTTTTGAAGCTCTTACAATGTCCACAGAAGACACGATCAGCCTAGAATAATCCCCCACAAGGGGAGCATCAACATCTTGATCCCCTAAGGGAGGTTAACGAAGGGGGTGAAAATAGCCGAGCCATGGGCCATGTTTCTCATCCACCTCCCAGGAACAGGGACAATGAAGAAGTACAAAGCCAGAATGTGGTAACTAAGAGAAATTAATTTCTCCCTTTCCTGCAGGAAAGAAGAGAACAAAATTGGGAACAACACTTCAAAGATATCCAACAGGAACTTAGCTACATGAAGGAGGATGTGAGAGGCAAGACTCTAATAACTATGGATGCCCTGATACAGTAGAATTAGTCCCCCTTCACTGCTGACGTACTGCACTTCCCCTTCCTTTCGATGTTCAAAATGCCTCAGATAAAGGCCTTCGATGGAATGAAAGATCCTATGGATCACCTCAACACCTATGAGACCTAAATGGAGTTGCATGGATACCAAGACCCTGTACGATGTCAAGCCTTCACCATCATGTTAAAGGGCTCAGCCTTTGCATGGTTCAACAAGCTAGTCCCGACGTCTATCTCCTCCTTCAAAGAGCTCTCCATATCCTTTATGTCACACTTCATAGGAGCTCGTACCTACCCAAAAATTAAGCTACCACCTGCTGAATGTGAAACAAGGACCCAACGAAAACCTACTGTCTTATGTTCAGAGATTCAACTCAGAATCGCTAAAAGTGGATGTTTCGGATTAAAAGTTCACCATTACTGCTTTCGTCAATGGGCTAGGAGTACAATCAAAGGACTTAATATTCTCCATATCAAAAAATCCACAAGCCAACATGGCAGAGGTGCTTGCCAAGATAGAAAAGTACATTAACGGCAAAGAGGTTTTCCTTTCTAAAGCGGGGAACTTATCTACACAGAAGAAAAAAGGGTAGGAAGAAAAGAAGAGGGATTGAAGTCTCAAAAAAGAAAAAGGTAGAGACAGATCTCCAAGAAAAGACGTAGATTGTTCCCCCAAAAGAAGGGGAAATATTAGAGATTGCCTAGGTCATCCGTAGCTAGAATTGTAGCTGAGGTACGCCCTCGACAGCTCATTCCTCTCACATCAACAATAGCCTAGATCCTTTATGAAGTGCAAAATGAGAAATTCCTGAGGTTGCCATCCCGAATAAAGGCAGGCCCAACGAAAAGAGATACAACGAAGTACTGTGAGTACCACCAAAATCATGGCCACCTCACTGATGATTGTATCCAGTTGAATAAGGAAATCAAGTTTTAGATCTAGCGAGGGCAGCTATGACGCTTTGTGGCACATGATAATAAGAATTGAGCTCCACCACCTCCCGCACCTCAGTAGCAAGTCCTTGCAAAACATCAAAAACCCCTAGGGTAGATCAGAGTGATATTCGGAGGATTCCCTGGAGGTAGGGAGTCCAACTCAACTAGGAAGGTTCACTTGCGCAAAATCAGAACTGACGAGATATTGAAAGTAGATACCATGTCCAAAACACCTTGGCTGAACACGAATATTACTTTCTTAGACTCAGACTTGGAAGGCTACCAACATCCCCATGATGACCCCTGGTGGTAAGGGTCATTGTCGCCAACAAAACTGTCCATCGATTCCTGATTGATAACAGGAGTTCTACAAATATTATTTTTGCATCTGCCTTTGACAAGTTGGATAGAGGTAGAGACAAACTCAAGCCAATGAGCGCTCACCTATTAGGATTCTCAGGGGAAAATGTGCTACCCCTGGGGTCAATCCAACTCATGCTCACTATGAGAGATCCTCCTTGCCAAACCACCACCACTGTGAGGTTCTGAATGGTCGATGTGTCTTCAGCATACAACATCCTGCTCGGAAAACCTTCCCTCAATGTCATGGGGGCCATTCCCCTTTGCTTTCCATCTTGTCATGAAGTTCCCTATGGAAAATAGAATTGGAGTGGTCTGAGGAGACCAAGTGTAGCATGGGAGTACTACATGGCGTCAATGAAAAAGAAAAAGGTCCAAAAAATCAAGGTGGACGAGCTCGACATGAGAGATGAGTTAGAAACTAGGCCAATGTCATCGAAAGAATTGGAGCCTATCCAGCTTGACTAGGAGCCAGAGTATTTGGTATACGTGGGATCTAAGCTGAACAGGGAAATGAAAGACCTCCTGATCCAATAAGGAATATGGAATTGTTTTCTTGGAAACAAAAAGATATGAAAAGAATTGACCCCTTAGTCATCACACATAAACTCAGCGTAAATCCAACCTTCAAGCCTATCAAACAGAAACAAAAGAGTTTCGCTCTAGAGTGCCAAAAACACAATCATTGAGGGGGTTGACAAACTTCTTTACGCTAAAGTCATCAGAGAGGTGGATTATCCCACCTAGCTTGCAAACGTGGTCCTCGTCAAGAAGACCAATAGCAAGTGGCACCTCTGCATTGACTTTACCGATCTCAATCGAGCTTGTCCTAAAGACAACTTGCCCTTACCACAGATTGACCTAATTGTTGATGCCATAGTTGGACATGAGCTTCTCAACTTTATGGATGCTTTTTCTAGGTATAATAAAATTATAATAGACCCCAGTGACCAAGAGAAGACCTCCTTTGTAACACAGCAAGGGATATACTGTTACCAGGTCTGCCTTTTTGACTGAAGAATGCTAGAGCCACTTACCATCGCTTAGTAAATCAAATGTTCCAAAAACATATAAGAACATCAATATAGGTGTACATTGATGACATGCTGGTAAAATCACAAAAAATTGAGCTCCACATCGGGCACCTTGAAGAATACCAGATGAAACTCAACCCTACCAAGTGCGCCTTTGGGGTCTATGCAAGAAAATTCTTGGGTTTCATAGTCAATAGCAGGAGAATTGAGTCAAAGCCATAAAATTTTAGAGCAGTAATGGACATGTAGCCACCTTCCAACACACATGGAGGTTCAACACTTAACAGGAAGAGTAGCAGCCCTAAGTTGTTTTGTCTCTAGATCAAGCAACAAGTGCCAGTTTTGCTTCCAAACCATAAAAAAGGCATTCCAATGGGATGCCGGGTGCGAGGAGGCATTCAGAGCCCTTAAAGATTATCTGAGCTCACCCCCAGTCTTAGTAAGTCCCTTGGAGGGGGAAGTACTCAGCTTCTACCTCGTTGTTTCAGATTTCACAACCAGTGTAGTGCTAGTAAGAGAGTGAGTCAGAGCCTAGCAATTAGTTTACCACTGTAGCAGAGCTCTAAGGGGGGCAAAGGAGAGATATCCAAAGATGGAGAAACTAGTTTTAGTGCTGGTCACAACTGCGAGAAGACTCAGACCATATTTCTAGGCTCACACCATTGAGGTCCCAACAAATCAGCCAATGAAGCAGGTATTGCATAAAGCAAAATCTTCAGGAAGGTTGGTCAAATGGGGTATAGAGCTTAGTGAGTTCGATATCAAGTACAAACCTAGAGTCAAAATCAAAGGGAAAATCTTGGCAAACTTCATCGCAGAGTTCACTACGACTACAGAAGCACCTATGGAAACAACCCAGCTAGTACCTGACCTCCCCATATGGAAGCTTTTTAGTAGATGAAGCTTTCAATGCTCAAGGAAGTGGTGCAAGATTGATTCTAACCTCCTCAGATGGAATAGATGTCAAGTATGCCCTAAGATTCGGATTCAAGGCCTTAAACAACAAAGTAGAATAGAAAGCTGTCATCGTCAAACTCAATCTGCCTCACTCAATGGAGGCAAAATAGCTCAAAATTTACAGCAACTCCTAGCTCATGGTCAAGTAGATAAAGGAAACTTATGAGGCTAAGGGAGAAAGAATGATCATGTACCTCAGAAAGGTGCAAGAATTGATCAAAAAGTTTATTTAAGTTAAAATCAAACATGTCCTCAGAGTTGAGAACTCCCAAGCAGACGCTCTGGCAAGACTTGCTATGACTTCCCAAGAGAACCTGGATAGATTAATCCTAGTTGAACACCTAGTTGAGCCATCCGTAAGCCACAAAGATGAAGAGGTGCTCCATGTATTGGCCCCACCGAGCTAGATGGACCCAATTAGAGAGCATCTTCAGAATGGAACCTTGCCAGAAGATCCCAAAAAGGCCATGAAGCTAAGAGCCATGTCATCGAGGTTCACGATTCTATAGGAAAATTTGTATAAGCGAGGCTTTTCAGTACCTCTCCTCAAATGCGTAAGAGATGAGGATGCTAATTACATACTCAGGAAAATCCGGGAAGGAGTTTGCAAAAATCATATCGGAGCTCGAGCTCTGGTAGGGAAGGTGCTAAGGCTAAGGTACTTTTGGCCCACTATGCTCAAAGATGCCACAGATATGGTCAAAAGATATAAGGTCTGCCAAGTACACACCAATGTCCCTCATTGTCCACCAAAGCTCCTAACCTCAGTGGTAAGCCCTTGGCTATTCTAATAATGGGGTCTAGACATACTCGGGCCTCTCCCCACTAGCACTAGACAATGCAACTTCGCCATCATTGGGGTAGATTACTTCACCAAATGGGTAGAGGTGGAGCCCTTGGCAACAATCATAGAGCAGAAGCTTCAAAACTTCACAAGAAAATCTATAATTTGTAGGTTTAGGATACCCAGAGCAATAATCTCCGACAATGGGAAGCAATTTGACAATCCCAAATTCAAAAAGTTCTGTGCTAAGCTAGTTATAAATAATTACTTCTCAGCTCCAGCTCATCCGCAATTCAATGGACAAGTAGAGGTGACCATTCGATCCATAAAAGCAGTCCTAAAGACCAAGTAGAAGCTTTGAAAGGGAAATGAGTAGAACACATCCTAGAAGTATTATGGGCTTATAGAATAACTGCTAGAACAACAACTCAGGAAAAACCATTCATCTTAGCATTTGGGACCGAGGCAGTGTCACCTGTAGAGATTGGCATGCCATCCCCCAGGGCCGAGTTCTTAGAACCTGAGTATAATGACAAGTCACTTCTGCTGAATCTTGACCTCTTGGATGAAAAAAGAGACTGAGCTTTGCACTGCATCAACTGTTACCAAAGGAAGATAGCATGATACTACAATAGGAGGGTCATACACATGAGTTTTAAAGTCGGAGATCTGGGTACTTAGGAAACTCCTTCCTACGAGAAATGACCTCACTCATGGAAAATTGGGCCCCAATTGGGATGGTCCTTTCATTGTTTCGAAGGTAATCAAATCCAAAAATTATGAGTTACTAACAGAGGAGGGAAAAATCTTACCTCACTTGGAACGCTAAACATTTGAAGAAATTTTTTTAGTGAATCCTTGTAAGAATGGTTCCCTCAATACAATGAGAAGTTATAACTCAACCAACATCTTACCAACCCGAGCTCTTCAGCTCATAAAATTAACGATGAGCTCTTTAACTTGTAGATTAATGATGATCTCTTCTGCTCATAAATTAACGATGAGCTCTTCAGCTCATAAATTTAACTATGAGCTATTCAGCTCATAAATAAATGATGAGCTCTTCAACTTAGAAATTAATGATGTGATCTTCAGCTCATAAGTAAATGATGAGCTCTTTAGCTCATAACTTAAAGATGAGCTCTTCAGCTCGTAAACAAGAGATGAGCTCTTTAGCTCGTAAACAAGAGATGAGCTCTTTAGCTCATGAGTAAATAAGCAAGAGAGCCCTTCAGCTCGCAAACATAGCAACAAAGGAAAAATTGCAAGGAAATAAGATAAGAAAAAGAATGTTTTATTCATCAATGCAGAGGAATACAAAAAAATAAAAAGAAAAGGTCCTAACCCCCTCCATGCTTGCTCTTCAGCTCAGATATCTGCTCTTCCAAATGAGCATTCATGGCCTGTAGACGAGCGTTCTCCTCCTTCAGCTCATCGTGTTCCCTCTCCACCTCTATAAGCAGCTTAGACAATTTTAGCTCAGCAGCAGAGAATAAAATGTCATCGAAGGGGGAATCAGATGACTGAGAGGAGGAACCACTCCTCCTACACTTCCTCGAAGATGTAGCAACATCCTTGTCCTCATCCATCTCAATAGGGGAGGAGTCAGGAAAAAGAGGGAATGAGGCAAATTCTAGAGCTACGGTTGTGGCGCTAAACAAAAAGAGGTTATGCGGCATAACAATCACTGAAAAAGGAATAGGCTCAACATGAGCCACCTGGTTAACCCTCCACAACTCTGCTGGGGTTGTAAACACCTGCATTCTTGTCTTTATACAATAACGTAATGAATTTAAAATGCTGATATATGTAGTGAGGGAAGCATGAGCTATATAGGTTGTAAAAGTTGAAGTTAGGAAGTGTTCCAGAGTTAAGACACATTTTGATAGATTTTGGGTAGAAAGAAACTTTGACACTGCCTTAGTATTTAGATCATAACTTTTTACCCTAATGTCCGTTTGATCTTAAACTTTTTACATTAGATACTAGACTTCTAGGGCTACAAAGGTGTATTTCAATAAAATTTTCCAAATCAATTTCTAAATAGGCCAAAACTTCACTGGAAGTTTCAAAAAAAGCTAGGAGTCTGTTCGAACGTGAATGGACATTCGAACGACCGTTCGTCGTAGTACTTTTGTGTCTGATAGAATTTTGAGGGAAAAGTAAAAGTACTAGGAGCAACTAATTTCCGAACGCCAAATGACATTTGAACGCCAAATGACATTTGAATGCCAAATGAAGCAGTAAATTGCACCATTGATGTTCGAATGCCAAATGACGTTCGAATGTGAGTTTCAGATTCGCGCACAGGGGACCATTTGCCCACTAAATACATAAGGACACCACCATTAGCCCCATTTCAAAATTTCTAACCCTAAAGAGGCTTAGAGAGGAAGAAAGAAGGGGAAAAACAATAGATTAAAATTTTGATTCAAGTGGAAAAGATCAAATCTTTTAGTTCTCACACAAAAGCTAAAGAAGCAAGGTAGAGGTTTCTTCTCACTCTTGTTCATTGAGGCTAGCGTGTATATATATATGTTTTGACTTTTAATCATATATATTTGTTATGGAATCCTTGTTTCTTGATGTTTTTGCAAACTTTACCATGATTTGAATGAAGTTATGGTTTGATAGCCATAAAATTCTTGTTTTGATGTCAAAACCTAGTTTTTCAAGAAATAGAGATATTTCTATTGATATTCCTTTGTTTTTCATTTCAAAACTCTAGTGTTTTGTTTGAACAATAAAAATTAGATTTCTTGATCATCTCTTGCATATTTTCTTGAGTTGTTATGTTGGAAAAATTCCTATGGAATTGGAGGTTTTTGATTTACTTATGATTTGAGAAATTGGTTTGGTATTGTATCTCTTGTGTGGTTGTTTGGATGACCATGGGTGACCGTTGACCAGATATCGTAGAGTGGGCAAATGCGTTTCTTACTCCGTGTGGGTTTGAAGGTTCCCTTCCACTCATAGTGGGGTTGGTACCTTGCGAGGACCAAACCACTATTCGCTCACGTGAAATCGAGGCTGATGGTTAGTATACTATTCCTGGGTTGGATCATCCCTGCCGATGCGTCAGTATACGCCCTTCCTAAAGTTGCATATCCTTGCGAGGATTGGGTATGTGTGTGTGAGCCAAGATATTCTCAATGTGTTTATTCATGTGATGTCATACATCATACCTGAGATACATTGAGGGTAATTATTTATGGTTGGAAATGGCTTATTGTTGGGAATTTATTTTACTTCTTCATTTTATATATTGATGTTGCGCAAATTTGAGATCAGATGAACTGTCACTATTTTCTTTCCAAAGTTATATATGGTATTTGTGAAACGAGACCAACTTGTTTTATATGTTTTCAAAACCTTATTCTAGTTTGAGAGGATTTTCCTTGAGATCTTAATGCTCATCCCCTACAAACAACATTTGTTTTAGATTTTGGTTAAGAGGAAGAGCTTGGAGTGGATGAGCAGGTACTTTGGGAAGCTCAAGTGGATGGGCATGTGGATCCGAAGGGGGATGTCTAGAATTATTCTTTTTATGTTCTAGACTACAAGATTCATTTTGAGATAATGTTCATGTTAATATTTTTCCTTATTCCGCTGTGAGATAATAGTTTGGCATATCTTTTAGGCATCATTGTCATAGTTTGACATATTTTTTTGGATGTAATGGCCATGATTTGTCATATTCTTTTGGATGATGTTGTAGATATTGTGGACGATGAATGAAATTTTCTTATTTATGGATCTTATTAGTTGCTCTAATGATGTGAATGATTTTAAATAGTAATGTCATCTAAGGGGGATTTAGGGGCGTTACAGGTTTGGCATCAGAGCCTAGGAATTAGGTCTTGCATGGGAGCTATAGGTTAGGAATTACCACTAGAGAGGTAGGATTAGGTTAAAGGAAATTGTTGATTTAAATTTTATACAAGCCTTATGCTTTAGATTAAAGTGATAGTTAGAATGTCTTGTACATCAAGGAAACTAAATTGTGAATTGATATGCAGGATAGACGATAGAAATGGATGTGGACGGGGACGTGGTGGCCAAGCAAACCCACCACCACCACCTTCAAATGCCATGAATGGCATATACCAATGCCTAAGGGAGTAACCACTCTAGTGCAACACCAGAATGAAAATAACAACCACAGCGGGGGGGTTCATCCATTAGCTTATGTATCGGACAACAGGGACAAAATTGAAGGATGGTAGTTCTTCAAGAATTTTTGCGGCAATGCCCATCTAGTTTCCAAGGAAGCTCTCACACCTTGGATGCGGATAAATGGATTCACCGAGTGAAGAAAATGTGTGATGGCATGGGAGTAGCTGAGGATTTGCAGGTCGGCCTAGCTACATATCTACTAGAGGGGGAGGCAGATCATTAGTGGGACTTTGTAAAGAGAAGGAGAAACACAAATACTCTTACCTGGGAGGAGTGTGATCAGATCTTCCGAGACAAGTATTTTCCTGAATCGGTCAGGGATAAGATGAGTGCAAATTTTCTCGCTCTACGATAGGGTAGCATGACGGTGGCGGATTATGAGAGAAAGTTTGATGAGCTATCTCGCTGTGCCACGGAGTTCATATCTACTAAGGCCAGGAGGGCCAAACATTTTGAGCAAGGCTTGAGGCCTGCCATCAGGGAAAAGCTTGTGACTCATAAGATTCGAGACTATAGGGATCTAGTTGACAGAGTTGCACTGGTAGAGAGAGACACTAATGACACCTAGCGGCGACAGAACTTTGCAAAGGGAGGTTCGATCAGGACTGGTGCTAGCAGCAGTGGAGTGTAGAGGGCGGCACCATACTGACTCCCAGACTAGGTGGTTGGACAGAGACTTCAGACAGTTCGAGGAGTTGGAGGCTTATCGGAGAGGGTAGAAGTGGACCCACGAGCCTGTTTTGCTTGTGGACGTTTGGGACATATTCAAAATCATTGTTTGATCTTTCCACATCAAAAGAATACCCCAATGGATGGACAAGTTAATGCACATAAGCCACCACTACCAAACCCACTACATCAGAGACCGTTAGGAGCTATAGCACCTGATGGTGCTAATCAAGGGAGAGTGTATGCTTTGACCCAACCGGAAGAAGACGTGTCCAATGTAGTTGCGAAAGGTATCATTCTTCTCTATAATTCTTGGGCCCGAATTCTATTTGACCCCAGGGCTACTCATTCATTCATACACACTATATATGCTATTAATTTGGGATTGGACTTTGAGAAGTTAAAACATGCCTTGTGTATTGACGTGCCTACAAGAGAACGGTTGGATACTAGAAGGGTGTGTAGAGGTTGTGAGCTTTGAATTGGGGAGCAAGAATTAATTATAGATTTGGTTGTATTGGACATGAAGAGGTATGACATAAAATTTGGGATGAACTTGTTGTCTATTTTTCATGCGATAATGGATAGTTTTCATAAACGGATTTCATTTCAATTATCGACTAGGGCAGTTTTCAGTTTCATCAATGATCAGAATTTTTTCCATCCATTTCCTACTACGGCTAGTAGATTCTGGAAAGCTAAGGCGGGGAGCGATTTGAGTTTGTTGGCTAGCTTAATGGGTGATGATCGTGATAAATTCCAATCGGACATGGTATTGATTGTGTCAGAGTTTTCGGATGTCTTCCCAGATGAACTACCTAGGTTACCCCCACAGAGAGAGATTGACTTTATGATTGATCTCTATCCAGGAATCGAACCCATATCCATTTCTACCTATAGAATGGCACCTTTGGAGTTGAAGGGGCTAGGGAAGTAGTTAGACCAACTATTGGCTATTGGGTTTATCCGTTTAACCACTTCACCTTGGGGAGCCGCAGTCCTCTTTGTGAAGAAGCATGATGAAACACTTCGGTTATGCGCAGACTACCGAAGGTTGAATAGAGTGACAGTGAAGAATAAATACCTATTGCCCTGAATTGATGATTTATTCAATGAACTGAGTGGTTCTAAGTATTACTCTAAGATTGATCTTCGCACAGGGTACCATCAATTGCAGATCAAGGAGGAGGATATTCCTAAGATAGCTTTTCATACTAGGTATGGTCATTTTGAATATATGGTAATGCCGTTCGGATTGACTAATGCTCCAACAGCCTTTATGGATTTGATGCACAGGGTATTTCGATCGTATATAGATTAGTTTGGTATTTTGTTTATTGATGACATATTGATCTATTCACGGACACAAGGAGAACATGAACACCATCTCTTAGTAGTGCTACAGACATTGAGAAAGCATAAGTTATATGCTAAGATGAGTAAATGTGAGTTCTGGATGAAGGAAGTGAAATTCCTTGGTCATGTTGTGTTAGAACAAGGTGTAGTTGTTGACCCTGCAAAGATTGAAGCCGTGATGAAATGAGAACCACCGAGGAATATTACCTAAGTACTTAGTTTCCTAGGATTAGCCGGCTACAACCGGAGGTTTATGGAAGGGTTCTCAAAACTAACGATGTCAATGAATGCCTTATAAAGAAGGGGGAAAGATTCTTTGTGGACTCAAAAGTGTGAACCATCCTTTCGCACCTTGAAGGAAAGGTTGACAATAACTCCTGTCCTCATTATTCTGAGCAGTGGGGAAGGATACGGTGTTTACATAGATGCTTTGTTACGAGACTTGGGATGTGTGCTAATGTAGGGAGGTAAGGTAGTTGTTTATTGCTCGAGACAACTAAAGATTCATGAGCGGAACTATCACACTAATAAATTGGAGATTGTTGCTATGGTTTGTGCTCTTAAGTTGTGGAGGTATTACTTGTATGGAGAAGTGTTTCAAGTGTTTTTTGATCATAAAAGCCTCAAGTATATAATCACACAGAAAGACTTGAATCTTCGATAAAGGAGGTGGAATGAATATCTAGAAGATTAAGACTTCACACTCAACTACCATCTGGGTAAGGCTAATGTAGTAACAGATGCACTTAGCAAGAAGTCTTGGGGTGAAATCAATGTGCTTGCGGCTAATAGGTGGAAGATGATTGAGGCTTTGGAGGAATTTGATGTACTGGTGGATAGACAAAAGAACCAACCATGCTTATTTAATCTTGTGGCGCAACTAATTCTCTGACAAAGGATTGTGGAGTTGCAACGATTAGATAGAAAGTTGGGCACTATTTGGGGTAGATTGGAGAGGAATGAGATGATTGAGAACTGGTCAATACATAATTATGAGTTAAAGTTTTATGGAAAACTAAGATCAAGTAAGGGAAGAAGTGTTGGGTGAGTGCCATCGTTCAAAATTCTCTATACATCCGGGTAGTACTAAGATCTATAGAGACATGAAGTGTCAATATTGGTGGAAATGGATGAAACAAGATATGGCTAAGTATGTTGCAAAGTGTGTGGTGTGTCAACAAGTGAAGATGGAGCATCAAAAAATCGGAGGATTACTAAAGTCTTTAGCTATCCCAGAGTGGAAGTGGGATCACATCACCATGGATTTCGTGTCTGGTTTACCATGGACGTCACAAGGGCATAATGCTATATGGGTCATTGTAGATAGACTCACCAAGTTCACTCATTTCTTGAGTATGAATGCCACTGACACTTTAGATACCTTGAGTAAGCTTTATATTCGTGAGATTGTTAGATTACATGGAGTTCCACTCTCTATTATGTCGGATCGTGATTCTCATTTTGTGGCGCAATTTTGGCAAAGTCTACAACGAGGTATGGGGGACAGAGCTACACTTTAGCACCGCCTTTCATCCTCAAACAGATGGTTAATCCGAGAGGGTGCCACAAATTTTGAAAGACATATTACGAGGTTGTGTGTTGGACTTCAAGGGAAGTTGGAGTGATCATTTGTCGTTGATGGAATTTGCATATACCAATAGTTTTCAATCTAGCATTGGCATGGCACCTTATGAGACATTGTATGGGAGACCATGTAGGTCCCTGACTTGTTGGTTAGAAGCTAGAGAGAGTAGCTTGTTTGGGCCAGAAATTGTTCGAGAGACTACTGAGAAAATTCAACTAATTAGGGAAAGACTACAAATGGCTCAAAGTACACAGAAAAGCTATGCGAATTGAAGAAGAAGACCTTTGGAATTCCAAGAGGGGAACTATGTGTTCCTCAAGGTGTCACCCAAGAAGGGAGTGTGTAGATTTGGCAAGAAGGGGAAATTAGCCCCAAGGAATACTGGACCATTTGAAGTGATCAAAGCTGTGGGTAAAGTGGCGTATCAACTTAGGTTACCAGCCCAGTTGTTAGGGGTACTTAACGTGTTCCATGTGTCAATATTAAGAAAGTGTCAATTGGATACAACGCATGTCGTGGATTTAGAGGGAATTGAAATTCAAGATGGAGTAACCTATGAAGAACAACCGACGGAGATTCTCGATACCAAGGAGAAGGTGATTTGCAATAAAGTCATCTAACTGGTGAAAGTCTTGTGGCAACATCATGGGGTGGAGGAAGCTACCTGAGAACCAGAGCTGGAGATGCGAGAGAAGAACCCTCATTTGTTCTCTACTTAAGGTAAGTTTCAAGGATGAAACTTTCGTTAAGGGGGTGGTTTGTAAACCCCCACATTCTTGTCTTTATATAACAATGTATGATTTTAAAATGCTCATATATGTAGTGAAGGAAACATGTACTATATAGGTTGTAAAAGTAGAAGTTAGGAAGTGTGTCGGAGTTAAGACACATTTTTGATAGATTTTGGGTAGAAAGAAACTTTGACACTGCCATAGTATTTTGACCATAACTTTTTACCTTGATGTCCGTTTAATCTGCAATTTTTGTAGTGGATACTAGAATTTCAGGGCTACAAAAGTGTATTTTAGAAAAAAATTTCAAATCAATCTATAAATAGGCTAAAACGTCACTGGAAGTTTCAGCAAAAGCTGGGAGTCCGTTCGAACGTGAATGGACGTTTAAACGACTGTTCGTCGCAGTATTTTTGTGTCTGATAGAACTCTGATGGAAAAGTAAAAGTATTGGGAGTAACTAACATTTGAACACCAAATGACATTCGAACATGAAACAGTAAATTGCACTACTAACGTTCGAACGCCAAATGACGTTCAAACGTGAGTTACAAATTATGAGTTCAGATTCGCGCACAGGGGACCATTTCGCCTCCTATAAATACATAAGGATACTTCCATTAACACCATTTCAACATTTCTAACCCTATAGATGCTTAGAGAGGAAGAAAGAAGGGGAAAAACAAGAGATTAAAGTGTTGATTCAAGTGGAAAAGATTATATCTTCAAGTTCTCACACAAAAGCTAAGGAAGCAAGGTATGAGTTTCTTTTGAGTCTTATTTATTAAGGCTAGGGTGTATATATATATATGCTTTGACTCATAATCTTATATATTTGTTATAGAATCCTGGTTTCTTGATGTTCTTGCAAACCTTACCATGATTTTAATGAAGTTATAGTTTGATAGCCATAAAATTCTTGTTTCGATGTCAAAACCTAGTTTTTCAAGAAATAGAGATTTTTCTCTTGATATTCCTTGTTCTTGATTTCAAAACTCTAGTGCTTTGTTTGAACAATAAAAATTGGATTTTTTGATGATCTCTTACATATTTTCTTGAGTTGTTATGTTGGAAGAATACCTATGGAATTGAGGGTGTTTGATTTAATTGTGATTTGAGAAATTAGTTTGATATTGTATCTCTTGTGTGATTGTTTGGATGAACATGGGTGACCGTTGACTGGGAATCATAGAGTGGGTAGATGTGTTTCTTACTCCGTGTGGGTTTGTAGGTTCCCTTCCACTAGTAGTGCAGTTGGTGCCTTGCGAGAACCAAATCACTATTCGCTCACGTCGTATCGAGGCTGAGGGTTAATATACTATTCCTGGGTTGGATCGTCCTTGCCGATGCATCGGTATACGCTCTTCCTAAAGTTGTATATCATTGCGAGGATTGGGTGTGTGTGTGTGAGCCAGGATATTCTTGATGTGTTCATTCATGTGATGTCATACATCATACCTGAGAAACATTGTGAGTTATTGTTTATGGTTAGAAATGGCTTATTGTTCGGAATTGATTTTACTTCTTCATTCTATATATTGATATTGCACAAATTTAAGATCGGATGAACTATCACTGTTTTCTTTCCAAAGTTATATATGGTATTTGTGAAACGTGACCGACTTGTTTTTTATGTTTTCAAAACCTTATCCGAGTTTAGGAGGATTTTCCTACAGAGCTTAGCCCTCACCCCCTACAAACAACATTCTTTTCAGATTTTGGTTTAGAAGAAGAGCTCGGAGTGGACGAGCAAGTACTTTGGGAAGCTCAAGTGGATGGGCATGTGGATCCAGAGGGGAATGTCTACAATTGTTCTTTTTATGTTCTAGACTAGGAGATTCATTTTGAGAAAATGTTCATGTTAATATTTTTCCCTAGTTCGCCGCGAGATAATAGTTTGGCATATTCTTTTGGGCGTAATTGTCATAGTTTGACATATTCTTTTGGATGTAATGGTCATGGTTTGTCATATTATTTAGGATGATGTTATATATATTATGTGTAATGAATGAAATTTCCTTATATATGGATCTTATTAGTTGCTCTCATGATATGAATGATTTTAAATAGTAATGTCGTCCAAGGAGTATTTTGGGGCGTTACAGGGGTCAGACTGGGCGTACCTGCACAATAGAAGCGTGGTAAGAACCAATCATTATGAATATAACATAATAGATTTCTAAGCCTCTACCTCTATGAGAAAAGTAACCCCAAAAGCAAGGGACCCTACAGATCGCGCAGCGCTGTTCAACAGACCTCCAAGAATCTCCAGAGGCAAAGAAAAAATGTTGAGTCCATCCCTCAGGGGAGGAGGTAACATTGAGGACTAGTGGGGGTTGAAGTGACGCCTTCATCTGAAGCAACTGAAACAAGGAAGCTTGTCCTTATCAAGCTCATAGAAGAAGAGGAACTTAGCAACAGTAGGGAATTCACTGTTGCTTGAAGGCACCAAAAAATAAAAAAGCTGATCATAGCACCCCATCCCTCGGGAGATAGACGAGAGGGGCATAACCCATAGAAAGCAAGAATCCACCCAATAGAAGGATGGATGGGCAGATGAAAGCCCATCTCGAAGGCACCTTCAAAGAAGCAAATCTCTCCTTGAGGGAGGAAGTTACAGGGTTCATTAGAAGTTGGGACTCACAGGAGCAAGTCTGCAGGAAGAAGATATTGCCTCCTGATTTCTTCCAACTCTGAAGAGGTTACCACCGAAGGAACCAAGAAGTTGGAATGCCACCTCATGTCAATCCCAGTAGAAGCTCGTTGCATGAACAAAGAAGTAGAGAGGGATGACCCCTTGCGTTTCCAGAATCATTACAGAGAAAATGTTTTAAGAAGGTAGGTGGGCACGAATAACGAATCGAATTATCACTTTCCATATCAAAAAGCTAGAGCTCAACTAGGTAACTCAGCTCTAGCTCTAGAAAAAGTAGACCTGGTCCACCCACGAATGTGTCCCTCAGCCTGGTCTAAATGGAAAAGTAGGTTGAGCTCTCTAGTTAGGTAGCTTCAGCTCCATTGGCCAAGCTACAACTTGAGGGAATATAAGAATCGTCAACTTATAAAGATGAGCACTTTAGCTCACAGGCTTCTCAGTCCATAAGAATGGGCCTTAAAGTTTAAGGCCATAGTCACTCAACTAGGCAGCTTTTTAGCTTTTTAGCTATTCAGCCTCTCCAAACCTAGCAAGTCTACTTCAAGAAGAACTAAGTCCTCCTCACAGTAATGGGCAAGGGTATAAATAAGACACAAGAGTAAGCACAATAATTTGAGAAGAAATATTTACAAAAGAAGCAAAATACAAGGTACAAAAAAAAAACAACAAATAGAAGTTCCTTAAAAAATCCTAAGTCTCTGCAGTAGGAGTAGAAGAAGTGTCGAGTAGTTCAGAAGCAGACGCTTATGAAGATTCAAGAGCAACTAAAGGGAGAGGGACCTTAGGTAGAGCAGGAGTAAGGGCCTCAAATCCAAATAAGGGCAAAGTCAACACAGAAGCCTGAGCCGCAAGGTTGGCAAAAAGAGGAACATCAGCAGAGGCATTAGAGGGAATGACAGGCAGCTCGAAAATCACAAAAGAAAAAGCTGGGACAGAATTGAGAGCTGCAGATGTAGCCAGAGTAGAAGAAACCTCTTGGGCAAGGACCTCGGTAGTAGAGGTAGGTACATCAGTGCCTTCAAGAGTAGGTTCAAAAGCAAAGGGAGCTAAAGCCCTAGCCTATTTCTCAGCACTTGACACCTCCTCAATCCTTCTCTAACACGAAGAAGAAATGTTTTTTCTAGTTCTTATGAGAGTTGGGCAGGTCAGTGATCAGTGTCGGGGTCTTAAGTGTTGAGAGGGTGCCGATATCATTTTTCTTAGAGAAAACAGGGACACCCACTAAAACACCCCAAAAGTTAGGAGAGATCTAAGCAGGACAAACATGAAGTGTTGAAGGATAGATTTGATGAAGGGATGAATGGGAAACCTAAGCCCATTCTCAAGGGAAGCTACAAAAAAGCAGGTCTTCTCAGGGACCTCTGAGTCGTACCTAATATCAGTAGGTGGGATCTAATACCGCATATCCTCAGGAAAAATAAACCTAGCAGACAAGATCTTCATTAGAGGAGGGGTAACCTCACTAGGACCAATGAGGTCTGATGCACGAGGAGCAAGCTTAGAGGCCTCAACGTTGCTTAAACCCTTTTTGGCTTTCCCTTTTCGAGGCCACTTAGAGCTCAAAGGAGACCCTGATAAAATCTGAGGAAACTTCGCCCTCTCTCAGGCTTCAACCCTAGGGAAGTTATCTATTTTATCACCAACATCTCCCAACTCAACCTCCTCCACTTTTGGAGACCTATCACCCATGAGGGAAACAAATGAGGCTGAAGCTTCGGAAGAGGCAGACATAATTGGACATGAGAAAGGAAGTCTAAAAGAGCTATAAAGGGGGGGAATGTTAGCAAAACAATTCCTAAGAGTCAAGGGATTGAGGCAACAGTGACCAATGAGGAAGAATCTAACAATGGAGTAAGGATTCAAAAAAATGGGAAGATAAGACAAGGATCAACCTCGATTCCTAAAATAGCAAAAATGAAAGGTCCAAAAGTGCAGCAAGCACCCCAAATTCGAGGGATCGAGAATGAAGAAATGAACAAGAGCCAAAGAATGTATCTAATCGAGAGTTAAGCGATAAACAAAAAACCCAAAGCAAAATCGGAGAACAATCCTTGTAGAACCATTGAGGTTGAATTGGGATTAGTTCTCTAGCAAAACCCTAGGATCTCTGGTAGACTGAGAAGGCTAAAATCACAAGGGAAGAGAGGGGCAAAGCCTAGACAGAAGACAAATGGAAAAGTGTGACGGTTTTTGTTTCCATAGAAGTATTTAAAGCTTTGTGTACGTGGGTATTCGAAGTACGAGACGTGCACGAGAAACAAGGAAGAAATGATTGCACAAAGCCGTCAAAAAGTTCTCTTCGAATGCAAATCGAGGTCGCCATATAAAGGCTTAGCTCAACCCAACTACAGCTCAGCCCCTGCTCAAATCCACTTAGATCAGGGACTGGGGGCAACTGATGATACCTAGAAGAAATTTAAAGTTTTAGCTCAGGAGTTAAGGTTAGGAAGGGAGCTCAGCCAAGAAAGGTTGAGCTTAGAGGTCCAGACCTTGGACTCCCAAGACCTGCACCCCGAAGGAAATGAGTGGAAGATAGATGAATGCCACAAAAGGCTCCCTCAACAGTAGTAAGCGCCAGTCTAGGCGCAAGAACCTCAACTGCCCAAACCATCTTTTGAAATCAAGTGAGATATTATAGAAGGAAGGCGAAGATCTGGCCACAGAACCCATAGAATTAGGAATTAGGCTATAAATACTGTACAATATCCTCACTAAGGGATAAGAAACCCAAGTTGTAACAGGAATACTGTGTAATCCTTTCAATACTATCAATATAGATCTTAGGAGCAATTGACTCCATTGAAGAGTGGATTAACTGAGCTCCCGAGCTGGTGAACCACTATAACTCTATTGTGCGAATCATCCTTTATCCCCTAATCATCGCACTATTCTCACGAGCATTGTAGCTCAGATCAAACCCTGCTTTTTTATATATATTCTACTCAACCACGTTTTGCACATCATCAGGGATCCAATGAGAACCTACAGACTTATGTTCAAAGGTTCAATTCAGAACCTTTGAAAATAAACGTACCTAACAAAAAATTTGCCATCATATCCTTCATTGTTGGTCTGGGAGAAGTACATCGATGGTGAAGAAGCTCTTCTTTCCAAGGCAGGAAGTCTATCAACACCCAAGGGAAAAGAGAAAGAGGAAAAGAATAGGGATCAAAGTCATAGAAAAGAGAGAACCCGAGACAGGTCCCCACGAAGGGATAGGGACCGTTCACCAAAAAGGAGGGGAGATGTCAAGGACCGCCTAGGTCCTCCACAGCTAGAGTTGCAGCTAAGGTTCGTACCTCGACAGCTCACTCCACTTACGACCGCCATATCCCAGATCCTTTATGAAGTGCGGAATAAAAATTTCTAAGGCGGCCACCTTGAATGAAGGTAGACCTTGCGACGAGGGATGCAATGAAATACTATGAGTATCATAGAGATCATGACCACCTCACCAACGACTGCATCCAGCTGAAGAAAGAGATTGAGTTCTTGATTCAGCGGGGGCAACTACGCCATTATGTGGTGCAAGATAATTAGAACGGGGCTTACCCATCTCTGGCACCTCAACAGCAGCATCCAACACAACACTAATAACCCCTAGGGGAGATTAGGTTAATATCATAAGGATTTGCTGGCGAAGGGGAAACCAGCTGAGCTAGAAAAGAACACATGCATAAGGTGAGAGCCAAGGAGATTTTAGAGGTGCAACCTGTGACCAAGGTGCCTTGACTGAACATAGACATCACTTTCTCAGACGCAGACTTGGAGGGTTGCCAGCACCCCCACGATGATCCCTTGGTGGTAAAGGCCATCATCGCCAACAAAACCATCCATCGAGTCCAAATTGATAATGGGAGCTCTGCTAACCTCATCTTTACATCTACCTTCAACAAGATGAATATAGGTCGAGACAAACTAGAGCCAGTAAGGACTCACCTACTAGGATTTTCAGGGGAAAGGGTGCTACCCCTGGGTTCAATCCAACTCATGCTCACTATAAGAGATTCTCTTTGCCAATCCACTACTACAGTAAGGTTCCCAGTAGTTGATGCTCTCTCAACATACAACGTCTTGCTAGGCTTACCTTCCCTCAATGCCATGAAGACCATTCCATCTACTTATCACCTGGTTGTAAAACTCCCTATTGAAAATGGCGTAGGGGCAGTCAGAGGAGACTAAAGAATAGCAAGAGAGTGCTACGTGGCATCAATGAGAAGGGAAGAGGTTGAAGTTATCCAGTTAGATGAACTAGATATGAGGGACGAGCTGGAGACCAGGCAAATGCCTTCAGAAGAGCTAGAACTTATTCAACTTGATGAGGAGCCAAAGTACCTGGTATGCATAGGATATAAGTTGAACAGGGAATTTAAAGACCTTCTGATCCAATTCCTCAAAAGGAATATGGAGGTGTTTGCCTGGAAACAAGAGGGTATGCAAGGAATTGACCCCTCAGTATGAATCCGACCTTCAAGCCCATCAAACAGAAACGAAGGAATTGTGCCCCAGAATGCCAAAAAGCGATCAATGAGGAGGTCAGCAAACTTCTTCATGCCAAAGCCATCAGAGAGGTGGACTACCTAACTTGGCTAGCTGCTTGATTATTTTCCTTGTTCGCCCTAACCTCTAAACATCACCTTTTATCATGTATAGTATATGGATAAAGGGGAATGTCATTCTCCTATGGGTGATGTCAAAAGAAAGGAAAAGGAGATGGAGGAAAATGAAATGATGGTAATGTGACGTATAAATTAACAAAAAATGTGTGTGTGTACAAAAGTGTTCCCCAAGCGCAAGGAGACTTTTGTGGGTCGTGTTTTACTTGGTGGTTTTTGTTTTAACTAAAAAAATTTGTGTATTCTAAAATAATGTCATAAGTTCATCGAACAATGCCATTTGTTCTCCAAAATTGTACAAACTATGCACATATATCCATTAATAATACAACCTATCAATAATGTGGTTGATGTTCATAACAACATAGAGGTTGACCACATACACAAACTTTATGGAATAAAAATGTCTAACGCATCATCATTAAAATCTAAAAAATCAGAAAGTTCAGGATCGGAAACAAGTAACGGAACAAATAAAATTTTAATCTCGGCAGAGTCACGATCGAAATGTTCAATTTTTGCATACTCGATTGTGCTTGTCTTCTAAAGAGTGTAAAATATAAATGGGTTCCCCAGCGCAAGAATATATTATTTAGCAACTCGGTTGATTACCGATGTCATCTCCTCAGGAAAAAAAAAAGGTTAAATTCGATCGGTGATAGACAAAGAAAGGGTTTTCGGAATGGGTAAACTAAATAACAATAATTAAACAAAACCGGTTAATTGTCAGATCTCATCCCACCGTGAATAGTAATTTTGAACTAATCCTATCACTCACTTAAGATTGGAATCAAACGCACTAAAGTGGAAAATATTCAACTAAAACCAATGAAGGTGACAAAGGTGTATTCAAATTGATTAACAAAATACCTAAATCTGTGGAAAACCTCTATTTAGGTCAAAATCCCAATTAACGGATGAGATTCTCTCATTCATTCAAACTAGAAAATGACTACTCACTTATTATGGAAGTAAACAACAAAAGTAATTGAAATAAACATCAACATAATCGAAAGAGAAATAGAACTTGAATCAAAATCACAATAGAAAGTAAATAGTTTGAATTAAATGCAAAGAATCATAAATCGTTACATTAAAGATAACTTGCAAGAAATTAAACAACTAAAAGTAGAACAAAATTGGGAATAGAAAACAATGGAAAAACTCTTGAAGAACGAGTAAACCATAATTCTTTGTGGGTGAAATGGCTCAAAGAAAAATAAAATAATGAATGAACGATCCCTTCCTCTTAGCTTGGCCTTGATTTTTATAGTAGAATATTTGTTGAATATCTTTCAAATTATCTACTAATCACAGCCCTTTAAAATCTCAGCAGATAGACTTTCTAAAGGAGTCCTCGCAGCATGAAAACACTAATGAACTGGTAGGAAACACAATTCGACCTATCGATAGCAAAGTTACTGTTTCTCACATACTGGTAATTCTTCACAACTACTGGTAGAATTGCTCTCTGTTTTGAACCTACTGGTAACAAAGTAATAACCTTACGGGTAGCAAGGTTTATGAAGACATGGTGAATTTTATCACACAAAAAAAAAATTATTCCTATAACATGTGATTATATGTATGTTTCATGTTGTATTGCACATGTTACTTTGTATTTTAGATTAAAAAAAATAACTTTTTTTTATTAACATTAGCATTAAAGTAGACTATAGAAATTTTAATAGAAAAATTTAGGTGGTGTTTGATAAAACTGAAAGCTGAATACTGAAAATTGAATACTGAATTGTAAGTGTTGAATGCTGAATTTTTTAATTCGCAGACTGTTTGTTATCAATTGAAATTTAAGTTTTGAATTTGATCAAACTGTGTTGACAAATATGAGGAGCTAAAGTCTGAAAATTATTATTATTATAATTTTGTATTTTTCTTTAACCATTTCTCCGCAACTGTCTTATTCCTATCACCACCACCACAATAATGGTGGTGATAGTGGCAACGACGATGATGGTGGCGGCGGTGGCAGTGGCACAATTATAGTGGTGATGACAACGATTTGTGATGGTGATAGTGGTGATGGTGCAACACTGTGTTGGTGGTGGCGGTGACACAATGGTAGTGGCGATGGTGGCGATGGCGGCGGCGATGGTGGTGGTGGCGTGACATAATGATTGTGGTGGTGACAACGACACAATGGTGGTGATAGACTTCTTACAGTAGGGGAGAGAAAGTCATTTTATAAAAGAAATTTTTCACTAAGAAAGCAGTCTACTCATGTACTCCAGCTTCGCTAATGTGGTAATGGTGATGGAGGTGGTGGCGACAATAGTGGTGATGATGGTGGTGGTGGTGGTGGCAGCGGTGGCACAATGGTAGCATTAACGGCAACGATAGTAGTGATGGTGATGGTGGTGGTGGTAGTAGTGGTAACACAATTATAGTGGTGGTAGCGGTGGTATAATGGTGGTGGTGGCGATGACATAAAAGTAGTGGTGGCGGCAGCGAGACAGTGGTGGTGATGGTAATGATGGTGGTGGCAGCAATGGTAGTGGTAGTGGTGGTGGTGGTGGTGTGATGGTGACGGTGGCACAGTGGTAGTGATGGCGACAGCGATGATGCTAGTGACAATGACACAATGGTGGTGGTGGTGGTGGTGGTGGTGGCGGCAACAGTGATAGTTGTACAATGGTAGTGGTGGTGGTGATAGTGTTTCTAGTGGCGACGATGACACAATAGTGATAAGAGTATATTTGTTCATTATGAAAAATTGATAAAATCCTTAATAACTAATATTTTTAACATTAAATATTAAGTAGGTGGTTTGCTACTTAAAATTTTAACATATTTTTAAGAAGTGCTTAAAATATTAAGTAGTATGAATTTTAGGTTATCAAACGGATTTAATTTATTAAATGCGTAAAGTATTTAGTTTTAAGCCTTAAGTAGTGCTATCAAACAACCCTTTAGACGCACTCTGAATTTGAATAATTGCAAAATAAATAAATTTGTTAGGTCTCACTTTTTTGTTATCTCTTAAAAAGTAGGATTAAAATCTAAACGCTTGAAAAGATTAACTTTGGAGAGACATTAAAAAACAAAGATAAACTAGTTTAATACCACACAAAAAGCTTCAATTGAACTGACGTTTTTAAATTAAAGACGTCAATCAAACTAACGTAACTTTTACAAGATAGCTACAATGTCTGAATACATCAGTCCAAATAACGTTTTTATCTTGTAAAAGTCAATCTAACCGACATTTTTAAAACCATGTGTTTGAGAATTACTTTCAAAGCAGTTCTGTTTTGAGTATTAAGTTTGAAAAAAGGGCTGGGTTTGTATAAAAGCTCCATGCAAATGTTTGTTCACATTGCAACTGTTAAATGAGAAGTTATGCATGCTCGTGCTTTTACTTCTATCCTATAGTTCTAAGCGATGCTTAATGGCATAGTTGCCCTGGGTTGAATCAGGTTCCTTGCCAACATGCAGCACTGAATGTAAGGGAAAATAAGTAAACGAAGAACTCAAACTTCTGATTTTTTTTTTTTTAACTCGAAGCTACATAGGAGAGAGAAGAGTATTGTCAAGTCCCAAATCTTGTTAGGTCTATGATCCACAAAATATGAATTTCTGGGGAAGGTCTAGGGTATAGAATAAACGATAAGACAGTTTGGGCAATAAATGACAGTTAGTTCATAATACAATTGGACCTGAAATCTCATCACCAGATCTCACATTTTTCACTAAAAAAAATTCATATACATATTTGCATTACTTCGCTTGGCAATGCACCACACTGTTTGTAAGCAAACTATGGGACAATTGTAACCTATATATGGAATCAACTTAATTTATCCTTGAGCTATTCCTCCTTCCCCACCACTTTTTTCTCACCTTGTCACCGGTCCCTTCATTTCCTAGCTTGTGCAAGATCACCTTTGTTTCTCGCAGTCTTGCCCCGTAGTCCTTCTTCCAAGCTTCAAACATCTGTTTTAACCGTCTAAGCTCACGATCCGGGTCCAAACTCGCCTCAACCTTACCTGACTTCACCTCCATCAAGAATTTGGCATCATCACCAAATACTTGACTCCTTTG
This sequence comes from Ilex paraguariensis, assembly GCA_963454935.2. Lineage (NCBI taxonomy): Eukaryota > Viridiplantae > Streptophyta > Magnoliopsida > Aquifoliales > Aquifoliaceae > Ilex > Ilex paraguariensis. The sequence continues at coordinate 221,072 of CAUOFW020008302.1, read as the reverse complement.
CTCAAATTCTTCAGCCATTCTACTTATAACACTCAGACCTGCACTCATTGGTCTCAATTGATTGCTCTCATGACCTCTGAAATTATTCCCCATGTCCCAACTAGAGTCTCTGTCATCATTTAAATTGACTGATGCATCAGAATTCCTCTCAGAATCGTCAAGGGCCAGGCTCTTCTTTGCAATGGAAAGGCTAGACTGTAATGATCTCATTTGTTTCTGCCACACTTCTTCCATGGACTTCATCTTAAGCTCGTATTCAGACCAACGATTCTCGTACTGTTGGAGCCGTTGGTGGAGTATGTCATTCTCCTCTTCTTTCTCTCTCAGACCAGCCTCAGCTTTAAGGACTCGGCGTTGTAGCTCTGCAAGGAATGATGACTTCACCAGGACCTCATCCAACTCATTAGCCTGTTGGAAACTTGTCATTGTCATTTCATATTCATATTAACATACTATAAATGTCTGTCAAACAGCAAGGCAAACTATTGTAGGACCAAACATACTGCCTATAAAGGTGGATGAAACTTCAGAATAAAATTCATATAAACCAGTCATGACATCCCTTAGTTGCACATGGAAGTGTTGCAACTCAACATGTCTGGTATGAAGGACAACAATTTAGCATTCTAATCGTGATCAATTGCCCGACTTATTTGAGCCCAGTATTCCTGTATATACTAGAACCAGCCAAGATGGTACATGGGTGTATGCTGTATCACTTTTTCTTATTAATATTTGCTCACACTTCTTAGCACATGCATGAGAGAGAGAGAGAGAGAGGACCGTAATATACAGATAATTGACATCATGGGTGACAAAGAAGAAGCAAACTAGTAAAAACAGTACACATAGTGACTCTCACTCATTGGCAGTAAACAAGCCTCAGTTGACTAATCTCATTACAGGATAGTCCAATTTGAACCATGGTGTTATAATGTTTAATAAGATCTAGACATATTGTTGTGATGATTCAACAGTTCCATTTTGTTTTGACAAAAGTTCTAGCCAAAGAAAAATCAAATACATGATATTTAGAAATATTTTCCTGTAACTGAAAAAATAACGAACACGACCCACGATTGATGGAAATGTGATTCACATAAATGATGCCACCAGTGGGAGTGGGTGGTCTTTTCTTATTTTTCTTTTGGCTGGGTGGGCTTGGGGTCCAAAAAACTAAATTCGCCAACAATTTCTCATGAACCAAATTAAGCAATTACTGAAGCATTAACCTAAAACAAATTAGGGGTTGAGAAGGTCCTAAAGTTTATCAGCAAATTATTTCTCATGAAACAAATTGAGTAGTTACTTTGAATATTTCCCTAAAATAAATATGCAAGAAGCTCGTCAGTCCATGAGGACTGAGTTATCAGCAGAATAAATGAGTACCTTTCTGGCTCCAAATTGAAGTAATCCTATATCTCCTGAGCATCTTCTGACTAACCAGCCACGAATAACTGAAAAGACTTGAGTCAGTATCATGAACAACGGAAAATCAATGTGGCACAAGTAACAATCTTACACTCGCAAGGTTTGTCAGGAGCCTGCCCCAGTTGTGTAGGGTTTCAAGCAGGCTTGCAAAGATGATTGTCCCCAATCCAAACAAGTTACTCAAATAAAATAATATCTTCAAGCATTACCAACTAACTTCTATAGTAAAACATAACTATTGGTTGCAATTTGTTTATTCATATTTACATGCCAAGCGAGTGGGGAGCAAGGTCAGCATTGAAACCAAGCCCAGGCATGTCCAAAACCTACTCAACTGGCCCATTGCCTGGCTTTTATTAACTCATCTATCAAGTAAGGACAGTAAAAGCAAAATTTTGTGATATAAAGGCGCTGAATATACAGTACAACAGATAAACAATCACCTGATTGTAGCAGAATTGATGCATGACGAGTGTTTTCAAAACTTTTCCTACCAATCCTTCCTTTTATATGCTTTTGAATAAGCAGAACTACTCTGTGTCTCTCTTGTAAAATGGCATATTCTTTGCGAGTTTTCTCACCACGAACAACTGTAAAATAGATTACAAATTCATTCTCCTTGCCCCTCTGAGAGAAATCAGGGCTCATCATAAAGATCACATGGATATAAAAGTTCAAAACTAAAAGAGACATACATGACTGAAGAGTAGCAATTCCTCTCCTCAGCTCCTTGAGGTAACACCGAGCTTGGTGACCTCTAAAACAGCTTTGGACACGCAGGATGCCATGGAGAGTATGGTTTCTTGTATCCTCAAGTACCCCAATCTGAAGAGATTGACATTACGAAAAAAAAAATTGCTCATGAAAAACACATCATCAAGGAGACACATTTAGCTACAGATGGATCAATGCATAACTAATGACCCAAGCTGGATTGCGCAAAACTAATGACAAATTGTGGAACATGTGCTTTGTCAGAAACCAAAAATCCACATACTTAAAATTCAGCTTAGTTCAAAAAGAAGATTGTTGAAAAATGCAAACGTTATCAATGAATATTTGCCATTGAGGGCTTGATTTATGCTGCCTCATTCATGTGTGTAGTTACTACTGTTTCACCACAAACTCTGTGATGCTCAGATTACAGAAATTCTTTATTCTTTTAGTTATTTTGTACTGATGCCATCCATATTGAGAAACGACAATTTTTTTCAGCCTTAATGAGTGTACAAGATTCAAAATGCCCATGCAAAGCCTACTCAGGTCAGGTTTGTCTTCCAACTGCACGAGTCAAGGGAGCAGGCAGACAAATGGCTATATAACACTACAGTGAACAAAGCACATTATTAGAAAACATTGTGATACCCAAGAAAAAGCATTAGAAATTACATTTTGATGGATTTCCATCAAACTACATCATAGACCAACGTACTCTATTTGTGAAAATCTACAAATGTATTTGATCTCAATTTTCTTTGCCTGCATTATTTCTGGCTCTCCAATTCAATTTTTGATTTGGGACTTTGCATTAAGGTTGACCCGGTGCATAACATTTGGCCGAACTCTTGCGCTAAGGATGTTCATCATGCATTTTGCTAAAGATGAATTACTGGTTTATTGAAAAACTCCAGGAGGGGTCCAAAAAAAAAAGAACATGTAATCTTCCGTTTCTGAGACATCATTAATAACTATTTACTCAGGACACATTGTTTGCCCACCTATGCTAAGGCTATCACCCAAGGTGGCTCAAACCAATCATAGGTGTTGGTAGGGGTGAGTGCGACAGGCCTAACCTCTGCAAACAGAAGCTTTTGTCGGCACAACATGGCTGCTTCCAAATCCAAGAACCACTGTTATCTTTTCTTTCTTTTTATTTTTGGCATCTAGATATGAAGATTTCCATGACTTGAAGGCCTGAGCTTTTGCAACTATCCTGTGCTGGCCAACACAAATGCATGCATCATTATTGCTTACAATTTAGCCGGGCGCGAGACAAGCTACAATAGCTAGGCAAAAGATTATTTGTCGTAATCACAGCACAAGTCCGTTACAAGAAACACTAAAGAAAAACATTAGAGTTGGAACATTAAAACTGATATTTGGGTTAGAGGGCAAGAGAGAAGAAAGAGAATAATCAGTTGTGTAGGCTATATTGCCCTACACTCTCTTATTAAAAATAAACTGACATAATGAGTAATTACATTATTACGCTACACTACTAATAATAATAAGATAGAACTCCGACACTCCCCCTCAAGTTGGAGCATAAAGCTCAAAGATGTCCCACCTTAGAACAAAGATTAGTGAAGACAGATCGAGCCAATGGTTTGGTAAGGATGTCGCTCAACTGATCACTAGAATTGATTGATATATGGTGTGATAATCTCCTTTTGCATCAAGAGATCTCGAATAAAATGGCAATCCAGATCAATGTGTTTATTCCTCTAATGAAATACCGGATTACAGGCAATGAAAATAGTTGTTGTCACAATGCATCTCCATAGGAGAGGGCACAATGATACTCATATCATGAAGTTAAGAGCGAACCCACAACATCTCATACGCATTATGAGTCATAGCTCGGTAGTCAACCTCTATACTCGAACGTTCAACTACATTATGTTTCTTGTTGCGCCACATCACCTAATTACCACCAATAAATGTACAGTAACTGGAAGTAGATCATCTATCAGCACGATTACCCATGGTTCAAAGTCACAATATCGGTCATTGTTAAAAGTTGTCTATGAGGGTATTTATATACTCCGAGTCTTGTTATTATAAATACATGTGGCAAAAGGGGATAACCTAATTCTCTCATTAGCTCTCACTATTGGCCTAAAATTATTCTCTTTCCCTCTACTTTTTTCTCCTCTCTCTTTCATAATTTAACTTGGTATCGAAGTAAAGTTGGAGGAAATCGGTGCAGAGGGAGAAGCTATGGTGGATGAACTATAAAGTCTAGCAATCAGACGCCTGAGAGTGTGCATTTCATCCCGCGAGAGAGCAACAGTATCAATAGAATGGCTCGAGAAAATCTCAGAAATATGAGCCAGAGATTGCACTGTAACACTACGGGCTCGGGTAGGATGACCATGCAATTTCACCAGTGCTCTCTAGTATGGCATTCTTTTTCACATATTTTAACAGATCACGATCAGCAACACCACTCTTCCCACGAGAATATCCCAAAAGAAACACAATTAAATGAGCTCGGCAAAAATTTATCCCAACCCGGATCAAGAAGATGAACAAATGCAACACAACTAAAGTAACGAGAAGTGAGTCCAAATGACAGTTTATCTAGATAACGCAATGAGAAATGAGATTTATTGTCCAAAATGGAGAAAGGCATGCGATTAATAAGATAAAACTAAAATAAGGGCAGAATCAACCCAATATGATTTTGACATACAAATGACGACATTTACGTTCAGCAATGCCATTTTGTTAGGAAGTATGAGGACAAGTAGTTTGATGGACAATGTCACAATCTGCACAAAAAATTTTCATAAATGAATGAATATACTCAAGTGCATTGTCAGACCAAAGAACTTTAATACGTATGTCAAACTGAACCAAAATTTCATTATAAAAGATGATAAAGACCTTAGGCAATTTAGATCGATTTTCATAAGAAATAATCAAGTCATATGAGAGAAATCATTACCAAAGATAATAAAATACTGAAAATCAGAAATATTCTTAACTCTTGCTAAACCCAAAATGTATGTATGAACAACATGAAATGGATTGGACGGACGACTAGAAGAATTAGGAGTAAAGGAACTACAGTGATACTTGCCTAATTGCCAAGCCTCACATTCTAATACGGAAGAACTCAAATCAGGGATAACTTGACATAACTTACACAAAGAATGATGACTTAGTCGGAAGTGCCACTGAAGAGGAGACACGGTAGCACTCAAGGCAGGAACAGAACCACCAAGTTCTAAATAGTACATGTCATTGTTCTTATGCCCCAAAACCAATCACCTTCTTCGTCTTGAAGTCTTGAAAAACACAAGAGAATGGAGAAAAAGTTATGAAATACTCTTAATGACTTAATTAGCTGACTCAAAGTTAACAAATTAAAAAAAAATATAAACAAACAAACCAAAGATCAATGGCATAGTAAGAGTATGACGGGGATTGCAAGTCCCATGTACTGGTCGAGAGGAGCCATCACCTAACACAATACGTGTGTAGAACGTAAATTGGAGAATAGGGACGACATACCAAACATATGAGCACTAGCTCCTGAATCAATAATCCAAGAGGACGAAGAAGGTTTAGTAACCACAAAGGCTGAGTTACTTCCATTAGCAAAACTGGCAGATGAAAGATAAATGTAAAGAAAGCGAAGATAAATTGTGAACAAGTTGATTAAGCTGATAAGAAAGATCATCATTAGAGCCAGAACTAGATGCAACTGGGTCATCGATATAAATCTAATGTACTATTGAACCCAAAGTATCACCAAAAGCCGAATTAGCATGCGCAAGTCTCCTATACTTATCCTAAAAATAATCCTCAATATGTCATGTGCCATCACAATAAGTATATTTCCGCACATAACGATAATCACAATCAAAATGATTACCACAACCAATACCTCGACCTCTAAGAGCGGCACTATAGGATTGATCGCCACCACAACCACCATTCAAGTTTGCCATTACAAAACTCACAGTCCACAATGCAAAAGAAACTGCTCGAGATGCTTAAATCGCCGTCAGATTGAAGCCACAAACCAGTACAAACACCGAAGGTCTGGAGGAGTCAAAAAAAATATAACACATAAAGGTTTTGGAGGCACCCAATGAAGACAAACACAATAGGAGTCCTCAAAAAAATAACATAGATATGCCAAACTGTAGAGCCGAAGGTTGGGAAGCACCAAAATACATCACAAACACATTAGAGATCACACTAGTGTTAACCCAAACAAATGCAGCACCAAATCACACTACCAAAAGTCACAAACCAACATAGGTGCCAAAATAAACACCAAATACACATATCGGAGCGGTTTAACACTCCTCAGGCGAAGAAACAGTGTTGTCGGCTCTGATTTTGCTCAAAACACACTTCAAAACCAACCAAAAAAGGCTAGGCAACCCATGAAGCTCCTCCTTAGTCCAAGTCGGTACCCATATATGCATATCGAAGCAATAAATCAGTCACAGAAGGTCTGAATCAACAAATCTAGAAAAAACAACCCTATTTTCCCAAAAAAGATTCGAAAATAGAAATGTCTATGTAGATAACTTAAAAAATTATCAAAAATCACCATAATTACGAGGGCAACTAGTTGACTCTGTAGGTAGTTTTTCCCCGCCGGAAAGTCACCGGAAAAAGCTGACGTCAGCATTTCAGCAGTGGCATCAGCATTTCAATGTTAATGTCACCAACGAACAACGGTTGGCAATTTTTTCCCCCTTTTTCTTTCATTTTTACGGGCCTCTGCCTAAAAATCTTGCTCGGATACCAAGTTGGAACAGTAAAAGTGATATTAGGTTTAGAAGAAAAGCGACAAGGAGAGAAGAAAGATGTAGAAGAAAGAGAATAATCAGTTGTCTAAGCTATGTTGCCCTACACTCTCTTATTTATAATAAACTACAATTATGAGTAATTACTTATTTCCTTACATTACTAATAATATTAAGATAAGAACTGTAACAGTAGTAAAGAAAATGGTGATCATAAATATTCATCTCACCTGTCCAGTTCGGAAAAACAATTTCGTGTAGCCAACTTGAAACATCTCAGGTAGAATACTGAACTGATGAAGAATTGCAACTGAAACACTGAGGGGATCTTTTGATGCAACGTGGTCTAACAAAAGAAAACCATACCTGATGCAAGAATCACATGAGGATGATGAAAATGAAAGAAGAAAGAGGAAATATAATCAGGTACTATAGAATTGTTCATAATATAGGATAGATGTCAATATAATTAGACCAGTAATCCATTTTTTTACATGCAGAACAGGTAACAATTAACAAGTAGCTATAGCTTTGTTCTCTTTACCTTCTAGCAAACTTCTGATGAGACATCCTAGTTGGGAATCCAGATCTTGATATTCGAACTACTTCTAAGACTCCACAACATCTTAGCTGCTGCAATACAAGTCCTTGCTCATACATTCCAGGGGATTGCAGATTGTTAGGCTTGATACAACGTATGAAATGCGGTGTTGTGTTCTCTAAACGTTGCATTAATTGGAACAGTTGGCCCTAAACACCAAAACAAGAAGGATATATCAGGGACAGAAGCTAACTTTGGCCCCAGAAAGAAAACCCCCAGGATATAGCATAACTTCAATTTACAGAGTACAAGGCTCAGTATCATCAACAAAATCAATTGCAATATCTTCTTATGGTCTCCATCACTTACATCAGAGAGAAAGGCAAAGCCATGTATGTATTAAGGAAACAGGAAGCCCACAATGCAAAAGTAACATCTGAACCCACACAAAACAGGTTTTGGCAGACTTTGTTTCAAAGTAACAAATCAACTAATAACCTCCAACTACTTCATGCATAAAAGCCAAGACTAAATTCTGACTCAATGTTTCTGTTGTTGGGATAATCGAGCAGATGAAGAGAATAAGCTCACGGTCAGAGGTCATAAACCATAAGTTGTACCCTTGATGAAGTAAATCTATATTAAACTGGCTAAAGTTGAACCAGGGAATTTTACGACCTTCTTGTCTACTACATTTATGGTACATAAAATTCATCCATCACTCAAAATCTGTGAACGCATGCAATTCCTGATGCACCTAAACCGAATCGAAGCTGAAAATCACAGCCACAAGCCATTGTTAACCTCAGTAAACAATGTAGGAACTAGGAACGAGTCTATTGACTTCCCTCTATGTCATGCATTTAAAACTTCAACGAATCACAGAGCATCTCTTTCCAAAACTTTTCAAAAATTACATTTGACGGAGTAGGTCTTCATTAGAAGCTGCCAAGCTGGTACAGAAAGCAAATATGAGGGCAGTTAACAGTCCCAAATGTTTTAAACTTTTAAACAACCTTCCTTTATTGCTTTCAAATCCTCAGCCCCAATAAAAAGGTGGCAAGCATGGATTGTAGAGTAGGAAAACGATAATGAAAATAAAAACACATTGTGCCCTGTATGCCTATATCAGATACCCATGCTATTCTTATTTACTGGATTACTGACCATCAGAAATTCCAAGGTCATTCATGAGACCTACAAAACTCTGGAATGTAAATGTACCTTAAATTTTGTCACAACACTCAACTTTTGGGAATCTGCTCCACCTGATTTATATAATGGACCAATTACAGGCTTCTCAGATTGAGTAAGCATACTGGACGCAAATGTCTGAAGTAGGTGGCATGTACAAGAAGACAGAAGTTGTATGGAATCCAAGTGCAATAAATCTCGATTCTTGTCCCGAAACCCAGTTGTGTCATACATAACCTGAGGGTAAGCAAGTTGAACTATAAAATATTATGGCAGAAAAAAAAAATTAACAGTCATTAAAAAAAATTTGTAATCGCTTTGATCAGAGAAGTATAAGGCATTTGACTTAATGACAAACAAGATGATCTGCCAAACAGCACATGGCCCAATAAGGTTAATAAATCAGTTTTTGCAAGGCCAGAAACCTTTGAGTTGTCTCCATCCAACTGGAAAAAACAAGGAACTAAACAGGCAGGGAGGAGGGTGAGGGGGGAAAATACTCAAGGATCTGCCAATGATGAAGTAGATACCTCCCCAGCATAATGGCATACTGTGAAAGCTTTGCCTCGTTCTCCTCTAAAACAAGAATTAGAATTCAGATGTTGCTTTAGCTTATTGGCAAATGTCAAGTCTGTACCATTTGGGAAGGTGGACTCTTCATCTAACAGTGACAGTAAGCCCAACGGTTTCTGCATGAAAGACAAGAAAAGAAAAGGTTCAAGGTAGACAATTATGGATAAATCAAACCTGTCCTAAATAGCAGCACGATTAAGTATATAGGAAAATTATTCCTTACTACCATTAGTTATTCACTGGTCACTTGAGTTCATCAATATACAAGATAGCAGATCGTGGAAAAAATCTAATATTCAAGCATTACAGGCTTTGAAGTAAAAAATAACATTCATTAATACAGATGTGAGATTTACTCTTGACTAAGCTAGATATGTTGCATGGGAAAATAGTAAAGGGGAGTTTGTTTTAATACTCAAGGGGAGTACATTTACAAACTTGGCATGAAGTCACCTATTTTACATTTGTTTATTTTTCACTAATTACTTTACTTGTGAACACCAACTAAGGGGGAGAACTTGATGTGATTAAAATTGCTATATCAATAGGTTCTTAAACATATGGGGCAATTTAGTTCTAAAAATGTTATATATTTGCATTTGCATGATGTACACCATGACTACTATAACAACGGTAATGTCTAGCACGTCGACCAAGAAATGTTTAAGATTCAAGTGCAATCTTAGAACATACGGAAAATTGATTTATTGTGAGAATTACCTAACCCAAACACTATAGTATTGTATCCGTGATCTACATACCTTCTCAAAAAGATTTAGACAATCTTGGTTGTCTTCAAAATCAACTTTTGTCCAGTCAATGCCATCTTGAATATATTCCTGAAAATGAATATTAAGTAATAAACAAAATAACCAAGAATTGGGTTATGCCTACACAACCTTTCATATGCATACCTAATCTTAACTAGTTTATATCGAATTGTGATTTAAGTATAGACCGTTCAATACCAAACTAGCCAGGATTGCTATACTCATACAGAAACCTAGGCCACTGACTGCACCATCAGCCAAATAGAAAAAGAAAATCACAAGCATAAAGATATATAAAAGCAATCAAGTCATGGATAATCAATCATACATAAAAGACAACACGATCTCTTTTTCTTATTAAAACATATGATTTCCCCAGAGTTTTTTTTGCCTGAAAGAGCATATTAAAAAATATTCTTATATTCCAGCCCCCAAAAAAATTAAAACAAAAAACTTCATATGGAGGCCGGGTACTAATTGTTAGTGTGACTACCATAATGCCATCCAGTAAAATGTTGTGCATCAGTGTGAAGGTAACAATATCACTATTTTGTGAAAGCATCATGAATAATACAGAGCTAAGAACTCACTTAGTGTTAATAGATTCAGAAGTAGAAATGTAAGTAGCTTAAATTCAAGTCACCGCAATTGGATCTGACAGTAATTTAATGGGACATTTGGGTTAAGATTTTCCTCTCTGACATAATATCGAGATCAATATGAAGAAAATAAGTAGAGGAAGCTAAACGTAGAGAAATAGTCATCAATTCTTTTTTCTATGATACTTTCTGATGCTTTTAAACCTATTTCAACCGTGGTAGTAAAAAAAGTGCACATACATCACACAGGTACTTAAGCATGCTTTCTTTACAATAAGTTTATTTGAGATTTATATGCTTCTTGTTCTCAGTAATCATTCCTGTAGGTTAATCATGTGCGAATGCAGGCTAGGGCTTCTAAGTTCTTATATTATCATTGAGATATGGCTAATCTAGCAAGTCTCCTATGCTACTCCCTCTAGTCGGTTAGAAATGCACCAGAAAGCCTATTTATATCAATTGTTTTTTACTTTTAGTTAATAACATTGCATTTATTTATTTCACGCATATTTTGGATATATACTGTATTGTCAAATTCAGGAGATGAGTTTGGTCCACAGGCTCCGAGTGTATAAATCAGGTGCATAGAGTGATGCTCCTCCATGGCGCATGTGAATTATATGTAACCTATAGTCTCTTAAATGTTCTTCCCATTCAGTGATAGAATTGGGTTCTCTTTCTGAAAGAGTATAACATGTGGTCCTCTATGACATAGGATGCCTTAACATTTGAGCGCATGACTCGAAGTTAACATTTTAGTACATTGTGAGTGCATTGAATAAGATCATGAGTAACTCGGTATCGTTTAAAGTCGACATCTGTGATACCAGACATATTGGCTTATCAAATACTAAATGAACCTTTGGTATGTTGAGTCATTTTATAGGTGATGGAACACCCATTCTCAATATTAGAATTTAGGTAGATGAATTATTAGGGTTGATTTAATTTAAAGACATGAATGTGGATCCGCTAGCTTGTTCTCTTCTTTAGAATTAGTTTTATGTGATTAAATACTGTGGAACATATCAACTATCAAAGATACAAAAATAATCAAAAAAAATTGATTGTATGGTTGACAGTAAAATTAGTTTCTTACACCAATTGACATGGCAGGGCCTTTTCATAATTTCAGCATGGATGACCAAGAATCAAAATATTGTTTCGAAATGGTCGAAACATTTTCGTTTCCAAGGAGACCGAAACGAAACAGTGATGGAATCGAAATTTTAATATTTCGAGATATTCCATAATGTTTTTAAATGTATTATAATATTTCAATACATTTGCACAATTGTTTTAGAATATTTCAAGGTATTTCAAGATATTTTGATATATTTCTATCAATGTTTTAAAAAAATAATTCTTAAATTTTTTATTTTTTTCATTATGTTTTCGAAACGGGTCGAAACGTTTCCGAAACACGTCGAAACGTTTCCATTTCCTAAGTAACAGAAACAATACACCGAAACGATATTTTGATCCTTATGGATGACTTACTTTATAATATTTTCACCAACTTGAGTTCAATTATTTCAATAGCCAGTGTAGAAAATGATTAATTTGATATTTGGGCAAGTCAGCTTGTTGACCATATCACCCAATTATAGACAATGAAGTGCCTATTTAGAACCCATATTTAATCTATTAGGAAACCAAGTTAGAGTGAGAGTAGCCATAAAAAGGAGGATACAAAGTTGGCCAGATGTGCAAAACTATTTCTAGCCTCTCCCCCCCTTTTTTTTTTCTATCGTCTATTTTGGAGACCTACTTCTCTCTTGCTTGGTGGATTCCTCGAGGACATAGGAGTGGAGATTTAAATGCCATTGAGCCAATTTATTTCTCCATCTTCTTGAAGGTAACAGTATTTTATTGTTCCATTATATCGTTCATGCATCACTAAAAAGAAAAAAAGCCAGGTTGTCATCGGTTTTGCGTTTCCACATGATCCATTTTTCCAACATCTCCATCTTCAAATCTCCCAAACAACAATATTTTTGAAGATGCAATTAATTATTTACACCTCATTGAGGACTATTTTTGTTTCCATTTTCCACAAATAGTCGCAAAATAGATGGAGTGATCAAGTGGCCCTTCCTGCGCCAACATACATCCAATGAAGACTATGGGATATTTCAAACCTAAAGGGAAATGAGACCAATTTTATTTATCATTGGTTTTTACATACAAATACATGCAGTCTTTTCGATTGAGGGAGCTATTATAATTACAATGTAAACATTACATGTGAACTCATAGTCTCGGATTGTCTAATTATCTCAGTGATTTGATTTGAGTAAATCATAAAGGAGATTGACAAGGTTTCAGACCCAATATCGCAGTGCCAATGCCAATTAGTCCCACTTGGATATTTTCAAAATTGTCTAAAAGCAACATAAAGTCTAGACTTTCTTTGATACAATGTTCTTTAAGTTTCCCGTATCCATTGTTGCCTCAGTCCAATCTTCACTGAAATGTTTGATTTCTTGACAATAAGTGTAATTTATTCATACCAAAAATATGTAATTGCTATCTCATTCATCCAATATTGACAATTTGATGACAGTACTAAACTTGCAAGTGCATTTGCATCTCAACTAAATATATATTTGCAACCTTTTTTTTTAGGTAAATACATAGTTTTGACTTTGATTACTCAAAAATTACTAAGATGAGGTGATTCTATGTTGCTCACCAACCAATTAATAAGGATATGATTCTGGAATAGTTCTTGGTCCAATTTTGTTGACAATTCAAGAATGATTACCAACTTTTCTATAGCAAATATAGTATTCAACCGATAATCCAAAGAAACCATTAAACCAACATCTGCCCTAAAAGCTTAAATTTTTAGAAATGATATAACTTAAATATTTATACTTCAACAAGTGCCAGTCAAATTTTTTGAACCAAACATGGAAATCGTTTAATAATCAAGGTAGAGGCAAGACTCGAATACATGACATCTTGCACCAATACCATGTAAAACCACAATCTGCTCTAAAAGTTTAAACTGTTAAAAATTGTGTAATTTAAGTATTTATATTTCAACAAAAATCTAAAAGCTTAAACTATTAAAAATTGTGTTAAGTATTTATATTTCAACAGAAATGTGTGAGAACATTCCATCTTTACCGCTAAAATAGTATATAGAATCATAATGGCCAGTTAACTCTTCAATTAAGTGTCACTTCAGCTCTGCTCAACTTGATTGTGCTTACCTTACACTAACTCTTAGTGTAAAATTAAATCAACAAACCAAATTCAACCGAAGAAACCAATGATATTTTGTATATTCCACTATATCTTCTTTGCAAGTATACGAGACATAAATGTAAGTTTTGATTACATAATTGAAAGATAAGAGAAAAATAGAAGAAAGAATGAGAGAATATTACTAAGGCACAATAGTTTGTGCAACTGCTCAACTAAGATACAATAGAGGCCCATATATAGCACGGCAACATAAAAATAACAGAAACGCCTATCTATCCCTAACATAATGTTAGTCTAGCACTCTAATATTTTCCTTCAAACTCATACTATGGTAGCAGAGAACATCAAGAATTTACCAAGAAGAAAACGAAAACGTGCTATGGTGTGAGATTTTGTAAATAAACCTGCTAACTGCATAGTGGAAGGAAGAAAGAAGAGACAGATGATTCCCAGCTAAAGATGATGTCTCACAAAGTGACAGTCAATCTTAATGTGTTGTCCGTTCATGGAAGTCCGAGTTGTAAAGCAATCGAAATAGCACTAGTTGACACAGTACTTAGGAGTAAGAGCAAACAAAGAGATGTCGAGATAGCCAAGTAGTCATCGTAACCAGACTATCTTAGTTGTGTTAGATGTTAGAACACAGCATTTAGCGTCAACAAAGGAACTAGAAGCAACAATTTGTTTCTTACTTTTCAGGAAATAAGAGAATAACTAAGAAAAAGACAGAACTCAGTGGTGGACTTGTAATTCATAGGATCACCGGCCCAGTTAGCATCTGAGTAAGCGTGGAGTTTCATAAAAAATGAGGAAGAAAATAATAGACTCTGATGCAAAGTATCTCAAAGATACCAAAGGGTACGGAGAATAGTAGCCCAATGAACAGTGTTGGCAAACAACATAAACAGCATAAGAGATATCTAGGCGAGTAACTGTAAGATAAACCAGACTCCCAATAATAGTACGGTAGATGGTAGGATCAGATAGAAGAAGAATAGAGAACATTAAGCCCCAAGGGTGTCTAAATTGTCCGATTATTTAATAAACAAACTCGCTAAATAACATCTGAGGCATATTTGGATTGAGCGAAAAGTTAGTCTTTGAAAGAGGAAGCAACCTCAATCCCCAAGAAATACCGAAACTAACCCAAATCTTTCATCGCAAAATAATCCTACAACTGAGTTTTCAATAGTTGTATGCCAACAATATTATCACTTGTAATAATTATATCATCAACATAAAGTAAAAAGCAATTGAGCCTAAAGAAGTGGACCCCAAAAAGAGAACAGAATCATGATCATTAGCACGAAAACCCAACTCACAAATAATTGAAGAAAACTTAGCAAACCATGCCTTGAGAGCCTGTTTAAGACTATATAACACCTTATGGAGTTTACACACCAGTCCACAACTATGAGGTAATCCAAGAGGAGTCATAAAGACTTCTTCAGTTACATCTCCATTAAAAAAGGCAATTTTCACATCCATCTGAGAGAGTCTCCATTAATGAATAGCAACCCCTGCAATCACAGTTCGGATGCCGGTCATCTTAGCAACAAGAGTAAATATCTCCTTATAGTCTATACCATTCTATTGAACAAATCCCTTGCCTACCTATCGGGTCTTGTATCGTTCCACATAACCAACAAACTTAGTATTAATTTTATAAACCCACTTACAACCAACTATGCATTCGTTAGAGGGTAATGACACGAATTCTCAAGTGCCAGTCTTATGCAAAGCAGCAAAGTCCTCATCCAATAACCTGTTTCCAAAGAGGATCAAGGATAACCTCTTTTATAGGAGATAGGCTCAGAAAGAGAATATATAGAAACTAAGAAAGAACAAAAATCAGTAGAATAACAAAAATTTTAAAAAAAAAAAAAAAAATCAATCTAGACATTTACGAGGCAATTAAGGATAGCGAGAAACATGATCCACGTTATCAGAACCTAATTGAGTGACAAGAGAGCAGGAAGACCTTGAATTTGTAGAAGAAACAACTGGGTCCTGCGAACATAAGTATGTATAATAGGGGGACGAAAAACAAGCAAATCAAAAGAGGAAGACACATTAGAGACAATCATATCACCAACATAAGTGTCAAGGGGAATATCAACCGGAGATGGGTCAATGTAGATGAGATGAGATTTATGCAAATACGAAGAACTAGATGGAATAGAAAAGAAGAGAATATGCTCCATGAAAACAAAACAAGAGACATCGAGTTTGTGTGTAACAAGATCATAGAAACGATACCCTTTTTGAACCTCATCATAACTAAGAAAAACACAGAGTGAACAAGCAGAAAGTTTACTACGAAAAGGACAACAAAACAAGACAAAATAAGTGCATCCAAACACACGTAAAGAGAAATAATTAGGTAGCTTACCACATAGTTTTTCAAAGAGAGAGATTCTAGAGGTGATGGCAGTGGGAATGCAAATAATCAGATAGACTGCAATAAGAACTTGGAACATTTGAAGACAACAAGGGAGAGCGTGTTGTCTCCATAATATGTCAATGTTTGCACTTTGCTACACCACTTCTAGAGGTGATGGCAGGGAGAATGCAAATAATCAGATAGACTACAATAAGAACTGTTTTCCTCCAAAAAGAAATTGGAACATTTTAAGACAACAAGAAAGAGTGTTGTCTCCATAACAAGTCAATGTTTGCACTCTGCTACACCATTCCATTCAGGAGTATTAGTACAGAAAGACCGACAAACAGTGTCATCAAATTTTAGCAAATCACAAAAGGAATTAAAAGAATATTCTCCTCATTTGGTCACACCGAAAACATTTAATAATAGATGAATATTGACTACTTATTATAGCACAAAAAACAGTGAATACAAAGAAGATTCAGAACGATGCTTCATTAGATAAACCCAACAATATCTAATATAATCACCGATAAAAGAAACATAATATCTAGACCCTCCATTTGTGGAAATAGGAGCTGGTTCCGACACATCAAAAGGTGTAAGAGAGCTAATAGAACTTTTATTGAAAGATAATGTAATGGCTAACTTGCATCCACTACAACTAGAAATTTCATGACACTTTAAGTTACCCAAACTACCAAGAGATGCTAAAAACTTCAAACAAGAATGAGACATGTGACCAAGAAGAAAATGTCGCAAATAAAAGTTAGAAAACCGTGGATTCAAATGAAAAGAAGACAAATCAATAGTACAAACAGCAATATCTGGAATATGCAACTTGTCCAACACATACAGCCCTCCCTTCTACTACCTATCTATCCCAATTAGTTTCTTGGAACGTGGATCCCACACAACACAATTAGAAGAAGAAAACTGGATTGAAGTCAAATAATTGACTAACTGAAATCAAATTCAAGGTAAGTTGTGGAATTTAATAAACATCGAGAGGTGTTAGTTGCGGAAAAATAATAGATACACTTCCTGTCAAAGACATTTGAGTACCATTGCCTGCAAGCAAAGATACAGATGGAGGAAAGAAAGTAGATGCAAATAATAAAAAATCACTTATCATGTGATGTGTAGCACCCGAATCAAAGACCCTTGCGGTTCGAGGTATATTTGAAAGGCCCGAATTGAACGACACTATGGACGGAGACACTGAGAGAGTATTAGACTAATGAAGAAGCTTCTGTGACTAGCCAAAAATCATAGTCAATTTTATAACAATGGACTGATCAGAGTCAACGTTTTCACTTGCCATAATTGTAGCAAACGGAAATCAAATAACAACAATCAAATCACCTAAACTAAATCCAATGTACAAAACCCAAAGCCCAAATATAAGTATCCAGCAATTAGCAAGCAAATAAATCAAACTAGCAATCCCAATAACCACATCAAAGCTTAGCAAACACCAAATAAATGCCCAACATAAAAGGCCCAAATGGCAAGCAAAGGTGCAGCAGGTTGTGATAAATGCCCAGCAAGACACTAATAAATCAGCCAAACAACACAGGATAATCACCGGTGCACACTCCTCTTAGTCAAACCAACAAAATCAGCCAAAGAAAACTTCAGAATTCAACTCAACTAGTGAAGAATTACTCAACCATGTGTTCAATACACAAAATCGCAGCCCATAGGTGTGAGAAAAACAAAAACTTTCAGGATGTTTGGACTCATTCAGTAGCAACAAATCAGTGAAACCCTTCAGGATGCAACTGTGTGTAACTCGCAGCCACACCGGCAAGCAATAATTTCGCATCAGTAGAGGGCTTCGCAACCAGCAATAGTACCAGCAGATCAGGATAGAAAACCCAACACAATCCAGTGGAGAAATTCAGAATGCCGAAAGAGAAATCATCAAGTTTTCGGCACAACACTCTTCAGGATGTTTTGACTCACTCAACCAAGCATCAATAACCCTAATTCGCACCTGGTAGGAGTGATTGAGCGAAGAAAACTCAAAGAAATCTTGCTGAGAAGCCAGATTGCAAAAATCGCGAAAAATACCTCAAAATTATTCAAAAAATAAAAAATCCAATCAAGAGACCACGAAATCAAAAAAAATAGCACCAGGTTAAAGCCCATGGAAAATTGATCAGCAAGGTATCTTCAATGGCTGTTGTATGATGATGTCTTCGTGGCATCATCTTCTCTGACAATGACATCAGGCCTAAGTTGAACCTAGACACTTCCTCTGATGGATACCACTGTGTTTTAAACTTGTATAGGATCGAAACGCACTCTGATACCTTGTAAGCTTCGATTACATAATTGAAAGAAAAGAGAAAAATACAAGAAATAATGAGAGAATATTATCAAGGCACAATAGTTTGTGCAACTGCTCAACTAAGATACAATAGAGGCCCTTATATAGTAGGAGTGTAGGACAACATAAAAACAAAGGAAACGACTAATCTACCCCTAATATAATATGCTAGTACTCTAACAATAAAAACATCAGTGAAAGATCGCACAGTCACCTCCTGTTCCAACTTGAATAAGTGACGGTTAAAGTGCTGCTGCAACCTCTCATTCGCATAATTAATGCAGAACTGCTCAAAACTATTCGTCTGGAAAAGGAAAGAAAACAGGTTATAAAGCAAGATTACGTATATAATATGAGAAACATAAAGATGAACATGAAAGACATACATCAAATGATTCAAAGCCATAGATATCGAGAATGCTGATGGATCTTCCAGTACGACGTTTGCCTACTGCAAGTGACTTGTTGATTTGTTCAACCAACCAGTCAAACAAACAAGAATAGATTGATTTTGCCAAGGCATCTCTTGTGTCAATGGCCTGAAGGATGGAAGGCAGAATTCACAATAAAGATAAGCAGCTATCAGGTGCATCTGATTCACTGATGCTAACTGCAAATTGCAATGACCACATATAAATAATTGTAAACATTCTCCATAGAGTTCTCACCTGAGATAAAGTTAACTTTTGAACAATATTATCATTCCGTACTTTCATATTTCGAGTTGATAAAGCTAGCTTTAGGTCTTCAATATTACACCCAACCAGTTTAGCAACATTGGATAGACCTGGAGATCAAATATCCAACCATGAGTAATATCACACAATCGTAGGATGCAGTGACAAGAAAGATGTGCATAAAAACCAAATAAATGCAAGACCTTTTTTTTTTTTTTTTTTTTTATACAAGACAGTCTATTATATTTATGAATAGACAATACAAGGTAAAAGGTTTAGGTTGGACAAGTCATCCAGCCCAAAATAGAAAGAAAAATGTACCAAATTAACAACAAAATAAAACTAGTAAAACTTGAGCTTTAGCTTCACATCATTCTAATTACAAATCAAAGACCAATATGCGGCAAACCAAAATGCAAAAGAGGGAAATTCTTTCAAATTCCTCAGTGAATGAGGCTCAAAAAGATCCTACAAATAAACTCGATCACCTAGTCCATCTACCACCTCACCTTTATCACAAAAAGATGTTAACATTCCTTTCCAACAAAATAACCCATAAAAAAGTAAAAAATGGCACAATGCCACAACGTGATCCCTTTTTTGTTTCTTCCAAAGCCCTGTGATGAGCATAGAAGAAAGGACCAAGGACTTGTCCACTCCATCCAGACACAAAAAAACAATCTATTTCCTAATGACCATGCAAAAATAGATAATCAACACTTTCACTACCATTAGCGTTATTCTTACCAAGTACAAAACAATTGTCCAAGCACTTGTACTTTAATAGGCATTTTATCCTTCCGTACCGAATGCGTGGGAGAAACAAAGGAGTTAAGGGATCCTCGACCAGAGACTCAAAGAAAGATTTCCAAGAAAGACATCAGAAGGATCGATAACCCAAGTTCTTCAATCAACAACTCGAATATTCAATTTGAACTCGTTAAGAATAGAAATAAGTGAAATAAAATCCGAAGTATCCCGATCACCAAGATTTCCACGAAAGCAAAAATTCCAATAGAGTGCACGAGAGCTAGACCGAATCAAAAAAAGCAATTGATGCATCATGAGTACAAGAGACATTACAAAAAAAGGAAACATACATGATAGTGAAGACTCCTCACACCAAAACATGAATCTATCGCCAGTTCCCACGACCAACTTAACATACTGTAAGAACCTAAGCAAACCCTGAGAAATAAATTTCTAAGAATATAAAAAGCTTCCCCTCTCAACCCCATTAGCATCCCAACTGTTGGCTTCCAAGTTATTATTTCTCTTAATAACTAAATGCCACAATGTGTTTTAAGGGAAATCTCCAAAGGCATTTCCCAACTAAAGCAATATCCTACAAGAAAATTTTCAACCAAAAGATCACCTTTAGATTTTGATTTAGATAACATCTCCCAACTATTCAAATGATTTTTCTTTCTCTCACAAGTCACAACTTCCCTCCCAAAGGAAATTTTGCAACTCTTCTTACAACTTTTCTTGGCATCCTAGATAGAGATAAATAATGAGTGGGAATACTAGACAAAACAAATTGGACTAAAGTCAATCTCCCCACCTCCAGAAATGTAAGATCACTTCGATCCATCCAAACTTTTTCCAATCTTTTTAATAACTAGTTCCGTCAAGATAAAAGACGATGGATTACCCCCAAACGGGCCTCAAATATTTCAAATGTCATTCCCCAACCAAGCATCCCAAACACCCGCCAACCTAACAATTGTATCTTCATAAGAATTAACCCCAACAATCAAACCTCTTGTCCATGTTGACCTTTAACCTTGAAACTATGCTAAACATATCCACTTCTTAAAATTTATAAATCCCTCCTCTTCCTCGGTTGAAAAAAATATGGTATCATTTAAAATTGCAAGTGAGAAAATATGATCCCATCTGTCCCAAGGACAAAGCCTTTTCCACTAAATTATGTCTTTCAGCCCTTGATACTAATCTATTCAAATCATCAGTCAAATGAGTAAAACAAAATAGTGACGACTGATCAACTTGTCCAAATCCCCTAAATGCCTTGAATCTCCCTCTCGGTTTACCATTGAGAATAACTGGGCAGTTCATTCACTGCAAATATCCTTTGATCCACTTCCTCATCCATTTATCTTTGTATAGTAGAACCTTGTAAAACTAGCACATAGTGATTCACTTCATAAAAACACTTAAGTTCAATGTGACAGAACCTCCATAGAAGGTGATGTACTTGCTCTATGTTAGCACAGCCTATAAAACATAAATTGGGTATCACCATTTCTTTGCCGTAGGACCATCCAGTCATAATTTTACAAGAAAATGACCATAAAAAATTATGCATTGTTTAAATACTCGATTCCCATACCAATAATTGATTTAATTGTAATTACCCTCCTCAATCTGACATAAAAATGGTGTAGGACCTACAAAAATTACAAATTAGAGCATCTCCAATAGTACTCTATTTTAGAGAGAATTTTTTTTTGAAATCAAGAGCATCTTTGATAAAATTTTGAAATAAAGAGTGATATTTTAGACAACTCCAATGGATTCTCTATTCTAGTACAAAAATAGGCTCATAGTCAATAGCATTTAATGAAGAATGTACATGTGTCATCTTTTCATTCATTAAAAATAGAATAGAGAGTAAGTTGGGCTCTCCAAATGTAGAGAGTTAAATAAGGCTCTCTATTTAGCTAGTCTAAATAGAGAGCCTATTGGAACTTTATTTTTTGTGGTCGACTCTCTACAATATAGAGTTTAGTGAGAATAAAAAGCCTATTGGAGATGCTCCTAGTACATAAACCTTTTCGTTCTAATCCGAGGGCCTGAAATAATATTTAGCAATACTAAATATGAGTATATTAATTTGAACTCCATATCCTATTTCTAGAGATGATCAGGCAACTTCGAAGCACCTTAACTAGTTTGCTGCATGATTTCAAGAATCACAGCACTCTGGTTCAAATGCAGTGGAATTTAAGTCTGCGAAACTTATAATGGGTGATATATTGCCCGAAAGGTCAATTCAAACCTCCCTCTATCACGAAAGCTACCAAGCACAGGTCTTGTCAATAATGACTACCCCGAAATGATAAAGCTCAAGTTAATGCAATGTAGCCACTTTCCTTGAAAGCAATCCTCCTTAATAAGTTAAAATTATTAACGATGTCCAAATTATATGATTTTCTCCAAATTTCCGTTATCTTCGCAGCAGGTTTCCTAGAATCTGCAAAACTCCTGATATTTTCTTAATCTAATGATATTGAGATTAAGAAGAGAACTCAATATCCCCAACCAAGTTAGAAATTGGCCCATGACAAAATAAGTGGTAGATATCAGCCAAATACGCCTTTTAATTTAGCACAGCACGCATTACTGTGTAACAAACTCTAATACATGGGATTGTGTGGCATAATTTAACCTGATTCTATTTAACCCTTCACAGAGTAACTAAAAACATTGTCACCTTTGCAATGTCTGAAACAGCCAACATAATAAATAAAACCTTAGAGATGATCTGGAAAATGTTAGAAGCTCATCCTTCTGCAAGACTGTTACCTTCGTCAGTCACGGCTTCAACATGGTTTTCATTATCAACCACAGTGAAGGAGACATTCCCTAGCCACAATACTGCAGCAAGCATCGCAAAAACACTATCTTGGTCCTCTTTACTAACATGAACGATATCCAGGGCTTCCTGAAAATGAAGAAATCTATGATTAAGTTCGTTTACAGCCAAAAAAAAGGAGGAAAAACAGCTAGAGTGTAATTCTCTTTATAAAACAAAAAGGAAAATTGCACTCTAAAACAGTTGGTGGCTGAATTTAATTTTTTTGTCAAGCAGATAGCTGGAAAAGCACAATAAATACCATTACAACACGGAACTGTTCAGCATCATCAACTCCAGAAATCGAGTAGCAATTGCTTTGCCTCAGATAAAAATACTCATCTGCACTCTTCAACTTCAATCTCTCTGTGTTGGCAAGCAGATTAGACAAATCAAAAGATGAGAAAATGTGGACGACTTGAGGTTTAAGCGATGTAAAATATGAAACTTGAAACCAATACTGTGATAGGAGACTATGTCAATACAAATCTACATGCCAACTACTATTCAATACACATGTGAAGCCATCTTCGGTTTACTTCCAACATACACATTCCCTGTGGTTAGAGTGATACTTTCCTATTATATTATTTTCCTATTATTCACCTTTTCTATTATGTCCTACTTTCCTAATATTGTAAATCTTCAATATCAATCTAATATAACTAGGTGATAGGGTGTTGACAGCACACAACCAGCATACCATATTGTTTCATAATCTCTCTTCTTCCTCTTTCTTTCTATACCTAAACCCTAATATTCAATTATTCAAGTTCCAACTTGGCCTATGAACAAGATAATTGGGCAAGCAAGCCCTGCCCTTGGCCAAAGTGCCTCACTCACACCCAATGATTAGGCCAACGCATCACAAATCAAGTTGTAGTCATCCGAGTTTGTTCATCGCCTGTTGTAATTATTAGTGAGGTGCCTGAACCTATGTCAGTGCCTTGGTGTTTGACTATCGGATTTTAGTTCCTTCAGTTCATTTAGTATTAGTTTAGTGCTTTTTCACCCAGTTTGATACTGGTTTAGTGGTTTTCATCAGTTTTAATTATGTGTTTTCAGCTAGGTTTAGTGTCGATTAGTGGTTTTCGACTCAATTTGGTACTGGACTACTAGGGTTAGTGGGTTTCATCCCGGTTCAATTATAGTGCAGCGCTTTCAATTTGGTTTAGTATCAGTTCAGTGGTTTTTGGCCCAATTTGGCGCTAGTTTAGTGGTTTTAATCCTGATTCAATTCTCAATCACTATTTTCAACTCGGTCTAATGATAGTTCAGTCATTTTTGGCACAATATGGTGCTAGTTTAGTGATTTTCATCTTGATTCATTTTCGGCTTAGTTTTTTTCAGCATGGTTCAATGCCATTTGTGGAGTTTACATCCCAATTCAATATTGGTTTTGTTGTTTTCTATATCGGTTCAACCCTTTTTTCGATGATTCAACTCCAATTCTGGTTAGTTTACCTTATTTTTTCCTATTGTGGTTTAATTTGTTGTTGTCAGTGTTCATTGTGGTGTTGTTGGTTGTGTTCAGTTATGTCAGTATTGTTGTCGATGGTGCTATTTTGTAACACCCCAGTTCTGTCGGGCATGTCACTTAATAGCTCTGATACCCACTTGTAACGTCCTAGATCCCCCGACCACGTCACTTACAACGTCGCATCTCACGAGCACATTATTGATGTTTTGATTATCAACATTTCACTTTCCTCAAACTTAGTTTTCCATTAAAGGTACAAATATATAGGTTTAATGTTTACAGCCTATAACAAAACCATAAGATACCATTTACAACACCAACCCCACTCAGTGGTTCTCAAAAGTTAAAACTTACAGATTTCATCTCATAACAAAGCGGAAGCACAATCTTTTTTAAGTCAACCTCCCTTGGACATTTTTACAAAATGTTACATAATAAAGGTATAAACATTGTAGTGTCTAGCAAATCTAAGCAAATAAAACAAGCTCAACTCGGGCCTGACCCCTCGTAACTAGTGTTTTCTACATACGGCATCATACCAGTAAAAAATAGAATAAATTTAGTAGGATGACCGACCACATGCTCAATAGATTAACTAGATTCTGCGAATAAACATGGTTTGAAAATATTATAGCATTTCACAGTGATTGGGATTTAAACAGTCTTTCGGGGTTTTAACATATACCAAAGCATTTCAATATTATATGTAGTATATAATCAAATCAAATATTCAATATCACACTTCAAACCATCTTAAAGATGCCGGTATCAAAAAACATCCAATACCCCAACAACTACTCACAATGTCACACAAGAACAATACATATGCTACCACACAAGGGTCATGACTATACAAAGGTCCAAATCACCAAGATCAACCAAATAAACCTTTTAGGAAAATTACACCCCAAGTAAGATACACTTCCTCCACCTACCAGTACTCAAGCCTGAAAGCCAACTATGTAAACTATAGATGAGCTCGTGGTTTTTAATTAGCAGGCACAAAATATCAAGTCAAAGCAATCTTCATGTCATCCCATGATCTATCCAAGTGAGTTTGTTAGTACTTTACCCACCAAATTCTGACTATACCTTTTAACTTAGATTTTACAACAAAAAAATTTCTCTTATCGGTTAGACTATACCACCTAAAAAAGCTTTCAAGACTATGCAACCCATCAAGGAATATTTCAAGATTACTATCCCTATGGAAATCACCAACCTCTACGTTCACCCCTTATCAACATCAAACAAACTAGGATCTTCTCGAGCTGGAGCTTAGGCAATGACTTATTAACAATGGATAGGTGGAGAAGATGAATCAATATCTACATTATTCTCAACCCCTTTACCCTTCTTATCTAACAAATAAGCTTCTGTAATCTCACTTGTGAAACAACATTTGCTTGGAAGCCTTCACTTTGGTGTTTAACTCGCCATTGGAGACCAACTTGATGGAAGTATTGATTTGAAAATGTTCAACCGTAATGGCTCGAGTTGAGCTCTAATACCAATTGATGCAAGGTGGAGAGAAAAATAAATCCGAGAATAAAAAGAAAAAAATAAAGAAGAGATACTAAATTCTCACAAGGATTAGGTCAAGAAACGCACAAATTCTCCACAAAAAATAAACTTCAATAATATCACTCTAATAAAAATAATAGGGATTACATCGATATTTATTGGCTAAGTTTCATAATAAAACAAAATTACTTTCTATTAGATAAATACTTATGTTACACTCCTCCCTAACAGTTTAAACTTTTATAGTAGATAGTGGTGTGATATGGTATTAGAACTAGGCCCTGAGGAATCAATGGGTCATGTCCCTTACCTATTTCAATTTTTCGGCCTACATAGTTGTTATTTGTTTGTCTATTAGCTCCACATGTGAGCCCAAGTCCCTCGTGAGGGAGGACGTAAAGAGAGTTTGTATCCCACATCGAATAATTAGGACCACCCCTCTTTTGTGTGGTTCATCCATGTGAGGAGGCCCAGTGGGACTCTAACACAATACCTCTAGACTCGAATACCATGTAGAACATCATCTCATATAAAAGCTTAAGCTATTAGAGAATGGTGCAAAACTCTCCTACTAAACTTGTAAAATAGTTTCATAATCAAACTCTCAAATTAATCTCCTATTAAAACCCTATAATAATTTTCTAATCAAACTCTCATTAATTCTCCTAGTCAAACTAAAATTCCTAGTCTTTCGTCTAGCCTTTAAACGTCAGTCAATTATAGTGGTCTAGCTACACAGTAGATGCGCCATCAGAAGACCTCAACTATTCTTTTGTAGCAGTGGTGTACTATGAGTTGGAGGGGGAGGAAACTGCTGATCCTCAGTTCTTGGATCATTCTAGATTGCTTGCTCTAACTATTAATAGTCATCCCAAAAAAATCCCAAGGTAGAAGTGCAACGAGAGACTTCCTAATGTTTTCTTGACTACCTCCAAGTAACAACTAATGGCAAGCCATGGATGCATGTTCAGGGTTCAAGGAGTTTTATAGTTTGGCTCTTCAAAATTGGAGAACGAGGAAGAATGATGCAATCCATAAGAAACTCAAGAAAGAGTAAATTCAAAGAACACATCAACCACTAACCCTCAAATCACACAACCAAGCACCAAGAACCTCTAGTCGCACTACTTTGGCTTGGTTTGAAGTAACGAAATCGAAGAAAATAGTAAAAAAGTGCCATAAATAATGTCAACCCTTATCCAAGAATATATTCTTTCTCCAATTAAATTATTGTGGTGCTACAATATGTTTTGAATCGAAAGCATGCTCTGATACCATGTAAACTTTTGTCAAAGAAAGAAGAGCGAGAGGAGAAGGAGAAAATATTATTATTGCTACACAAGTCTACAATGCAACTTAACCTAAAATACACAATATAAGCCCTTATATAATAGGGCAACAAAGAATAAAGTAAATGCCCAAACTATCCTTAATATTAATACTCTAACACACATAACCCTAAGGTGTTTGGATGTGTATGCTTTGACCATAATTTTCAGGCTAATGCAGACAAATTTGAGCCTTGGTTTGTTAAGTGTATTTTTACGACCTTCCTCCCAAAAAAAAAAAAAAAGTGTTTTATGGGTTATTCTTGCACTCAAAAGGGGTATAAATGTTGGGATCCGCAACTAAATCATTACGTTGTTAGTGTTGATGTTATATTCTTTGAGAGTTCACCTTTCTTTTTGGCGCATAACATTGAAATAGAGTGTGACAGTGCCAATCTGCCTCTTTTCATTACTTCTGAGTCTAGTTCCAAGTTTGTTGAACATGTTGCCAAACCATTACAAGTCTATCATTGACGAAACAAAGAAGTACAGGCTCCTCCAACAAATGCCATCACACCATCATCTACATTGTTTGAGGATTTTTCTTTTCATCCTATTGATTCTCTGGTAAATTCATCTTCTTCGTCAGAAGATTTGACTATTGCTCTACACAAATCCTAGTGTACTTGTACTACTCCTCCTATTCAAGATGTCGTTTCCTTGTCTCATTTATCACTACATTACCATTCATTTGTTTCTGTTGTATCTTTTGTAGTTGTACCTAAGTCCTATGTGCTGGCTTTGAATTCTCTCCGGTTGGCAACATACTACGGATGAAGAGATGATTGCTTTACAAAAAAAATCAAACTTGGGAACTTCTGCCTTTACCTTTTGGTAAACATGTTGTTCATTGTTAGCTGTTGTTGGTTGTGTGCTACTATTGCTCGTTTGAAGGCACGTCTTGTTGCAAAAGGTTATACTCAAACATTTGGGATAGATTATTTTGAAACCTTTTCTCTAGTAGCTCGTCTTAACTCAATTCGTATTTTGTTATTTATTGCTGCCATAAAAGATTGGTCCCTTTACCAACTTGATATCAAAAATAATTTTCTTCGTGATGATTTATATGAAGAAGTGTATATGGAACACACCCCCTGGGTATCTTGTTCAGGGGAAGGCTGACAAAGTTTGTAGGCTTAAGAAGGCTATTTATGGACTTAAGGGGTCTGCATGGGCATGGTTTGACAAATTTAGTACAGCGCTAACTCAATTTGGCATGAAGCGATCAATTTCTGATCATTCTATGTTTGTTTAACATAGTTGTTGTGGATCTATTATTCTTGCAGTGTATGTAGATGACATTATTATTTCTGGAAGCGATGAGGATGGTATTCCACAGCTCAATCAACACTTACATAAACATTTTTACACAAAGGATCTCGGTCCCCTTAAATATTCCAGGTATTGAAATTGCTCGGTTGGAGGAAGGTATTGTTTTTAACCAAAGAAAGTATGTCATTGATCTTCTTGGAGAAACTGGATTGTTGAGAGCAAAACCAGTTGATACCCCAATGGAATTAAATACAAAGCTTGGTTGGTAAGGAATGTGGTGAAGAGTTTCATGATCCTGAGAGATATCAAAGGTTAGTGGGTAAACTAATTAACTTAACAATAACTAGACCAAGGAGCAAAATTTCGTTTCGGTGCATTGTTTCGGTCACCTAAGAAATGAAATATCTTGAATATCTTGAAACAATTGTGCAAATGCATTGAAACATTAAAAACATCTCGAAACGTTATGAAACACCTCGAAATATTAGAATTTTAATTCCATCACAGATTCATTTTGGTCTCCTTAGAAACGTTTCGTACGTTTCGACAGTTTTGAAACGAAATTTTGATCATTGAACTAAACCAGATATCATGTTTGTTGTTGGAGTAGTTAGTCAATTTATGCAAAATCTAAGGTTGGAACACGGGGATGTCATGCGTAGAATTGTTCGATATTTAAAACATGCTCCAAGAAAGGGAGTCCTTTTTAAGTCTTCTAGCTCTCTTGATGTAGTGGGGTTCTCTGATGTTGATTGGGGGGGTGATTTCTTGGACCAACATTCAATATTTGGGTATTGTGTTTTTATTGGAGGTAATCTAGTTTTGTGGAAGAATAAGAAACAGAATGTTGTGGCTAACTCGAGTGCGGAAGCTGATAGCATGTGAAATGATGTGGCTAAATTCTCGATTGCAAGAAATGGATATGTCACTTGAAAAATCCATGAGGATGTTTTGTGACAATTAGGCAACTATGCACATTGCCTCGAATCTAGTATTCCACGAGAGAACTAAACACTTCAAAGTTGATTGCCACTTTATCAGAAATTTGGTAATGAGTAAACAGATTTCTACTGTTTATGTAAGATCTGGAGATCAAGTGGGTGATGTGTTCACTAAAGCTCTTAGTAGAGGGAAGTTTTCTAAGTTATGTAACAAGTTGATCATGATAGATATCTATGCTCCAGCTTAAAGGAGAGTGTTGAATTATAAGAGTTATTTAGTGTTAGGGGTATTTGAGTAATTAAGCCTTTCATACTTAAAATACCTAATCAGCCTACTCTTTTGGTTGTTGAGGGAGAGAAACAAAATTCCATTTTGGTGTATTGTTTCGATCACCTAGGAAACGAAAACTTTTCCACATGTTTCAAAAATGTTTCCAAAAATATAATGAAAAAAATAAAAAAAATTATGAGTTATTTTTTCAAAACATTGGTCGAAATATATCAAAATATCTTAAAATACCTAGAAGCATTCTGAAACAATTGTACAAATGCATTGAAATATTACAAAACATCTCGAAACATTATGGAATACCTTGAAATATTAGAATTTCGATTCTATCACTAATTCGTTTAGATCTCCTTGAAAACAGAAACGTTTCGGATGTTTCGACACTAAATTTTGATCCTTGGTTGAGGGTTTTAGGTTTCTACGCAGACTCTTCTCCATCTTCTCTTCTATCCATATTATCTTTAACCCTAACACGTCATATTTTATGTTTATATAGGGATTTAGTTTGTTATTGGTCTCTTTTAGTTATGTTTTCTTACTTTTTAAGAAATAAGGGTATTTTTGTAATTTACATAATCCTAGACAAGGGCCACAGTAGCTGTTCATGGGCCTTATTTATTAGTAGACGAGCTATGGGGTTTTATTATATGGATTTAGAAAGTTTATTTAGGTTTCTATAGGCCAAAATCCTAGTTCTCGTATTTGGATTCGAAGCAAGGGAGATCAATTCGAAGAAGTATACAAAGTTTTGGAAGCCTATTTGGGTTTGTGCAATGCAACCTAGCCTTAGGTGTCTAGTTCTTCTTTCCCCTCTTTCTTTATTTTGTTTAGCATAATTTGTGCATAAATTTGAAGTTCCTGCAAGCAATCAGGTCCAGAACCAAGCTAATTATCTCTCGAATATCAATAAGTCAATCCTAATACCCTAGCCTAGGAACACAAAGAAAGCCAAAGTAGACTAGTCGTAATGTTCACTTTAGCCCGAAAGCTCCAGATTTCCTCCTTTCTTGCCCTAATTCAAGTTTCAAATTCTTTTTTTTTTAATAATGTGTGTTATTTAAGCATTTAAAATATAATAATGAGTGTTATTCAAGTTTCAAATCCTAGCCTGTGGTATGCCTTCTATAAATCTGATGGCCCAATACTCAAACTTTTCAGCCACAAAACAAGGTTCGAACAGCCCCAAAACCTATTTCCTTCCATTGTCCATGTCAAACATGATATGTAGCTTATAGGAGAAAGACCCCTATACTTGTCCTGAATCACATTATCTGCTTGTAATAAAAAATGGAGGCTACCAGAGCAGCATGCAGATACCAACACACAGATGCTAAGTGAAAAAGGAAGAGGTGGGATGGGGGGGAAGCAGAATTTGAAAAAAAGTATTTGAGATGTCTGTGTCATAGATATTTGCACATATACCCAAAAAAAACTGATGAAAGTAGGATAACAGACACCTCTAAGAGTAGGTGGAGCTCCTGCACAAAGCTGATAAAATATATGATATGATCTTTCTCCTTCCGCACACTGAACCACTCTAGACTGTTCATAAAACAAATTAAATGAGTAACTTGGCTTGGGAAGAATGAATAGTCAAAAGCATACCAAGAGAACAAAAGAAATTACCTTTTCAAGTAGAACTGTGAAGAATTGAGAACCACGTTTGTAGAAACAGAACAAAAGTTTGCAGAATTTAAGTCAGTTTTTATTATATCAGAATAGTAAATAGCAAATAACAATGTCATTGCTGGAGCTCAATGCTATCTTACAAGTTTGAATATTAGCGCCTGATATTCTTCCAGATTCACTGAAGTGTATTTCAATCAGCTTCCCCTGTGACAAAATGCACTCATGTTATCACTACTTGCAAGAAGAAGAGGCCCAAACTTCAGAACTTCCTCTTAAGAGATCAATTACTGCCAATTCCCAATACGAGTTAGCCCAAAAAGGAACCCATTGCCTATGTAAAGAAAAGTAACTTACAAAACGGCTCGAGTTGTCATTTCTTAATGTTTTTGCATTACCAAAGGCTTCCAAAATTGGATTAGTTTTCAATATTTCGTATTCTATGCCGCTACCACCTCCTAGTGCAGCCAAATATTGCATTGCTATCTTTGCTGTCTCAGTTTTCCCTGCCCCGCTTTCACCACTGGACACAAATGAATAGAGGATGAGCAAGACATGCATTTTAAACAATTCAAAAGTATCTAGGACTTATCACAATATATTCTTTCCCATAAAATATATTTTTACATATGATATGACATAAAAATGTTTTATTTATTTATTTATGTTGATAAGAAACAACACTTTCATTTTACTGAAAGATTTAAATGTAGATAATTAGTGGATAGAAATCCACCTAAAAGAGCAAAAATTAAAACTAATGAAACGGAACTATAGAATACAAGCGGCTTGCCAGCTGTGTTGGATAGCTAATATGGAAGTGTCACGAAACTCATTGGTAACCACAGTTCATAAAGATGCCAAGAACTTCACTCTATCCCATAAAAATGCAATAACCATTAGGTTCATGTGTTTCGCATCTCATACTAAGATTAGAAAGTCAGTTTCACAAACTATAAAAAATTAAATCAATTACAGCCTTTTAAATCAGAATATAGCAGAAGGTCAACCAGAAGCCGACTCTTCAAGAGGTACAATTTGTTGCTAAACTTTGAAGCACAAGTTTAATAGGCAAGGCCATGTGATAGTCCAACTTCAGCTGATGATGGGAAGAAAATATTCAGAGAACTGGGCAATTCACCAATCACCCCTCACAAGTTTCAAATCAATGAGACCATCAAATTTCTTTATCCAATCATATTAACAATGCTTAAGCTAAATAGCAGCTTCAGCCACAAGACATGAACTCTCCTTGGCAATTACGTGCATAACTTTTATCTTCCTCGCTTATGGCTATAAATAAATGAATTCATAAAATGTCATCATCACCCAGTTTGGTCTAGCGTTAAAGGAGAGTGCTGGACGGGGTCAATCACGCACAAACACAACCATCATAATTATTTGAAGTATCAACAAAGAGATTTCCATTAGATTTAAACCCACAACCATATGATTGTTAAGTTTGCTAGTCCTAGATTTTACCATTGCACTAGACATTCACCCTTACATAAACTGGTAACTTTTTTTCCTTTTTTGGGTGGGGGAGGTAGGTTGGACCTTAAAAATGGGAAATTGTTGCATAGCAAAGGCAAATGTCATCTCAAGCAAATATACTACATAACAAGTCCCACGATGCAAACCCTCTACCATTACAACTAAATTGTCACAACATGTGCATCTCAATCTTACCAACATTAATTGCCATCTTATTATTTTTTTTTTTATAATGATTTAGCCTATGAAGTACAGATACACTAATAAAGTCGACGTATTCGTACTAGATATCGTATCGTATAAGATACTTGTCAAATATTTGAGAATACGTACCAAATACGCCCACACACCCGATAACAAATAAAATCTCTAGATACTTTGCCGATAGGTATCCACAAATAATATACTTTGGATATGGAAGTGCATACGTAGAGTAATGTGTATAATTTTTAATTTTTGTCCCTACTATTTCCTCTCAAATTTACACACTGCAACACATTCATAAATTCTTCTAGCTTTCAAAAAACATGAGTGTTTCTTACGTATTATACACTATTGCGTGTCAAAAGAGCATGAAATGAGTTTATTACACCATATCTATTGGCAACAAGAATTTCCAACAAGTTAAATCTTGGTTTTAAATTCTTTAATTAGTCACATTCACTTTGTGGACATACCATAATGAGACGTTAATACCATTTATGACATAAAAATTACTAATTTTTGGTATTATGGTTAACCAATTCACTAAAGATTAAATGTGTTACTTCTTTAGATAATAGTAAAAACTAAGGGGAAACTTCAGTTTACCCACTCGTGGTTAATCTCTTTTGCACTTTACCTCCCTGAGCATTGTAAATAGCATATAACCCCCATGTGGTTAGTGGACCTAAGTGCACCCTTAACTCTGTTAACAAAATTTGTTAAATGACTCTAATACCCATTATTCATCACATCTTTATTTGTAATTAATAACTCAAGCTCCACTCTCCTCCACTCCCAATGACCTGCACTATTCTAAACACCAAGGACAAAATAACAAGTTGAGTCATCAAGCTTCCTGGTCTGCCAGAGGCATTCTTGGTCTCCACTATCATCAATGCATTCAAGGACTTCAACCAGTTTGTTAATTTTGTCTCTGTCCAATCCCTCACAGCCTTAACTCTTCTGGCAACACTTTTCAGCTTGGTCTGGGTGGGGAAGTGGTGGCTGTGCTTGATTTGGGTCTTGGTCATGGGTGGTGTTTGTGGTGTAAAATGAGTTGGGTTTGATTGTGAGAGGAGGCCATGGTGTTTGTTGATTGTGGAAAATGATTTAGGTTTGATTATAGATGGTCAAAAAATGAATTGGGTGGTGACCATAGTAGTTGTGGGTGGTGGTGATACATGTTGCGAACGACGTCTATGGTTATCTGGGTGTGGGTGGAAGGGTTGGAGAACATGAAGAAATTAAGAAGGAAAAGTGTTTAGTTCTAAGGGCTTTTTTGTCTTTTCAAAATGTGTTTTATAAACCAATTCTTGCTATAGGCACCTCTTGCGCACACTGTTAAAATGGATGAAAGTGTAACAGTACATTTTAGTTCACTAACCATGAGGGAGTTATGTGCTATTTCTAAAGCTCTGGGAGGCAAAGTGCAAAAGAGCTTAACCATAAGGAGATAAACTGAAGTTTTCTCCAAACCTAATATACATTCTATTATTATAGACGTATCATGGGCGTATCCGTATCTTTATTTTTTAAGTTTTGTTGTATCCCTGTAACGGTTTCATATCACACCTATATCTCGTGTCTGCAATCCTGCTTCAACTCCTGTAAAGGAGTCTATGCTAATAAACTATTCTTAGCCTTTCAATCCCATCAAATATAATAATGTTAACGTTAGATATTAACCGAGACATGTCAAGTGTCCATTGCCAACTAAAGGCAAAAGAGATGATGATGACAAATGACGACCCCAATGCAACCAGAGCAATTGCTAATCTTTAGAAGATTCAATGAGAATTAACACCAACTACAAATTGTAGTATACTTAGAAAAATACAAAACAAGCTTATATATTCTCCTATGCTCAATTGTTTTGGATAAATTATAGTGACATCTGCACACATTTAGATTCATCGTCCAGCCACCACCTGACACTTCAATACTGACACGATGCCCCCTGACATTTCAAAGTTGTAACAGCAAAACCCCTTCCGCCCCCCAAAAAAAAAAAGATAATAACATCAAAAATAATACTCAAAATGCCACCTAGTCCCCTTCATTAGGATAGATCATAATGGCACCCTCACAGTAGGATTTTGTCTCTCTCTCTCTCTCTTAGTGTATGTGTGTGATGAATATTGATCTATTATCAATTTTGACCAAGGGTAACTATAAATCATTTCTCAATAAAAATTTTCAATTGCTATCTCATTGTCATTTATGAAATGTAAAGGGGTGGCCGAAGAATATTCCCAAGTGCAGTGGGTCTCATTTAATTTACCCCAGATTTTGTTAATCCAACCACTGGGAAGAAATGTTCCTTCTTTCACCTCAACAGCACAACTGCACAAAAATTTATTAACCACAAAACCATCTAAATGGCTCCTACTAAACTGATTATTGAAGAAACTAATTAGACACTACCCAAAACAAAAGAGATTATGTTACAGTAGCACTGACATGGCGTTGGCATCTGACACATACATGAGACACCGAAGGACTAATCAAAAAAAAAGCTGATGCACAAAAATTTATAAATAATGCATACCACTACACCAAACAGATGTACCAAAAAATGGTAATCCATTAGAGTTCTTCCCATATGTCCTGGGATATATCATAGGATACTATTAACCAATAAATGTAGCATATATTAGTCCCCTAGAGTCCCAGCCACCCAAACATATTTGAAAGGACCATCACGAATGAATAGACATCACGGCATGCTTCATGCATGCATGAAAAAATATATATGTTTCAAAGAAATATCCGTAGCTTTGTTATTTTTCTTAATTACCCAGAAACATGCAAGTAAAAAACAGCTAGTTGCCATTACAGAAAATATACAAGAAACAAACATTGAACACACATAAAATTTGAAGTGGAAATCTCACATTACGACCCACAAGCATCAAATATTAGTTATGTATATAGAGGAACCAAACAAACTGAGAAAAAAAGAATATGAAATGAAAAAAATGTCAAAGTGAGCAGTGGTCAACTAACCTTATGATGATAGATTGGTTTACTTCATCTGAAGAAAAAAGAAGAAAAAAATAGGTGTAAGTATTCCTTAAAAATGGTTGCCAGAGAAGGATTAGGTGTCACTAGTCAATCTGCCAAAGTTATAATAAAAAATTTGAAACACCTCTGATCATTTCCCGAATGGCTGTATCTGTAATGGCATATACATGCGGACTATCAATAGATTTACGCTTATAAGCTTCAATGTAATCACTTCCATACAACTGGACTTTCTTAAAGGGATTTATTGCAACCAAAACTGGCCCTGCTTTTGTCTAGAACAATTGTAGAAGAAGAAAATCAACAGATTGTCAGACAAACTAGCAGATTTAGGAGCACATTAAAGATAAAACTTAACAGTAAGATGGGTGCTTACATAAATCATATCTCGATTGTATCTATACTGAAGATTGAACAACACTGATGGTTCATTTAAATAACTTAGTTGCATGAGATCATCTACTCCATCAAGAATATCAGGATTCGCCGGAAACAGCCTTCCGGAATTCAACTTCAAAATCTTATATTGAAGAACAAGAAGTCAAAAGCGAATGACGAATCTGACAGCATTACACAAATAAATATGCACTATTTACAGGAGTATTCTTACTTCCCCCTCCGGCAATGATATGACCGATTCAGTCCCTGAAGTTGATAGAACCTTTCCCAGCTCCCAGTTCCCATTAGTAAGTTGAAACCAAGATTGAAGCTTCTGAAACAATTAACTTTAGTAAGTAGATAATACAATCAATAAATAGTTGACTGATTATGTTTAATTTAAACCATCAATATTTTGGATACAGCCTGTACACTGGGACACAAAATTTTACTAAAGCAACATTTTGCCCCTCATGCCAATGACTAGGGGTAAAAAAATGGCAATCTAGTACACAAGGGTTTAGCCATTATGGGATATGGGAAGGGTTAGATGCCCACCACCTTATGCCGCTTATGGAGAGAATATTTCCCTAACCTGAACCGTAAGCTCCCAGATCACAATAGAGCAACCTTACCACTTAGTCAAGGCTCATCCTCAATATTGAGGGCATTACTAATTTTGCCACCACCAAGCCATCATCAGATATGCATAGTAGTGGCATAGAGATCCACAAATTTATCTTTATTTCAACATAATTATCCCACATTAGATCCACGAGATCACACTCACCTAAATTAAGTCATACCTATTAAAATGGCAAACAGAAGACCACTTCTAGTTAACTTTTTCACTTACGAAAGAAAACACACCAGCCAAGCCCACATTGACCCACAGATGCAGAAATTACCACACACCAATGCTGAACAGAAGCTATGTTTCTCAATCAAAATCCTAAGAAACTTGCTAATATTATGCATTTGATAGCTCACAGTTTAACAGAAAATATGCCTCTTGATAGAGCACAGTGGAAAAGCAAGATTCATGTAGACAACACTAACTTGTTGGGATAGAGGCTTTGATGAATTGAGTTGAGTTACGTCAACGGACATAGGAATAAATATGAGACATGGCTGCAAATAGAGTGAAATACAGAAAGGGAAACAAAGCAAAAATAGTGTAAACAACCCTAGTGATTAAGTTCAATTATTTTTTAATGACTTCATTATTTGTTTTGACATATAAGTTTCACCTCGACTCAGGCTAGCATTTTTTATATTTTCAAACGATTATAGTTTATAAAATACCAATTGGAAGACGTTTGCAGAACTCAAACAAGAGGACAGCACCTATAGCTTGAAGTCAAAAGTGGCATTTATGGTAGTTGGAATTCACCTAAGTTTATAATGAATTACAAACCTTAATAGTTTTTTAATTTCAATGGTCTAGGGAGAAATGATATGCTTGTAAAGAAGGGGAAATGCATTCTGATTTATTAACAATGCACAGATAGAATTGAGACTTTTTCTGGATTTGCAATCATCTATACTACTTAAAATGTATAGATCCCTGAGAAACTTATGATCAATTGAAATGCACTTGTAAAAATACCTTATGACACTAATGTGCCTGCATATTTATTAACATCATTTAATAACAGTACTATCCTTTAAAAACTCAGATTCGCCCAAGTATCACTGTGTCTTTAAATGAATATACTAGCTTCCCCTACTATTTACAAATTGGTAGCAAATTCATTTTTTCCCCAATGGACACGAAAGTGTTATATGACCTTTGCAACAACACTTCTGTAAATGCCAAAAATACTCTTTCGTGAAATGCGTTGAACAGACAATTATACCCTAAAATACTTACTAAATGATATAAACGTCATTCTTTAATAAGACGAGGTGGGTGCATCGCAATTTTGAATTTCAACTGAATGCTTATTTGCATTTATTGCTTACTTCTCTCACATATTGGGTCAATGTTTACTTGAATTTGCATTTTTGGTCTATCATTCAAAGAAAAATCATACTCACTTCAAGGTGAGAGAGCATTTAAATATCTAAAACTCACTTCGCTGTGTATCTTAAAAAGATAAAAAAGTTGCATTCATTTGAGGTTAGGCCATGTCCTAATATGTCTGAGGAAGGGAAAAACTTTGCAGTAAAGTTTAACCTCAAGAAAAGTATTTTTTTTTTAAGAATTTTAAAAATCCCTATAAATAATCAACATCAACAAAAAAATTAAAAAAATTTGAACTTGGACTATACAATTTTTATTTTCTTATTTACCAGATTTATATTGTAAATCTTTTTTTCAATTGCATAATTGCGTGTTCGTGATATAAATTTAAACTTGGCAAATGTAAAATTTTAATTACACATATATCTTACATCTATCAAATAAGGAAAGCTAGGAAGTTAAAAATGTACCCCCAATAAAAAAAAATAGTTCAAATCTATGAAACACGAATACTTCGTCAAGATCAATGTACTCGTATCGGATACAATACTCGTCGAATATTCAATGATACGTATCAGATACATATCATTCGTATCCGATAATTAATAAAATATGTGGTTACTTCACGAATACTTCTAAACATGGAACAAAATGTACAATTTCTAATTTTAATCTAAATCCTCTCCTTTCTAGTTCACATACAATATAAAACATCAACAAAGTTCCATCTGTTTTTGAAGACACGGTATTTTTTAAGTATTATCTACTTTCACGTGTCAAAAGAGTATACAAAAATAATTTAATTACACTATAATCTTAAAAACAAATACTTATAAATAAACCAACTAGTTAAATGTGATTTTAATTGACCATGTTCATTTTATGGATATATCATACAGAGATGATATTACATCTTTTTCAAGGTAAAAATTCTTAATTTTGCTTACTACTCTCAAAGAATTATTGAAAATTTTAATTTTTAAATCATTAAATAATAGTAAAATATAAAATATATTTTATTATAGACGTATCCTCGCCGTGCCCATATCCTCTTTTTTTTTTAAGTTTTATTGTATCGATGTATCCATATTGCATCGTACACGTATCACATTCGTATCCATGCTTCTTAAGTTCAGATCAACTCAACTTCATCTCAACAGTACAAAATCACTCCAAGATTTCACAATCCCGCCCATAATTTCATAAATACCCCCTCTTCTCTCCCTTTCACATTACATGTCTTCTTTTCCCCCATACTTTCCTTCCCTTACCCCACTCTCAATCTGCTTCTTCTCTCTCCCATCTCCCCTTTCTCGCACAACACCTCCCAGCCCTACCTAGTGTCATTATTAGCCATATTCTAGCAAAGATGTAACTATCGCTCCCTCTCCCTCTCTCTTCTCCCTCCACGTATTCTCCCTCGCTCTCTCAACCGCCATCTACAACCGTTATTTCTCACCACTGCCCTAACCCTCCTTCCTCTTATCAGCCATAAACCCCCCTAACTCCTTTCCTCCCCTATCGTAGAAACACACCCCCACCCTCTACCTTTCCAATTACCCACCCCCAAATCCTTATTTGCCACAAACCGCCTCCATAGAAAACCTCCAATCAAACCCATAAACTCTTTCTCTCTATATGAGGAAGGTGGTAGATCCCTATAAACTTTGGGATTTCAAGACCGTGCATATTGGATTTGGGGTTAAGGTTGCAAGAGAATAGGGTTCCTCGAAGAAGGTGGTGGGATTTAAGTTAGGGATTTGGTGTTGGTATGACGAGGGTGCGATCCTGGGGTAACAACCACCACCACCCCATCGCCATCACCATCGCCACTCAAATGATGACTCTCTCCTCTCTTTTACCCTCTCCACCTCACATCTCTTTTTTCCTCTCTCTATCATCTACTTATGTGGAACTATTCTAGCGAATTGAAACCCCTAGAAACTTTTTGAATCCCCGATCCAATGTCATCCCAGTCATGGTCTTTAAGGTTTGTCTAAACTAATCATTTTTTGTTTGGATTTTTGATTTTGAATTAACCATGGTTCTAATATGTGATTGGTTTTGAATTGGTTAGTTTGTTTTGTTGGCTGCATTTTTTTGTCAATGTTTTGAGTGGAAGTTTTGATTTTGGATTGATTTGTTTCATACACATATTTTTGGGACCATTTGATTGATAACAAATGAAATATGATGAAGCTCCTCTCTGGAGATATTTTGATGTTAAGAGCTTCATTCCAAATGGTAACCATTTTCCATGCTGTTGTTTTAAATTTATAAACATGACACTCATTATATTTTGCTAGTCCTCCATAAAATATTGCATCCATTCTCTATGTTTTTTGGGGAGGTCTCTTTATTTTGTGCTGAAAAAATCTTAGTATCCAATGGGGTAAATTATGACAGGTGTGGTTGTTGAGCACAGGCATGGCAAAGATGTTGTTGATCATATGAAGGATACGAAGAACAAACCTAGATTATCTCCCCTATTTTAGGTATATACGTATAACAATGTGTGTGTGTGTGATGATAAATGTGCATTTTGATTTCTTGGTTAATTTTGGTTATGGGGTTTTGAGTAAACTGTTTTAGGCTTCAAATTGCATGTGCAGTTATGGGGTTTTGAGTAAACTGTGTTAGGCTTCAAATTGCACGTGTGTACTGGGTTTTGATTAAACTTTGTTGAGCCTATGCGATGCATTCACTTCAATTAAGTATGACCTAATCTTGTATTTTTACACCACATAACTGTGTAATGCCTGTTATTTGATTATCTCACAGTAATATGTAGCTGATGCAATCAAAAGTGGAGTTCAAATATGGGATATATATATTGTGTATGTAGCTATAGGACATATTTGTCATGTTAAGACATATCTGTCATGTCATTAAAATTTAGTACCAGTTTTATGCATAGTTGTACCTATTATTTGCAAGCTGTGATGAGTCAAGTTCCTTTCTTTTGGATACTTTAATAAGTTTAAAGGCTAAAGTCTTCCTAAAAGGTTAAGCATAGTTTTTTATCTATAAATAATACATTTGTTTACTTTTCAAACTATAGGTCATTATGTTTGGAGTGCAGCCAAGGGGAACTTCATGGTTGCGACCGAGATACTTGAATCTAGTTTTCATGCCCTACGGGAAAGTGAGTGTGGTGGCATAGTTTCAATACGTCCTTTGGATGTGATATTGTTTGATTGGGTTTTCTTTTTATTTCCCAGTTTTAAATATATGAATCTTGCATGAAGTGAAGAAAATAGTATTGTCAATCTATCTAATACTGCAGGTTTTAGTTCCACCTTTTAGTGAATTTAGCTAGAATTGTTTAATAATGAAATGCTGTCATGGTGATCTAGAACCTAGTGCTTCACTTTTGAGTATAGTATACAATTATTTTTCTATCCTTATCCCAAGAAACTTTTGATTGCATTGATTATAAGTGAATTGTAATAAAAGTTAGTTGAGATAATAAAAATGAAAGAAACTTATACCCGGAATATGCATGTAAGGTGTTTGATAAAATCAAGGCAAATATATGTTTTTAGGATTGGGTGTGAAGAATCAATAACCAATATATGTTTCGATGGATGGTGAAGAATGTTGGCAGGCCGGCCAATTTTTTTTGTAAAATTCTGACATGTTTTCTAGAGTATTTCAACTAGCTCATATTGGTTATTGAGTCAACATTGCTAATTTTGTCCATTCTCATCTCTCTCTCTCTCTCTCTCTCTCTCTCTCTCACACACACACACACACACAAACGCACACGCACACACACTTATCCATAGACCTCTCTCAAATCCGGCATTGTTGTTTCTCGCAATGACTCCTCTCTCTTATTTGCCAATGCTGGTTAGTTCAGTTTTTTTCTTTTTGGATACAAAGTGCCTTCAGGCACGGCCACATATCTAGTAGTTTTATGTTCCTACATGTTTCATGTGCAATGAACATGGTGCATTGCTAGTACTAATGAATCTCACTAGAACAAGTTAAACAACTGTAATAACTTCATAATTCAATACATGTAACATGGAAATTAGCCTTACTTACCAAAAAAAAACCAAAGATTGACTGTAAAAGTAAAACCAAGACTCAAGCAACAATTTACCTTCTTTGCAACATAGGACTTGGTGTCACTCCACTTGGATTCAGCATGCAATGGTACAAAGGACCGCAAAGGAGAAGTCACAGAATTTGAGTCCTCATCAATAATTGAAGGCCTTTCTTCCACCGATAAGCTTAAACTACTATAGGGTGACTCATCAG
Organism: Ilex paraguariensis; assembly: GCA_963454935.2. Lineage (NCBI taxonomy): Eukaryota > Viridiplantae > Streptophyta > Magnoliopsida > Aquifoliales > Aquifoliaceae > Ilex > Ilex paraguariensis. The sequence continues at coordinate 178,468 of CAUOFW020008302.1, read as the reverse complement.
TATCCCGATCAACATTGATATCAACACCAGCAACCATCTGACTACCTAGATCACTATTGCTTTCATTCAGAGCCTCAGACTTCTCTGAAGAATCATAAGTCGGCAAACCCATGAACCTAAGGTCAACAGGCAATGATTTGATCGACTGGAGGGAAGGGGAAGGTGCACCCTGAGCTTTTTGTAACATTATCTCAGAAGGGTGCAGTGAACAAGTCTCAGTTTTGGCGACCACAAAAATGGATGGATATAAAGTTCAATAATTAGATCAGAAAGCTAACTTTTTCTCCTTTCTCCGCCCAAAAGTGATATCAAACTTTAACAAAGGTCCCACGACTTATCTATTGGCCTAACTTAATGGAAGGGGAGCATGACATATACCAAACATACACACCATACTATAGTGCTCTTCCCTGATCAGTGGCCATCCAGAATTCTAACATCAAAACTAAGCCAATCACGATCCCAGAGCCTGAAACAGATATTAATCTCCGTCAAAACATCCAAAATGACGTATTTTCAGAGGCCCAGCACTCGGAAATGTAGCAGCAAACCAACAAATGACTGTAAATTCTATTTCTTTGACAGATCTTCACACTTCGGACCGATCTTAGGACGTAAAGTCACTAGACAATTCTTATTCAACAAACAAATCTATAGCCTCAAAGAAATAAAGAATGCGACAAGAAATACTGAATCCACCAAATCTCAGCCACGATCCACCAAAATCTCGGCAAAAACTTACCTTTTTCAGCTCCAAACAATCAAGTACTTCGAAAAATCTCCTATTGATAGATCTACTTCCACAATAAAATAGAGATCCAACTAGCAAAGCATAAAATTCAAAACTGGAAAGCAATTACGAAAAATAAGCTAAAATTCTTCAGAAAAAAAAAATGAAGCTGATGAAGTGGATGTGGATGGTGCGAAATTGAACCAAAAACCCTAAAAAGCTCAGAGGTTTATGAAGGAAGTAGACAGGTAGTGAGAGAAACACATACACACAGCGAGCTAGAGAAATGTAGTTCGCTTCCGTTTTACTCGGTCCTCGATGTCTGTGTGTGTGCGAGAGAGAGAGAGAATGGCCAGAATAATCAATAGAAAATCCAAGGCACGTGGAGACGGAACAGCCTTTGCTTTCCCAACTCTCTCCGTTCTTTGGACACAAACTCACAAAACGGTCTATTTCCTTTTTCCAATATGGAATTTGTAAGAGCAATGATCGATGTCTCAGCTAAAATTTTTACCAAATGTTTGGATCACAGATGATGTGTGATATTAATAGCTATTGAATAATTAGTAAGCGTTTATTGGCCTACTAATCTTATAATTTACATTGATTTAAGATTAAAAATTTGATTAAAAAAAATTAATGGATATAGCAGTGTTGAATTTTTAAGGATTAATAGGATTTTTGATCCCTAAAGTATGTAATTTTTTTTATCAACTTAGTCCTCATGGTATCAATTTTATTAATATGATCTCTAAATTATTCAATTTGTGTCAATTTAGTCCCAACATAGACGGATCGTCGAGTTTTTTTACTGAAGTAATCGTGTGTCATTTTTTTAAACGATATCAAGTGTCCAACACATGATTATTTCATTAAAAATTTAACAATCCGTCTATGTATGGACCAAAGTGACATGAATTTAATATTTTAGAAATCAAATTGACAAAATTGATACAATTAAGATTAAACTAACAAAAAAATATATATTTTAGGGACCAAAAATACTATTAACCCAATTTTTAAAAAACTGTTGCAGGCATGTTGTGTCTCTCGTGTCATTATGTCAACTTTTTTTTATAGTGTAAAAACAAATGAATAAAAAATTTAATTTGATATAGAGTATTCAGATAAATAACTCAAAATTCTAAACAAATACTTTTTAAAATTTTTTTGTTATCTCTAATTAGCACGATCCTTTTAAAAAAATAAACTACATAATCATAAATAAATTCAATTATTTAAGAACAATTAAGTTGAGTTTAGAATTTATAGAAAACCTTTAAGAAAATGTTAAATTTTATAGGTACATAAACATAACATCTCAAAAATCTTAACCATTTTAAATTAAAAATATATCATATCATGGTAAGAGTAACATGTGAGAACGTCCATCTATCTACTTATAGCACCTTCAATAGTGCTCTCTATTTTAAAGAGCATCTTTTCTAAATAGAGATCATCTTTAGTAAAAATTTATATGAGTAAATTTTTACACACTACTCCAATAAGACTTTCTATTCTTATCATTTTATATTTTGTTTTTGTTGCAATAAATTTAGCTTCCCTCCTATTTTTCCTCAATTATTTAAAATTAGATCCATTTATCCTAAATGTCTTGGAAGAAAAAACAAATATATCATTTTTTTGTTTAAAAAAAATAGAATAGAGAATCTAAATGAATAGTCTATTAGAAAAGAAGTTTTAAGGATTAACGCTCTATAAATAGTCTATTAGAGATTCTCTTAGGTTTATAATCCCAAAATCATTAAAAGAAGTACAACAGAAGTAAAACTAAATCTAACTAGGAAATGTCAAATTTCCCCTCACAACTCTTGTAACGCCCCAAAACCCACCTTAAACGGCATTACTATCTAAAATCATTCACATTATGAGAGCAACTAATAAAATTCATCAGTAAAAAAAATTGCATTCATCATATATAACATTTACAATATCATCCCGAAATAATATACCAAACATGACCCTTCTATTCAAAAGAATATGATGAACTATGGCAATTACATCTAACAGAATCAAATTTGAACTTTGCAGCGGAATAACAAAATGTTAGACTTTGCATAGTCTCAAAAGGAATTTCCTAGTCTATCACGTAGGAGAGTATAACCCTAAGCATCTACCTCGGGATCCACGTGTCCATCTAGTAGAACTTCTCAATGTACCGGTTCATCGACTCCGAGCTTCTTCTCTTGTACAAAATCTGAAAAATTTGTTATTTGTAGAGGGTGAGCACTAAGCTCTATAGCAACATCCTCCCAAACTCGAACAAGGATTTAGAAAAAAATTATAAAACAGCTTGGTCTTACTTTTCAAAATAGCATATATAACTTGAAATAAAACAGTGACAATTTATTTGATTTCAAGTTAACTCAATAGCAATAATTTAAATGAAAAGAATAAGCATGTCGGAGTGATAAAAATCAAATAATTATTCAATAATATCATCACATATTCTCATGTATATTGGTTGCTTCCCATGAATCTACATCACGATTTTACCTCGTTCACCCACCACAATCACACAATCCCAAACATTTTAGGAAGGGCGTTTACCATCTCTCACGACATTGACGAATTTTTCTTAGGAAGGGTATATCATCCCTCAACTTCGAACTTACGTAAACAATAATAGTTGTTCTCACAAACAACAAGCACTATAAGTGTTAGGAAACCATCTCACCCCCACTGGAATAGACTAACTTCTAACACTCTACGACAGTGCTCGAATGTAATTCAAGTCCATCACAACAACCATACAAGAGATGCAATAACAAACATTTTCTCAAATTACAAGAAAATCTAAAATTCTCAAATTTCACAATTTGTATTACAAGAGAACAATTTAAGAAAATAAGCAAAAGATCATCAACAATCCATTTTTATTGTTCATTACAAAGCACTAAAGTTTTGAAATCAAGAACAAGAGAAAAATTCATTTCTCTTGGAAACTAAGGTTTTATGACAAAAAAAAAAGTTTTCATGGTTATCTAACCCTAACTTTGTTTAAAACATTGTAATATTTGCAAAAATAACAAGAAATGATGATTTCATAGCATATATATATAAATGAGAGTGAAAACATACATATACATATAAGTCCTAGCCTCAATAGTCAAGAATGGAAGAAACCCTACCTTCTTCTTCCTTAGTGTTTTTAAAAAACTTGAAATTTTGATCTACTTCAAGGTGCAAATCCCTCTTGATCTTGTGTTTTATACCCTTCTTTCTTGTTTCTCAAAGCTTTCTAGGGTTGTAAATGGTGTATGGAGGCTAAAGGAGGTGCCCTTATGTATTTATAGGGTGAGAAGTGGCCTCTTGTGCGCGCTTTTGAAAGTCTGAATTCGTAACTTATGTTCGAACGTCCTTTGCTCCCAGTATTTTTGTTTTTTCATCAGACAAAAAGTACTGGAATGCACCGTCATTCGAACGGACTTTCACGTTCGAACGTAGGTCATTCGAACATCATTTCACGTTCGAAAGTACTTTCTATTTCTGATGAAATTTCTAGTGAAGTTTTAGCCTATTTAGAGGTCGATTTGGAATATTTTCATGAAATACACTTTTATAGCCCTAGAAGTCCACTATCATTTGTCAAAAGTTCAGATCAAATGAACATCAGAATAAAAAATTATGATCCAAATACTAGGCAGTGTCCAAAATCCTTTCTACCCAAATTTTGTCCAAAATGTGTTTTCACTCCGGAATACTTCCAAATTTCTACAACGCACCCTATTACCTCAACTAAAATTTTATATCTACTCTTACAATCCATCTAGTTCATGCATACATCATTACATATATTAGCATTTCAAAACATAATTACGTTGCTATATAAATAATAAAATGTGGGGGTTTACAACTCTCTAGAAAATAAAGAAAAGTCTTCATGTGGTCACTCGGTCTCCTCAGCTACCTTTCTTGTCTCCTAATCAGACATTTCTCAAACCTTCCCAAGATTTTGGCAAAGTAATACAATATACAGTAGTTAATAATCAACATAGAAATTTCATATACATATGTAAAAAATTGAAAATGTAACAGAAATCATGAGTATGCATGTCCTTTCCAAAATGGTATAAATGCACAAGCTCAACATTCATCAATATGAAGGCCTTGAAAATGCAACTTTGGGAGAGGTGGAAATTCGATATAGATCCTCCCTCACGATTATATACATGAAATTGATAGACACAACCTAGAGAGGGGATGAATATGTTTATTAAAAATTCTCACTTGAACACTCACCAAACTAAAATCTAAATCACCACAATTATCAATAAAAAAATTGATTTAGCAATTGAGAAAATGAACCATTTTGTTAATAACCCGATCATCCCGTCATGTGAATTCATATAGAGATTTAACAATTGATTAAAATACACTCAAATTCACCACGACTATGATCCCACACCCACAACCAATTGTTCACAAAACCGTTATTAATGAATGAAAATTTTCTAAGGTCCCCAAAAATGAATAAATAATCTCTCAATAACACATTCAATTACAATCAATAGAAAAGCTTCAATTCATCAATTTATTCAATCCTCGACCAAAATTTTACTTCAAGTTCAACCTGCAATTGAGGTCCAATAAGTAATTTAAAACATAATACACAAAGTCAAAAGGTCAAATGATAATCAATTGACAAACCAATAATTGATCAAAGAAACATGGATTAACATAATAGATCATGAAGTATAGACACATTAAACATGTCAATGAAACTCAAACATTCGAATATTCACATCACTCACGATTTTATATGGAGTCCGAATTAAATCCCCAAGTACTTCACCAAAATAAGTATCACAATGATACATGATACGGATTGACCTCTAAAGTGGGTAGATAATAAAATGGGTTCTCAAATGTAGAAATGTATATTGTTTAGTAACTCGGTCGATTACCAAGGTTGTCTTTACAGGGAAAACGGTTGCAACTCAAGTGATGATGATTAAAAAGAAAAATAGAATCTTGAAATTTTAGAAGTGTTTGGGAAAATCAATAGACTAAGAAATAATATTGAAAAAATAATAAAACAATCTTCAGAGCCCATCTCACTGTAAATAGGAGCTTTGACCTAATTTATAACTCATTCAAGATTGTAATCAAATGCCCTTGAATGGAAAATATTCAACTTAGAATCAAGAAAATAACAAATGTATATTTAAATTGATTGAGTTAATCGATGAAAGAATTATAGTCACGTTGATTGCAACAATTCCAAGAATTATCTGTGCCAAATCTAATTGTTTACGGATAAGCAAAGAGATATACTTATGACCATGTTTCCAAAGTTAATTGTTCAATTAATAAAATGACTTAAACATCATAAGCCCTAATTAGGTCAAACTACCCTATTTATGAATGAGAATCCCTCATCCGATCATACAAAAATTGACTACTCATTTATTTCAAAAGCAAAATTAAAAGGAATTATTGAAGACATAATCATAAATAAAAGAGAAATTGAACTTGAATCGAAATAAAAAATTACCTTGAATTGAAATTGAAACTGTAAATGATTATAAGAAATAGAATCAACGAACTCCCTCTTGCGTAAATTAAAAGACTAAAAAGAAATAATTCTTTGGAAATTTAAAGAACAAGAAACGAAGAACATGTAGAAAATTTAAAGAACAAAACCCTACTTTCTAAGGTTGGAGCAGAAAGAATGGTAGAAGAATAGTAAACGATCTATCCCTCCTTCCTTGCTTAGTCTTGGTATTTATAGAAAATATTGGCTGACTCTTCCCATTTATTTTTCCGCTAATGAAATGCTTTAAAAGGCCCATCTGATTTCTTTCCAAAAAAAGTTCTTGCCAAATTAAAACACTAATGAACTGGTAGGAAACAAGTCCCAACCTACCGGTAGCAAAGTTACTGTTTCACATGAACTGGTTGCTCTTCATAGCAACTAGTACAACTGCTCTTTATTTTGAACCTACTGGTATCAAAGTTTTTGTTTTGCTTCAATCGGTAGGAATTCACAACTACCAATAGAACCTTTATCTGCTGCCTGATAAATTGGTAGGAAACCTAACCGTAGAACCTCACTTTCTAAATTTCCATTGTAATGCTCCTAGGACAACTTATGCCTCACCTAGCTCATTCTCAAAGTCTTCCAAACATAAAAATCAATGCAAAACCTTTGCCTTTACATCAATTCACCAGCAAACACCAAGATTTTTCTATAAAATACAAAACAAAACTAAAGCAAAATATATAGATAACAAACAAAGTTAAGATGAATGATATGAGACATAAAATATGTAATATTATACACTCGTCACACCCCTCAACTTAGAATTTGTTAGTCCCTTTGCAAACTAGTAATAAAATAAAAATAAAACTCCTAACATCACACTCATAAATTCCAAAGCATAATCCAAACAATCAACATCATAAATGAAATGTGTATGCTCTAAGAATTCAAGGTTGATATTAAAATCAAAAAGACTTAATATATAGATGTGTTTTGCTTTTGGGTACAAAAAAATAAAATGTAATAGTCCCCTTAAATCCTAAGGTTCTTCTAATTAGGCTATTACTACCCAAAAAGACATCCTAAACTAATAGAAACTAACAATTTCCTAAAATAAGAAAAGAATTTATAATTAGAAGAACATCCTAAAAGTAGGATCCCATAGTCCATCATCACTCGAATCAGAATAAACATCATCCTCATCACCATCCTTATACCCAGAAGTATACTCCCCACTATTACTCTCATCAGTAACACTAAGCAGTGTAGCAGCAATGGGAGAAGATCATGTATAATCTGTAGTAGGATGTGCAACTGTAGGTGCTAAAGCCACTACTGGAGGTGTCTCTCTTGGTATCAAAACCTCAAACATCCTCCTTATAACTCTAAAATAGTTATCCACCTTCTGCTCCAATCTACTCTATGAATGCTTCACCATCTCATGTCACTCTCAATACCTCCTAGCCTCTCCTCTAACTTACTCACTCTTTGATGCATTGTAGCATGAGAGGTAAGAGTAATGTAAAACCCGAAAAAATTAAAATTTTATTAAAAATGGCAAAATGATGATTAGCCATTATGGTGTGGGTTGAAAATCTAATTTTTTTTTCTAGAATTCATATGCAAAAATAGGCCTCACCTTTGGATTCATATCATGAAATCTAATTATCCAGTCAATTTTTGTTAAATTCTAAGATAGATAGATTTTTTATATTTTACGAGACGATCGGGTGTTGCGCGACTAAAATAAACGCGATCAGATTTATTCGTGAAACCTGAGAAATAATTTAAGTTTAGTTCAATAAAAATATACTAAACTTAACTCGGGACGAGATTTAATTGATTCAGGATAAAATTGGACCAATCAAAAGAGGGACGTGTGACGCATTGTGGGCCAAGTGTTTGAGAAGTATAAAAAGGGAAGAAAATCAGATTTTCTTTCCTATTGTTCAGCCAAACACGTCCGCAAAATAGAGAGAGGGAGAAAAGAGAAAAAATCTCAAAAGTCCTCCAACCTTCTTCCTTTGATCCGTCAAGATCCAACTGTCGAATTGCTTCGGGCCAAGAACTAAAGTCGTTCTACGCGACGAGACCTATGTATTCGCACTAAAGATTGTGAGTTTTGCCAAAATATCAAAGACAAAAAGTTTGGGATAAAGCTTTGGAAGCTTGATTTAGGATCTTTGGGACTTTTTCTACGTGAATATACGCTACAAGAAGTAGCGTTCCTTTCTTAACTAGGTTTATTTCTAACCTATGGTTGAAATATGAAATAGGTAGTGTGTTAGAGAAGAAATGTCATGTATAACACATACCTAGGGTTGTTAGAATATGGAAAATGGGTATTAGAATATGTTAAAACCAATTCTTGTATGATTTGGGTTTGATGAAATTGCTATGTTTGGATTTCATGAAGAATATGATGTTTGGGCATGCTATGTGTTTACATAATTTTGCCTATTAAGTGTTTGGCAAAATGCTTATGAATACAAGTATGTTAATTGGATTGATATCACATGTAACATGCTTGGGATTGTTGTGAAAAATGGATATGTTCATTATATGCCTTATGATATAATGAGCTTGTGACAGAAATTACAATTGTACAAGTTGATTGCATAATTATATGAAATGTAATTGTGCATTATATTTGCATATGCACGGGTAACATTGCATTCGTGGGTATTCGACATGAGTATGGGTGTGTGTGCATTTTTTTGATCAAACATCATCCTTGATGGGCTGATACATGGGCTCGGAAAGGTTGGATCTAGGTTTGACTAAGTCGTACGGATTGCATTGAAAATATGTGTCGGGATTAGCAAGAAGGGTTGAACCCTCGGGTGCAAGACCCGGTAATTTTGGATGTGCATTCTCATTGGTATTAAATCATAAAGTATGTCGATCTACGCAAAACTGTTGGGAGAAGTCCATAGTTGTCATGTCGGTTGGGTACCCGTTGGTGAAAGTCTATAAATACTCACCCTAAGAAAGACACAAGATTCTATAAAATGGTCATTGGATGTCTAACATCAATGGCAGAGACTTAGAATGTCAGGATGCATACGCATGACATGACATGTGTTATGGGAGCTAGTGGAGGGCTCAAGTTTGCATTGCATGTGTGGGTTTCATCTCATGATATGACATGAAATTGTAGCATTCATGTATGTATTGGAATGAATACTTGTTGGAATGATTTGCATATAAAATTTCATATGCATCTAGGTTGGGGAGTAACATTTTTAGTAGATATCCTATTGAGCATAACTCGCCCTTTATAGGGACATATTTCAGGTGTTGGACAAACCTCAACGGATGGCCCTCTCTTGGGTCCGTGTTAAATTAAGAACTGGGTTATGACTTTTGGAAATACATGTTGTAATTTAATGTACATTTGTTTTGGCCTTGTATAAATCATGTATAAAACTTGTAATTTGACTAAAGCATGTAATGGGACACTTGCTTGACTCCCGTTCACCCTAATCTCCAAACACGATCCCTATTGTGTGTATATGGCTTATATGAATAGGTAAGTGTCACTCTGCCGCAGGTTCAATGCGAGAAATGGAGAAAATCGTGTGTGTGTGCAAAAGTGCTCCCTAAGCGAAATAGACTTGCAATGTCATGTTTTACTTGGAGTGGGTATTCCAAGGTCGTCTCCTCAGGGAAGGTAAGTCAACTTGTTGTGAAGGTGATTTGTAAAGAAATGAAAATGAGAAAATCTTTTGAGTTGTATTTTGGTGAGTGGCGTTTTGATAAAAATGCAAGAAAGCAAAGTTAGCTAATCCATAGGAGTCTTTCCAACGGGAATGCCAAATCAACTCAATTCATTCAACCTATGGTGCCTACGTGTTTGATTGATTCATCAGAAGTGAGGGACTAATGTGGAGGTGTTGGACTCAAGCATACCCTGTGACAAGTGTACGGTGTTTTAAGAGCTCATAACCACGTCCGCACTCAATCTAGTCAAACCAAACACTTTACACTACAAGAAGGAATGATGGGGAGTTGATTTCACATACCCAAGAGAAAATTCTCTTTGGATTAGCCAACTAAAAGTCTAGCTACTCATGATCAGAGCAAGAACAACCATAATGTAATGAGACATGGAAGTGAAATAAAGCATAAGACTTGTATTGATGCAAGGAAAAGTTTAGACTACAAGAACAATATCATTCATATCCAACTTACAAGCTTAAAGAGGAAAATACCCATATGTAGAAATTGAAATGCTAAAACACTTGATAAAACTAGATTACAACTTGAATGGAAGAGTTTAAAGTGAAAGTAAAAAAGATTACAAGTATTTTAAAACTTGCTAGAATGAAAATGGTGGTGGACTTGTGAAAACCTAACTTTCTCTCTCTAAAACTTCATCTTCTTCTTTGAGCTTCTTTCTCTAAACTTGTGTAGCAAAATTGAATAATGGCGTAGAGCTTTTCAAAATTCGTCAATCCTTCCTCCCTTAGCCTTTGTGAACTGAGTTCCTATGATTGGAAGGGGTATAGGCACTGCTACAAGCAACCACAGGCCCAATATTGCCTCTTCCATGCTTCCCCTAACCACTCATCTTCTCTCTCCTCCTCCTCCATGCTTTGTCTTCCAAAATTAGGCTTTAGGTGTAAGAGAGCATCATAGTGTGTCATAGATGTTAGGGCATGTGTGGGGTGACAAGAGCTAGGCCCCGAAGTAGGTGGAGTTGAGATTTTAGGCTTCTGGCGTTTTTGGGCAAAACCAATTGGCAGAACGATCATAAAACCTACCAGTAGGTTTTTTCCAGTAGGCAAAACCTACCGGTAGGTTTTGGCAGAGGCTGTAGTAGAAGACATCCAGTGTACTAAATCTACTAGTAGGTTTTGATGAACTTCTACCGGTAGGTTTTCTCATGTTTTGGTATTTCCATTATCTCTTGATCTCAAGCCATCCGTTAAGTCTTCTCTTCTTCTCCATTGACTTTAAGCACTTGATGGGAGGCTTAATACACGCCCTTACCTGCTCTTTACCTACAACCACACACATTTTTATTAAAAGTGCGTTTAAAAGCATTTTTCCCCATTTTTACCACAAAAGCAAGTATAAATGGATGCAAAAAGATACATAATATGCAACATTCTATGCTCATCACACCCTCCAACTTGAGTTTTGCTAGTCCCTAGCAAACTTTATTTCCAAACCAAAATGCATAAAGCTTAAACAATCCATTCATGCAAGGCAATTCACCAAACAATCAAAACACTCAAATCACAATGCAATTAAGTAAATGAACTTGGGCAAGATGAAACAAAACAAAAGTGGTTCTTTCATTCATAACTCCAAAAGGTTCAGTACAAAGATTAGAGGCCAAAAACAAAATGACCTAATATCCTAGAGACTCTTCAACTAGGCTTACAGCCCTAAATCCTATTTGTGCAACTACTAAAAGCAATAAAGCCAAAAGATCTCCCTACTCCACTTCCTCGTCTCCTATCCCCTCATCCTCTATCTCATAATCACTGCCCCTCCTCATCACCGGCGTCCTCATCATTGGAATCCTCCACCTCAACAACAGTAGAAGCCATGGGGTCAGAGGTAGATGGTCCAGTAGTAGGAGGCGGAGACATATCAGGGATTGGCTCTTCCGGGAAAGTGTGCTCATACATCCTCATCATCATCAAGGAGAATCGATGCATAGTCCCTCCAAGGTCATCCATCCTCCTCTCCATAGTGTCTAGGCGCTAAGAAATTGTGCGAGGTGGGGCAGTCGTGGATGGCCCAGCAGTGGATGGCTCAACTCTAGGTTCCCTTGCCCTCTCCCCTCCTATCATCGGCATTCTTTTGCTGCTACTAGACTTCCTGATGGATCCGAACTCTGGAGGTAGCAACACATCTAAGGGATAGGCTTTGCCCTTGGAGTGGTAGCACATCCTTGTAACCAAGTTGGCGAATGGGAGATTCACATGTGGCTTCCTAGCCTGGACGGATTCCTTTATGAATTCCCAAATCAACAAGGCCATATCCATCCTCTTTCCCATCATGAAAGGGTGGAGGAGGGCAAGCTTCTCTTCTCTTGGGGTCTTCTTCGCACCCTTGGGCATCAGGTTGTAATGCAAGACTTTGTTCATCACCTCGTATGAATGCATGAGGGCTCCGATTTGAATTTTTCCTTTGAATTATGTCGAGTCCTCATACATAAAATGTACATACTTCAGGAGTGATTTCCTCTCTTGGGTGTTGTAGGGATAGACTGGGACGTTGGGGGGAGGTCTCTCATACTTCATCAAATCCACAATCAATCCCGGAGTGACCTCCATAACCTTCCCCCTCGTGTTCGTCTTTAGTAGGAATATATCCCCATCCTCTACCCTCAATCTCTGGTAACAATCCTTGCACATCGGAAGACTATACCCCCCCCATCGACTCAAACCAAATGTCTATCCTGTGGCCCTTGATCACCCGCACAACCTCATTGTTTAGCCCAAGGGTGGGCTTGTCCACATAACGCTCGCACGTCACATTCTTTTCATCAATGCTCTTCGTGCGAGCATCATTTTTCTGCTTCTTCCTTCTCTCCCCACTCCTTCCACTAGGGCCACCACCGTTCTCTTACGGGACCCTATGCCAACGGGTGGTGGAGAACTTGGCCTCGTTTGTTTCGTACGAGCCATGAAAATCAAGAATGCCCCAAGGGCCACAAACAGTAAAATCCATATCCGTAGTTGCTTAAAAAGATCAAAAAAAACACAGGAATGCTTTCTTGAACGAGTCATGAGGATGGAATCCAAGCTTTTGGTGAAAACCTAGGTGTAATGGATTTGGGGGAAAATTTGGGAATATGAGGGTTTTGTGGAGAAATCCAAACAAATTGCAATGCAATCAAAGTAAGAATCAACCCTAGGGATGTTAATGGGGAAATTTGATGGATGGGTAAGGGATCTTTGAGGGTGAGAGATATTTTGAGGGAGAGGAGAAGGCTTCTAAGATAGAGAGAGTGAAGAAAGTGAAGAGTTTTCCTGAAAAAATCAAACTTGAACCCTTGTTTCCTGGTTTTCTGGGCAAAACTTATTGGTAGAACGATCAAACCCTACCGGTAGGTTTTGTGCACTGAAAAATTCCTACCGGTAGGTTTAGACAAACTTTTATCGGTAGATTTTAGCTTTTTCCCAAAAAATTCTTGTGCTCCTATTTTCATCTCCACTCCAAATTTATTCAACCTCTACACATTCTAACAACTTATTCACCACCTCCACTCCACCAAAAACCTGAACTACGCTTGTCAAACATAAATGAGTGACCATGCCCAAATTCATTTACGAAATTGAAATGTGATTTAAAATTTTGCTTTCAAAACACAAGACATGGATTTCTAAATTTAACTACCAAAATGAATACCTAATATGTAAAACATAGATTGAAATGGTAAAGGCATTCTTATTTCTTCCCAATATAGAAAGTTTGAGCGATATTCCCCCATCCTACAAGCATAGGGTTTCCTTACACATTATTCAAACACCCGAACTAAGCACACATGAGCAACACCATGGCTTTAAATGCTATTCTAGAGTATGCACCTACACATTTGTTTCCAAACACGTGTGTGTGAAATGGACATGTAATTTAAGCATTTACCCAACGGAATTCACATTTACTTGACTATCCAAATTCAGCTTTGATGAAAAACTCACCAAGGGTTTCTCTCAAGAACGATTATTTTTATGATTATGCTGGCATGCTCTCCATGTGTATTCGTGAGGTAGAATCTTGTGCACAAATCAAAAGCTCACATATAATCCCAAAATGATGTGCATGCATGACAATTGAAACGATCTTGGCATAATCTCACGAATGAAATGTTAGGGCATTAGATAGCAAAACCAATTTTTTTTTTTTATTAAAAGTATGCTTTCACCATGATTCTCTAGATCATTTAGGGCTTTCAAGGGTTGTAATGAGGCATTGGGGGTGATATTTGGGCTAAGTGAAATGAAGGGTCAAAGAATGTAAAAAAGTTTGTTCCGAGGGCATTGACCTTTATTACTAAAATCTCCTTTTTGCAGAATTTTGTTTTCCAGATTTACCACTTCACTTCGTTTTTTTGTTTTTTTTTCTTCTTCTTTTCTTTCCTTTTCTTTTTCAAGCCCTTTTTCTCCATTTTCTCGGGCTTTCTTTCTCTTTTTCATTCAAAATTTGAATTCGGCACCATTTATCCCTTTTTTGGGTTTCCTCACCACATTTCTTTCCCTTTATGATCAATCACAGTCAATTCTCGGAACAACCAAGGTGTGGTAAATTTTACCATTTTTCACTAGCTTGGTCAATTGGAAACGAATTTTCAAATAAGGATCAATCACGACACTAGGGATAATTTTTTCCTAGAAAAGGGCTAAGACTCAAAGCAATTCAAAGATGACCTAAGATCATTTCTAGATACGCCTAGGGAGACATATTGACATTTCAAGACAAAGTCAATCAACTATTCATATGCACTCTAACCAAAGCAAACAAAATGAGATTATTGAACAGATTTTAAATTTAAAAGTTTGTTCCTTTGAGTAAATGTAAGTTCCCTCCAACAAGGATTGACACTAAAGCTTACACAGGTACTTATTTCATCTCCACTATGCATGTCAAGCACTAAAATGTGAATCCAATCCGTAAATTGCCAAAATTACACATTCATGGTGTACTATGGTTGAGTTCAAAAGAAAACACATATGTAATACTCAAGCATAAGATAGACTTCCATGATGTGCTCATATATTAAAAGTTCAAAGTAAAGATCTCACTATCATTAAACCCATAACACTCTGAATAGGAAAATATGGTTCAACATTTAGATATTTTTCACAATTTTTTTAAAATTTTCACATATTTTGCAACTATTTTACAAAAAATTAGGTCAAATATGTGAATGATGAATTTCACCACAAAATGGTATTATCAACAAAAAATTTGGTGTATCATACAAATGGTGCACCTCACCCCTCCAACTTGAATTATGCATTGTCATCAATGAAACAAAAAAATATGGAATGCAATAATGGACTTACAAAGATAAGTAGGGTTAGAGAACACCTCACAATGAGCTTTGACAAAAACACCATAATCTGCACATTTGAAGAAAGAAAACTATGCAAAGATGAAAGTAAGTAAATAAATTAGTTTGGAAGGTAAATGATAAAAGAAAGCGACTGTATACTAAAATCTACTTGAACAATTATTCCTTAACAAGGTCTAGGTAAACCAGATCCATCAACTCTTCCTCCAGCAGTTGAACCTCAAAACCCTCGAAGAATAACTTAAGTCTTTGGTCATTGACCTAGAATGATTTACCATCTTCGGGGTTCCATTAGGGTAGCCACCTTGACAAGATAGGGGCCATCCCAACGAGATTGGAGTTTCCCATTGAAAATGGAGAGTCTAGAATTATACAAGAGCATTTTTTGTCCAGGGTCAAATGTCTTTCTCACAATGGATTTGTCATGAAAAATCTTTGCCCTTTCTTTGGAAATTTTTGATCTCTTATAAGCATCTCTACGAATTTCCTCTAATTCATTCACCTCCAACTTTCTATTCTCTCTAGCTATTCTCAAATTGAAGTTCAAGGTTTTAATGGCCCAATATGCCTTGTGCTCCATCTCTACCGGAAAATGACAAGCCTTGCCATAGACTAGCCTATAGAGAGACATACCTATGATGGATTTGTAAGCAGTGTAGTAAGCCCACAAGGCATCTGTCAACCTAAGTGACCAATCCTTTCGATTTGGGTTCACCATTTTCTCTAGTATGTTTTTCCATTTTCTGCAAACATCTTTAATCTGAGTAAGGAAAACTAAACAAGACCATGGGCGCTCTACTTTCCCTAACACAACATTCACCAATGTCAAAGATTTTGATTCAATCAAAATCTCATACCTCAACAACCCATATTTAGCAATTAAATTCATGCCATCCAACAAAGCCTTATATTCAGCTACCATATTAGTACACTGACCATAATAAAAAGAAGTAGCAACCACAACCTTGCTATACTCATTTCTGAGTATTGCTCCCCCTCCAGCAGGGCCAAGATTCCCTTTTGAAGCACCATTAAGATTCAAATTTAAAATCCCAGTCCCAGGACATTCCCTGCAAACCCAAGCATATCTAGTAATCAGTCGATAAGGTAGTTCAATTCCCAAAACATGTAAAATTCCGTTCCCACACCATCCTCCTGCACCCTCACCCTAACATTTCTTGCTTGATACCTCAGCAAACTACAGATCCTTTTAAAAATAGAATAAGGAAAAATTTACCCTCCCTTGTAACTCTTCTACACCTTTCCTTTCAAATTTGCCAAAAAATGAGAAGAGAGACTCCGTCTTTCCTAACCAAACCATGACATAAGGATTTTTTTTTTTTAAATTCTGCCTATCCTCAACATTCTCGTCAAAGGATATTCACCTGCTAGCAGCTAAAATCCTATTAGTTTAGCCACACGCATCCAAATAGTGTTGGCAAATTCACAATCCACAAAAAGGTGCTTAATGGATTTAGAATCATGGCAACACAAAGAACATCTACTAACTACTAGGATACCCAATTTACGAACCCTAGAATCTAGAGGAAGAGCATCCCGCAGAATTTTCCAACCAATCAACATAGAACTAGGGGTTGTGCTCAATCCGCAAATAGCACTAACAACTTCATTCTTCTCCCTTTGTTTTCTAATCACTTGCCAAGCTGATTTAACAAAAAATACCCCAGTACTAGTCTGCCTGCATACCAACTTATTAGAGATACCAAACAAAAAAATATTAGAACTCAAAATTTCTGCTTTAATCTGCAATGGCAAAAACTGCTCCACCTCACTCAAGCACCACTGAGAATCCAGCAAAACATTAAAAATCTTAGGAAAAAACTAAAGGGATCCCTCAATTCTCCTCAACAAAGGAACATCACTCATCCAACAATCACACCAGAAATTAGCAGACAACCCATTTCCAATAATGGCCTTCGACTGAAGCATAACTTTTTCAAAATAGGACCTTAAAGATTCAAAACACTTTGCACGCCCCTTACCCAAGCATCACAAAATATGTTTCCCTTGTAAAAATTTTGCAGAAAAGACTTTACCTCACAAAGAAGAGCCCTACATAATATTGCAAACTTGCTTTAGTCTAAAAGCAACCTGAATCTCCTCAAATTTTCTCAAACCCATACCTCCTTTTATTATAGGCAAAGTAACCTTACTCCAAGAAACCCAATGCCTTTTCTTATCCTCCCTTTTGCTTGACCAAATAAATCCTGCCATCTAGCATTCAGCTTAGAAATTACAACTCTTGGTAAATTCAAACAAGCCAAAAGGTGCACTGGGACAGCACTCAGAACAGCCTTAACCATTAAAATTCTACCCATATTAGACAAAATTTTAGTGTACCAACCCTCCAAATTTTGCCAAAATTTGGTCAAGATATCTTCAAAATATCTTACCCTTCCTTGGAAAATAGGACAACCAAGGTAGGTAAAAGGGCAAGACTTAATAGGTATACTAGCAACATCAATCAACACCTGCCTCCTACCAGCAATTAAAAATTTGGTACAAAACATAGAACTCTTATGAGGATTAACTATCTGTCTAGAACACCCCTCATAAACTTAAAGAAAATCCATTAATTGAATAAGGATTTCTTATAGCCCTTCAAAAATATCAATGTATCATCAACAAAAAGAAGATGGCTTACCAAAGTAGTGCCTCTTCCCAAGTGAAACCCCTTCACCAAACCCTCTTGATATAACTTCGTCAACCCTTTACTAAGCACTTCATCAGCAAGAATAAACAAACAAGGGGAAATAGGATCCCTCTACCTAAGCCCTCTAGAAACAGGAAAAAAACCCCTCCTCTTTCCATTAACACAAACCAAAACATGCTGACTCCTTAGGCAATTAGCAACAATCTTGACAAATAAAACAGAAAATCCAAAACAGGCCAAAGTCTTGAGCCAAAAATCCCATTCAAGCCTATCATAGGCCTTTATCATATTTAATTTCAAAATCAAGTTGCCTACCTCCACCCTCCTATCCAGTTCCCCAACCTTCAATTGAGCCAATGAAATACACTCTCTTATGTTCCTTCCCCTAACAAACCCATGTTGTTCAACTGATACCAAAGTAGGTAATAAAGGAACAAGCCTAGCAGTCAATAGTTTAGTAAAAATCTTGTAAAGAAAATTACATAAATTAATTGGCCTATAGTCAACAAATGATATAGGATTCAAATTCTTGGGAATTAAGAGCAATAAGGTAGCATTTACAGATCTTGGAATCTTAGCTCCTCTTATAAAAAAATTAACTACTTTTACCACATCCTCCTTGATGATTTCCCAAGAAACTTGGAAAAATTTCCCTGAAAGACCATCTGAACCAGGAGCACTATGAAGCGAAATGGAAAAAACCACACTTTTAACCTCCTCCATAGTAGCTTCCCCTGTAAGCCTCAAGTTATCCTCCTCAGTAACCAACGGGGGATCATAGAAAAGATTTCAGATTGCAACTCATGCTACTCTGTCTTGAAAAGGCAAGAATAAAAATCCACAGCCACCTCTCCTATCTCCTCATCATTCTGAATCCACGTACCATCCCCCTTCTGAATTCTGCCTATTCTACCCCTTACTGCTTTGCCTTTGGCTAAGGCATGATAGAATCTGGTATTCTTTGCCCCATCAACTGCCCATTTCATATTAGTTTTCTATCTCCTATAAATCTCTTCCAATCTCAATACCTCATCAAGTTCATTATGTGCCACTTCTAAAGCATTATTATTCACCAAAGAATTATCCTGCTCAAGCAGCATCTCTGCATTATGCACATTCTGCTACTTCAATCTGATTCTCTCAAAGACATTCCCAAAAGACTCCTTATTCCATCTCTTCAGATGAACCTTACGATACTTAATCTTTAAAAACATATTCTCAATAGGGTTCCCTCATCATATTTTCCAGCCCAACAAGATGTAACTAATGGCACAAAACTAGAGTCTTTAACCCATATATCTTGAAACCTAAAGTAGGAGATCCTCTACTGAAGAGAATCAGTTATTCCTAGCAGCAGAGGAATATGATTAGACTTCCCTCTTCCCAAGTGCAACACTTCAGTACTAACAAACTTCAGTACCAATTAGGATTCACCCTATCTATCCTTTGCCACATCCTAGTATACCCTTTATGATTACTACATCAAGTAAAATGAAAGCAAAACCACGATCCATCAAACCATCAGATTTAACAAAATTCCAAAAATCAGTCATTGCTACAATTGAAGGAAAAACACCTCTCAACTTTTCCTCTGAATTGACAATAGAGTTGAAATCCCCAACAACCATCCATGCTGCAGAAGGTACAATTTACAAATTCAACAAATGAATCCACAATGATCTTCTCAAAAGATGATCACATAAGGCATATACAATAGTAACATACACCACCTCAGAATCCAGAAACGATAATTCAATAGTTAAGGCTTGTTCATGTTGAGCAAACACTTTCACTTTAATCCTAGCATCCTAGAACAACCATATATTTTTTTTAGTAAGAGGATTACAAATGAAATTAGGAAGATTAATACTTCGTGACAAATTATGCATTTTATCCTCCCTCATTTTAGGCTCCAAAATGGCATCCATACAGACATTATTCATCTTAACCAGCTTTTTTAACCTCATCCTCTGTACAATTTTCCCTGCACCTATGATGTTCCATGACAAAAAAACTAATCATTTATATTGAGATTGAAATTTACCTCTAGACACATGTCTAATAATTGCCTCTATAGAAGATGTATCCATAAAGTTAGGATCTGAATCAACTGACTCATCACCCCCAGATTCTTCGGAAGACTCTTCATTATTTTCCAAACACTCAAAGCTCCCTTTATCAGAACTATACTCCTTATTTGGAAGCTTGGTTTTCCTAACAAGGCCATTATCATCATCAACAAAAAACGAAGCATTTCTTCTACAAGAAAATTGATGATCAACGTAGAATAAAGAGGTCTACAAGAACATTCAGATTTTGTATTAGCCACTACTTCAATAGACCATTTCATCCACCTTCTCTACATTGAAGGCCTCTTCATACTCCATACACAGAACCTCTTTCATTCCCTTCTCATGAATTTGAGTACCTCAAAACTTTCCCTTAACAGCTTCACCCCCTTTTCCTTTGACAAACGCTTCTCATTCCCTTTAACTGACTTAGGACTACGAAGAGATACATCAGGACAAAAGTCCTTATTAGTTGTACCACCCTTCTCAACTTCCACTGTCTCAGATTCCAAAGCAATCACATCAGCACCCCTAACAGATACATTCCGTTCAAACCCCTTGACTGTTCCCTTTTCCCTAATACATCAAACTTACCTTCGTGTATAAAAGCAACATTCCCCCTATTATTGCCCTGCTTGGAAAGAAATTATGAGGTTTTTAGATCTTCAGAGATCTGAATTCCTTTCTATTTATCCATAGAGCCTCCTTTCCCTTAACCACTCTACATCCATTTTCAATCTCCTTCCCTTTCTCTAATATTTTTCCTGTTTCTGCTTTTTTATCAACATCAAGAAGATGACCCTTCTCCCCTTTCATATTTTTACCCTCACCACTCCTTTTATTTACAAGACGAATCATCATGACCTTGCTTAAGACAAAATGTAGAGTACTTACAGTATTTCTCATATATAATTCGTTGCCATCTCCCACTAACACCTCATGTCCAATCAAACCTCTAAGGGTTACTGGCTAGCAAATTCACCTCCAAACAAATCCTAGCAACCCCGTATCTTGTCAACTACAAAGTTGGTGAATCAATAACCAAGATGCATCCAATTGGACTCAAGATATCCCTAAGACTTTCCCTATTGAACAAATGAATGGGAAGGCAAGGTAGATACACCCAAACAGGTACCAATAGAGGCTCTATAACTGGGAGAAACTCACGGAACCACTGGAAAAATCAAAAAAGAAACCCCTCAATATACGTAGCATCTTTTAACCAAGTCTTAACGTAGTCCTCATTTAAATTGAAAAAAATCAGAACATGTCGAGTATCCAAGATCCCAAAAAAAAAAACTCACCCTTAGGCATCCATATTGTAGCCATAAACTCTCAAATGACCCCTAATGAAGGCTTTCCTTAAGCACATTTCCCAATAAAGGTTTCCTGGAATTTAGAAGATAGATATTGAGTTTTTTTAGATGTCTCATACATCCCTGGTTCCCCATTATTGTAAACCACCCTCTTTGCTAGTTTAGGTATAGGCACAGATGAAATGACATTCTTTGAAACATCAAAAAAATGTATTTGCTCATCATTAGATAAAGGAGTTTGAGAAGATGAAGTAATCTGAGAAGCCAATTGAACATGAGAAGTTTAATGAGTTTGAGAATTCGAAGGATTATGAGAAGACAAAATGAATTTGAGAATTCGAAGGATTTTGAGAAATCAAAGGATTTAGTGAAACAGAAGGAAGATTAGGAGGCATGAACAGAGGTTTTTCATGACTGAATTGATTCACAGATGATAGAAAGTTATTACCAATACCAAGATCCATTTTTGATGAGTTCGAAGAATTCAAGAAATTCAAAGAATTCTTGAATAATGAGCCAAAGTTTTTGGTGATATCAGGAGGTTTTGGAGGAATTTGATGCTGAGATTGATCAGAATTCATGAAGAATTACATAAATCAAGAACAAAATGCAAAAAAATGAAAAAAAATAAAGGAACAGTGTAGAGAGAAGTTAGAGTTTTTCTCTCTAAAACAGAATAAATACCTCCCCCTCCTTTATTTTTTGATAAAATCCATGCCTACAAAATATTTGTTCACTAGGTGAACTATATATCTGAAAAGAAATAAAAAATTCTTCATCCAAAACCAATTTTTGAAAAACATGTAAATCTTTAACAGCCTAAAGGAACCCATCAAAATAAGTATCTTCTTTTTGGACAGTATTGGGCTAGCAAATAACCATACGAACAAATTAAGCTATGCAGAAAGTCCTAATGCATCCCAGACACAGGGATCTTGAAAAAAAGCGGCTCTCCAATACTCATTATAGAGAAATATATTGTTAACCAGATAAATACGAATCTTTTTTGGGTGTGAAGTGCCAAAACATGATTTAACCTACTGTTGTACGAATTGCTTTGCTGTAAGATTTGAGGCAGCAATCAATAGGATGATGTAGAGAAAAAAGATAGAGAGAGAGAGACTTACCTAGTCTGGTCAGTCGACAACCATCAATAGATGATGGAGATAGTCGATGAAGGTCAACATTAGAGATCTGCATTCAACAATGGAGAGATAGATGATGAAGAGAGAGATGATGGAGAGAGAAAGAGAAAGACATAGCATACAAGAAAGACAGCCAATGATGGAGACACTATATGGAGGTGGAGGCATAGAGGAGTCAGTTACGGCTTCGTTTGGGACTTGAGAGTACATTTAATTATATATATCGGGTATAGCGAGGGTAGGGTGGGACGAGGTGGGGGTAAGTGTCAATACACCCCCGCCTTCATCCCCGCATGGGTTTATGTGAGTATCCCTGTATATGTCCACCATCCAATACGTACGGTCCATCTTCGATCCAAAAGGGGTGGTTTAGATGAATACTCATTTTTGCCCAGTCCACTGCCTTCCTTACCTATCACACCCCATCCTGGAAAAGAGATAGGGTGGTGTGTCACCCTGTTTATTTACTCTAGCATCATATAACAACAAACAATAGTTAACCTGTGCACTAATAAAACCAATTAGGGCACCATGCCCTTAAAATGTCTTTATAACTTGTGCACAAGATGGCATATAACACAGTGTATAAACTAATGTCAACACATCTACGCAATGTTAGACTGTTCAATGGACCACCACCTAAAAAATCAGTAGTTGAAAATAAGCAACTATTGGTGGTGAGCAAGCCATATGCTTAGTGAATATATTTAAGACTTAGAGAATGAAAAATATATATATTCACAACAGAAATAACAATATATCCCACATAATCTATACGTGTGGAATACAACTTTCGAATATTCGACAATCCAATAATGCTTGGAGGTCTCGACAAGAACAAACGACTACCCATTTTCGCTCGGGAGTCTTGACAATAACATCGCAACCCGTTTACACTCGAGAGTTTCGAAAATCATTCTCATTTGAAAATACAGGATAAAAATTTCAAGTACTTGAAACCATAACCAACAACAATCCACCAATCACAACCACAAGTCACAATCAAGACATTTGCACACAAATATTGCTAGTAATTTAGCTAGTAACCAATCAAATATATTTTCAATCAATATGAATCAATACACTCACCTCAGTTCAACTCCAATTCCAAACTATATCCCCCTGTGTAAATTTAGGTGGACCCGACATAGATGTTGTCACCTTCGCATCTAATACACATCATCACAAGACGCATGAGTATTATTCATATATGCTTATTCTATGTTCACGCATGCGTAAATGTGTATCCATGTTTGACTTGAGATTAATCCAAACCCCTTCCCAAGTGATGTAATGTAAATCAAATCCTTAGTTTAGATTGTACAAACACACACATTAATTTTGGCATTCATATTTATTGATTAGATTGGCTGACCCGCAATCTTCTAATTAAAACTCTCTATTTAATTTGAATTATGTGGTGAAACCAATGTCATCTTAGATTAGACATTCCAAGATTTACAATCATAGATCATTAACTAAAATTGGATTCACATGTGAAAAGTTATCTCATTTTTCCTGAAAAACACTAAGTTGGCAGCTTGTTTAATAGTTGCAGAATTTCAGTCCACTTTTAATGGCCACCATTTTGACACAAATAGAATTAGGTGTTGTTCCCTATATGATTAAAAATATCTACAAGTGTAGGTGTTAAAAAAAATGGTGCATCAATAGAAATTTTCTAGATAGAGTTATCATGATTCTACTACAGACACTCAAGCTAAAACTGCTTGTACCGGTTCGTCAAGGCAAAAATGTCCCTGTACTGGTACAATTAAAGTTGAAAGTTGTTCTGGTTTGTTTCAAACCATAACTCATTGTACCGGTACAACATCACTTGTATTGGTTCATTCATGGATTTTCTTCTCCATAAACACTTCAAACATTTCCTACCCCCAAATCTCTCCATACACAACAACCGTTAAACTCTTAACAATCAATTAAAACTATAAATTCCATAAAAATCCTTTACTAAGAACAAACCCAAAGTCTAAAATGCAAAATTTAACACTCAAAACTACATCTACAAACATATAAAATTGAAAACAAAATTTAGAATAACTCCTTACCAACCAACAATTGATCCTTGTTTTGAGATTTGTAAGTCTCAAGCGACAAAAGTTCCACTCCATGCTGACTACGAAACAAAGAAAACTATAACTCACCACCGGAGGGTGTTTCTCCCAACTCACTCACTCCCTTGTACCGGTTCTTATGTGCAAACCTAAAACATATATGTATGTTTATAGGAAGAGTGAGATGAGTGAGAGAGAGAGACGCAGGTGTCCCTGTTGGATCACCCTTTTTGCCAATATTACACTTAGGTCCCTGCTTATTTCATCTACTCAAACACACACCCCCACTTAGTTTACATCAACTACAAAATTACACCCAAACATAACACCATCAATAAAATTCAACCCCTAGGGTTATTTATTAACAATATCACCTAACTTCCATAATTTTAATAATCGTAATTTAACCCCCACAATTAATAACACAAATCACACATTAAACCCTAGCATTATATAAATGTTATGCAATACGTGTCTAGGTCTCAAACTCTCCTCCACTAAAAAGAATTTTGACCTTGAAATTACTTACCATCAAGGAACAAATTGGGATACTGCGCTCGCATAGTCTCCTCATTCTTTGATGTTGCCTCTTCCATTGAACGACCTCACCACAAAACTTTCACTAATGGAATAGTCTTTGTGCGAAGAAATTTCTCCTTATGACCCAAAATCTCTATTGGCTACTCAATGTAGGAAAAATCTTCACTCAACTTATTGGGTTCCATAGTCAATACACGTGACAGGTCTGGAAAATACTTTTGGAGCATAAATACATGAAACACATTGTGAATTCGTGACAAATTCGAAGGTAAAGCCAAAAGATATGCTACATCTCTAATTTGTTCTAATATCTTAAACGGTCCAATGTAGCGTGGACTCAATTTGCCCTTCTTCCCAAATTGTATAACACCCTTCCAGGGAGAAATCCATAAGAAAACACAATCACCCACCTCAAACTCTAAATTCATCATATGATTATCAGCATAACTCTTCTACCTGCTTTGAGTACTTTTTAACCATTCTTGAATTATTTTCACCTTGTCGGACGTAATCTTCATAATCTCATTGCCCAACAACTTCTTTTCCCCAATTGAAGCTAGATAACTATTATTGTAATCAAATTCAACCAAAGATACAAGATCATCCCAATTACCTTTGAATTCCATAACACAAGCTTGAAGCATATTCTTTGAAGTTTGGATAGTGCACTCAAATTATCCATCAATTTGAGGATGGAAAGTTGTACTAAACCCCAATGTAGTACCTAGAGCAGTTTGAAGACTAGCTAAAATTGTAAGATCCAAATACGCACGACAAACACATAATATTTGTAATAAGCATATGTAACGCCCCAAATATTCGGGGGGGTCCTTAATTTAACAAAATTCGGGCAGAGTCTTCTTTGTATGGAGAGCTCTACCTAAAACACAACCTATGCAATTATACTACATTGACCACTTTGGGTCCATTTATAAGTGAACATTAAAACAGTCCATATGAGTTCGATTTGTAATGCCCCAAAATCCCTCTTGGATGACATTACTATCTAAAACCATTCACATCATGAGAGCACTAAATAAATTCATCAAATAATAAATTTCATTCACCATATGTAATATCCACAATATCATCCCAAAAGAATAGGTCAAGCTATGACAATTACATTCCAAAAAGAATTACATTTAAACTTAGCAACGGAATAAACAAAATACTAGACTATACATGATCGTAAATAAATTCCCGAGTCTAGCACAAAAATAAACTATAGCTCTAGACGTCCACCTCGGGATCTAGGTTTCCCTCTGGTGGAGCCTCATAATTTTTTGGCTCGTCAACTCCGGGATCTTCCCCTAGCACCAAGTTTGAAAAAAAAAATATTATTGGTAGGGGGTGAGCACTAAGCTCTATAGGAAAATCCTCCCAAACTCTAACAAGGTTTGGAAAACGTAGAAAACAGTCGGTCTCATTTCACAAATAACATACGTAAATTTTGAAAGAAAACATGATATTTATAAAAGATCACAAGTTTATACATTAACAATAATGAAGTACAAGAGTAAAGTCAATCCCACCATAAATAACCATTCCAAAGAGTAATCATTCCGACAATAATTTTCAAGATAATCATATCCAACAGATAACACAATAAACAATAACCACAATGTATCTCAAGTTTGATGTAAGATAATCGCATGAATAAACACATAAAGAATATCCTGGCCCACACACACACAAATTCTCGCAAGGATATAAAACTTCGGGAAGGGTGCCTACTGATGCATTGTCCCATACCAATGCACCGGTAATAACGAATCTGACCCAGACATAGTATACTAATCCTCTGACATGGCACCCGTGAGCTAATAGTGGTTTGGTACTCGCAAGGTACCAACCCCACTACAAGTGGTAGAAAAAGTTCAAACCTGCACGAAGTAAGAACCACACACATCTACCCACTCTACGATACCCGGTCAACGGCCACCCACGGTCATCTAAACACCTCAATGAGATACAATCACCAACAATTTCTCAACAAAAGTTCATAATTCCCAAAATCCCTAAAATTTCTTGTATGTTATCCAATAGAACCATGTAAGAAAAATAAACAAGAGATCAACATCAATACAATTTTATTGTTTAATGGAAAGCCTAAAGTTTGGAAATCAAGAACAAAGGAAATATGGAGAGAAAAATCCATATTTCTTAAAATCTAAGGTTTAAAGATGAAAAAGAGAGCTTTAATGGTTACCCAACCATCACATTGTTTAAAACATGACATTTATTGTAAGAATAACAAGAATTAAATATTTTATAACATACATATTGAATTTAGAGTCAAAAGAGTACATATATACATAAGCCCTAGCCTCAATGTAGGAGAATGAGAAGAAATCCCAACCTTGAATCAAAGTTTCAAACCAAAACCCAAGCTCTAGAGACCTCATTTCTGTAACACCCCAAAAATCGGGGGTCCTTAATTTAACAAAATTCAGACAGAGTCTCCTTTGTACAGGGAGCTCTACCCAAAACACAACCTGTGCAATTATACTACATTGACCACATCGGGTCCATTTACCCATCAAATAATAAAATTTCATTGACCACATGTAATATCCACCATATCATCCCAAAAGAGTAGGCCAAGCTATGACACTTACATTCCAAAAGAATTACACTCAAACTTAGCAGCGGAATAAACAAAATACTAGACTATACATGATTGTAAATAAATTTTTTAGTCTAGCACAAAAATAAACTATAGCTCTAGATGTCCACCTCGGGATCTAGGTTCCCCTCTGGTGGAATCTCCCAATTTCCCGGCTCATCAACGTCGAGATCTTATTCTAGCATGAAATCTAAAAAAAATATATTATTGGTAGGGAGTGAGCATTAAGCACTGTAGGAAAATCCTCCCAAACTCTATTAAGGTTTGAAAAACGTAAAAAATGGTTGGTCTCATTTCACAAATAACATACGTAAATTTTGAAAGAAAACATGACATTTTCAAAGATCTCAAGTTTATACATTAACAATAATTAAGTGCAAGAGTAAAATCAATCCCACCATAAATAACCATTCCAAAGAGTAATTATTCCCACAACAATTTCCAAGATAATCATATCCAAAAGATAACGCAATAAACAATAACCACAATGTATCTCAAGTCTGATGTAAGATAATCGCATGAATAAACACATAAAGAATATCCTGGCCCACACACACAAAATTCCTCGCAAAGATATCAACTTCGGGAAGGGCGCCTACCGATGCATTGTCCCATACCAATGCACCGGCAATAACGAATCCGACCCAGACATAGTATACTAATCCTCTGACACGGCACCCGTGAGCTAATAGTGGTTTGGTCCTCGCAAGGCACCAACCCCATTACGAGTGGTAGGAAAAGTTCAAACCCACACTGAGTAAGAACCACACACATCTACCCACTCTACGATACCCGATCAATGGCCACCCATGGTCATCCAAACACCTCCATGAGATACAATCACCAACAATTTCTCAAACACACTCAATTCCATAAATCCCCAATTTTTCATATCCAAATCCACATTTATTTCACAATGGAACAATTTAAGAAAAATTAACAAGAGATCACCATAAATACCATTGTGTTGTTCAATACGAAACACTAAAGTTTTGAAATCAAGAATAAAGGAGAAATCAAGAGAAAAACCCACTTCTCTTAAAATATAGGGTTTTGAATATGAGAAAAGAACTTTTATGGTTACCCAACTATCCCATTGTTTAAAACATGCTAACATTTGTAAAAACATCAAGAATCCATGATTTCATAGCATATAATATGATGTAGAGTCAAAGAAAAAATATATGTATAAGCCTAGACTCAATGTAAGAGAATGGAAGAAAACCCCTACTTGAATCAAATTTCCATGTAAGAACCCAAGCTCTAGTGACCTCCTTCTTCCCTTTTCTTCATTCCTTAATCTTCCTCTAAGGTTCTAAGAGGTGTGGGGTAAGAGTGGAATGAAAAGAATGGGAGTAAATGAGATAAAAATGGGTTTTTAAATACAGCAGCCCTGATTTTTACTGTTCACAGGCTGATTTGGTTTTCTCTAAAATTACGATTTTGCCACTAAGAATCTCTAATTTGATCCATATGACTACCCTAAGATTTTTCGACGTTCCGGATTCATTTTTAATGTTATTTTAACCTAAAAAATTTATTTTTATGAGTTATCTCAAAACTAAAATAAATTTACACTCGAAACACAAAAATTATTATTTTATTCCTTCGAACCACTATATGTGCTAAAAGACTGTTCCAAATTTTTTTTCGGATCTCCCAGGTTCAATGATAATATTATTTTGACCTAAAAAAATTTATATTTTTACTTAGTTACCCTTATCAACCTTAAACACCTCCAAAAATTAAATTTCACCATTAATTTACCTCCCTACTATTTATTCATACTATTGAAATCTATAGGGTTCATGCATACCTCATCACCTATATTAGCATTTCAAAAATAATTACTTGCTATATAAAGATAAGAGTGTGGGGGTTTACAATCCACCCCCCTTAAAGAAAGTTTCGTCTTCGAAACTTACCTTAAGTAGAGAACAGATGAGGGTACTTCTCTCGCATCTCCAACTCTGGTTCCCAAGTAGCTTCCTCCACGCCATGGTGTTGCTACAAAACCTTCACTAATCTGATGACTTTGTTGCGGAGCACCTTCTCTTTGGTATCAAGAATCTTCACCGGTTGTTCTTCATAGGTGGCTCCGTCCTGAACTTCAATATCCTCCAAATCTATAACATGCGTGGTCTCCGACTGACACTTCCTCAACATCGACACATGAAACACGTCGTGTACTTCGGATAACTGAGCTGGTAATCGAAGTTGATACGCCGCTTTGTCCACCGCTTTGATCACTTCAAATGGTCCTATGTACCTTGGAGCTAACTTTCCCTTCTTGCCAAATCGCAGCACTCCCTTCTTGGGTGATACTTTAAGAAACACGTATTCTCCCACCTTGAATTCCAAGGGTCTTCGTCTTTGATCCGTATAGCTTTTTGTCGACTTTGTGCCGTGCGTAATCTCTCCCGGATGAATTGAATTTTCTCTGTAGTTTCTCGAACAATTTTGGCCCAAACAAGCTACTCTTGCCAGCTTCCAACCAACAAGTTGGGGACCTACATGGTCTTCCATATAACGCCTACGGTGCCATCCCAATACTTGCCTGATAGCTGTTGTTGTATGCAAATTCCACCAACGGCAAATAATCGCTCCAACCTCCCTTGAAGTCCAACACACAAGCACGTAACATGTCTTCTAGAATCTGGATCACCCTCTCGGATTGGCCATTCGTTTGGGGATGAAAGGCTGTGCTGAAATGCAACTCTGTCCCCATAGCTCTTTGAAGACTTTGCCAAAATTGTGCTACGAAACGAGAATCACGATCCGATACAATGGATAGTGGAACTCCATGCAATCTCACTATCTCGCAAATATAGAGCTTGCTCAGGGTCTCTAACGTGTCGGTGGTCTTCATACTCAAGAAGTGAGCGGACTTGGTGAGTCTATCAACAATGACCCATACGATATTATGCCCTCGTGAAGTCCATGGAAAGCCAGATACGAAGTCCATGGTGATGTGATCCCACTTCCACTCGGGAATAGGCAAGGACTGTAATAATCCTCGGGTTTTTGATGCTCAATCTTCACTTGCTGACACACCACACATTTTGAAACGTATCTAGCCACATCCTTCTTCATTCCCTTCCACCAATACTGCCGCTTCATGTCTCTATACATTTTGGTACTACCCGGATGTATGGAGAACTTGGAACGATGGCACTCGTCCAACACTTCTTCCGTACTTGGTCATGATCGGGTACACATAGCCTTCCTCAAAACCATAACTCATCATCACTTATCACCCAATCCTCAACAATCTCACTCCTCTCCAACTTACTCCGGATAGCCTCCAACTCGCTGTCTAATCGTTGCAACGCCACAATCCTTTGTCGAAGCATCGGTTGAGCTACAAGATTGAATAGGCATGGTCGATCCTCCTGTCTATCCACCCATAGATTAAATTCCTCCAAAGCATCCATCATCTTCCACCTATTCACCACAAGGGAATTGATTTCACCCTGAGATTTTCTACTCAGTGCATCCGCTACTACATTCGCCTTCCCTGGATGGTAATTGAGTGTGAAATCATAGTCTTCTAAATACTCAATCCACCTTCTTTGCCGAAGATTCAAGTCCTTCTGGGTGAATATGTACTTGAGGCTCTTATGATCAGAAAACACTTGGAATTTCTCTCTGTACAAGTAACACCTCCACAACTTAAGAGCAAAAACCACAGCGGCAAGCTCTAAATCATGGGTGGGATAATTCTGTTCATGAACCTTGAGTTGCCTCGAGCCATAGGCAACCACCTTCCCTCCTTGCATTAACACACACCCCAAGCCTCGTAGCGAAGCATCGGTGTACACATCGTATCCTTCCCCACTACTCGGAATAATGAGGACAGGAGCGGTTGTCAACTTCTCCTTCAAGGTGCGAAAAGCTAGTTCACACTCTTGAGTCCACAAGAATTTTTCTCCCTTCTTTGTGAGACGTGTCATCGGCATTGCTAGCTTTGAGAACCCTTCCACAAACCTCCGGTAGTAGCCTGCTAAGCCCAGAAAACTACGTACTTCGGTCACATTCTTTGGTGGTTCCCACTTCATCACTGCCTCAATCTTTGCGGGGTCAACAGCTACCCTTGGTCCGACACAACATGGCCAAGGAATTTCACTTCCTTCATCCAAAACTCACACTTACTCATCTTCGCATATAACTTATGTTCTCTCAATGTCTGTAGTACAATAGAAAGATGGCGTCCATGTTCCTCGTGAGTCCGAGAATAGATTAGTATGTCATCAATAAACACGATGACAAACTGATCTAGATACGCCGAAATACCCTGTGCATTAAATCCATGAAGGCTGCTGGAGCATTAGTCAATCCGAACGGCATCACCGTATACTCGAAATGACCATACCGAGTACGAAAAGCAGTCTTAGGAATATCTTCCTCCTTGATCCGCAATTGATGATACCCTGTGCGAAGATCAATCTTAGAGTAATACTTAGAACCCCTCAACTGATCAAATAGGTCGTCGATTCGTGGCAAAGGGTATTTGTTCTTCACTGTTACTCGATTCAATCTTCGGTAATTCGTGCACAACTGAAGTGTCTCATCATGCTTCTTCACGAAGAGTACCGGGGCTCCCCAAGGTGAAGTGCTCAAACGGATAAACCCAATGATCAACAGATGATCCAGCTGCTTCCTTAGCTCCTTTAACTCCAAAGGTGCCATCCGATAGGGAGCGATGGATATGGGTTCGATTCCTGGGTAGAGATCAATCTTGAACTCAATCTCCCTGTGTGGGGGTAGCCCGGGTAGTTCGTCTGGGAAGACATCTGGAAAATTCGATACTATCAACACCACATCCGTATGGAATTTATCCGATCATCTCCCATCAAGCTAGCTAAGAAACTCAAATGGCTCCCCACCTTCGCTTTCAAGAACCTACTACCCGTAGTAGAAATGGATGGGAGAAATTTCGGTCATTCACGAAACTGAATACTACCCCTCCCGGTAGTTGAAAAGAAATCCGTTTACGGAAACAATCCATTACCGCCCAGAATGTGGATAACAAATTCATCCCAAAGATCACGTCATACCCCTTCATGTCTAAGGCAACCAAATCTACAATCAATTCGTGCTCCCCAATTGAAGCACGCAACCCCTACACACCCGGCTAGTATCCAACCGTTCTCCTGTAGGCATATTAATACACAACGCATGTTCTAGCTTCTCGAAGCCCAATCCCAATTTAATAGCATATGCAGTACGTATAAATGAATGAGTCGCACCCGGATCAAATAAAATTCGGGCCCAAGAATTGTAGAGGAGAACAATACCTTCCACCACTGCATTGGAGGCATCTTCCTCCGGTTGGGTCAAAGCAAATACCCTTCCTTGGTTGGCGCCACTTGGGGCTAGAGCTTCAAACGGTCTCTGCTGTTGTAGTGGCCTTTGTAGCGGTGGCTTGTTTGCATTCACCCGCCCGTTGCTTGGTTGGTTTTGGTTGAAAGCAATGGGCAGTTATCTTTGAAGTGCCCAACACCTCCACATGCAAAGCATCGACGTGGGTCGGTGCCTACTCTCTCTGGTACTCCTCCCGCCCCTCGAGCTGTCTGTGGTCTCTGTCCAACTACCTGATCTGGGCGACGGTAGGGTGCCGCTCTCTGTGCTCCACTGCTACTAGCACCCGTCCTGATCGGACCTCCCCTCATAAGGTTCTATCGTCGCTGATTATCTTCCATATCTCTCTCCACCAACATAGCCCTATCCACAAGATCCCCATAGTCATGGATCCTAAGAGCCACAAGCTTCTCCCTAATGGCCGGCCTCAAGCCTTGCTCAAAATGTTTGGCCCTCCTGGCCTTTGTGGATATGAATTCCGTGGCATATCTGGACAACTCCTCAAACTTTCTCTCATACTCCCCCACCGTCAAACTACCCTGTCGAAGAGCGAGGAAATCGGTACTCATCTTGTCTCTAACCGACTCAGGAAAATATTTGTCTTGGAAGACTTGATCGAACTCCTCCCAAGTAAGTGTATCTGTGTTCCTCCGTCTCTTTACCGAATCCCACCAATGGTCAGCCTCCCCCTCGAACAAATAGGTAGCTAAGACAACCCTCAAGTCTTCGGTAACTCCCATGCCGTCACAAATCTTCTTCACCCGGTGGATCCATCTATCTGCATCCAAAGGATTGGAGCTCCCTTGGAAGGTAGGTGGGTGTTGCCTCAGAAATTCCTGAAGAGTTACCATCCTCCGGTTGTCTTCCCCATTGCCCAGCACTTGTGCTAGAGGGTGAGCTCCACCATTATGGTTGTTGTTTCCATTCTGGTTTTATACCAAAGTGGTGAGCTCCCTCAAACATTGATATATGCCGCTTATGGCATCGGGAGGTGGTGGTGGTGGTGGATTTGTTTGTCCTCCCCGACCACGCTCACGTCCACGTCCATCCTGTACATCAATTCACAATTTAGTTTCATTAATGTACAAGACATCCTAGTTATCACTTTGATCTAAAGCATAAGGTTCGTATAAAATTAGATCAATAATTTTCTTCAACCTAGTCCTACTTTTCTAGTGGTAATCCATAACCTACAGCTCCCATGTAAGATCTAATTCCTAAGCTTTGATACCAAATCTGTAACACCCCAAAAATCGAGGGTCTTTAATTTAACAAAATTCAGGCAGAGTCTCCTTTGTACAGGGAGCTCTACCTAAAACATAACCTGTGCAATTATACTACATTGACCACACTGGGTCCATTTACCCATCAAATAATAAAATTTCATTGACCACATGTAATGTCCACCATATCATCCAAAAAGAGTAGGCCAAGCTATGACACTTACATTCCAAAAGAATTACACTCAAACTTAGCAGTGGAATAAACAAAATACTAGACTATACATGATTGTAAATAAATTCCTTAGTATAGCACAAAAATAAACTATAGCTCTAGATGTCCACCTCGGGATCTAGGTTCCCCTCTGGTGGAACCTCCCAATTTCCCGGCTCGTCAACGCCGAGATCTTCCTCTAGCACGAAATCTAAAAAAAAAATATTATTGGTAGGGGGTGAGCACTAAGCACTGTAAAAAAATCCTCCCAAACTCTAACAAGATTTGGAAAACATAGAAAATGGTTGATCTCATTTCACAAATAGCATATGTAAATTTTGAATGAAAACATGACATTTTCAAAGATCTCAAGTTTATACATTAACAATAATTAAGTGCAAGAGTAAAACCAATCCCACCATAAATAACCATTCCAAAGAGTAATTATTTCCACAACAATTTTCAAGATAATCATATCCAAATGATAACGCAATAAACAATAACTACAATGTATTTCAAGTCTGATGTAAGACAATCGCATGAATAAACATATAAAGATTATCCTGGCCCACACACACACACAATTCCTCGCAAAGATATCAACTTCAGGAAAGGCGCCTACCGATGCATTGTCCCATACCAATGCACCAGCAATAACGAATTCGACCCAGGCATAATATACTAATCCTCTGATACGGCACCCGTGAGCTAATAGTAGTTTGGTCCTCGCAAGGCACCAACCCCACTATGAGTGATAGGAAAAGTTCAAACCCACACGGAGTAAGAACCACACATATCTACCCACTCTACGATATCCGATCAATGGCCACCCATAGTCATCCAAACACCTCCATGAGATATAATCACCAACAATTTTTCAAACACACTCGATTCCATAAATCCTCAATTTTTCACATTCAAATCCACATTTATTTTACAATGGAACAATTTAAGAAAAATTAACAAGAGATCACCATAAATACCATTGTGTTGTTCAATATGAAACACTAAAGTTTTGAAATCAAGAATAAAGGAGAAATCAAGAGAAAAACCCACTTCTCTTGAAATCTAGGGTTTTGACTATGAGAAAAGAACTTTTATGGTTACCCAACCATCCCATTGTTTAAAACATGCTAACATTTGTAAAAACATCAAGAATCCCTGATTTCATAGCAAATTAATAAGATGTAGAGTCAAAGAAAAATATATGTATAACCCTAGCCTCAATGTAAGAGAATGAAAGAAAACCCCTACTTGAATCAAATTTTCAAGTAAGAACCCAAGCTCTAGTGACCTCCTTCTTCCCTTTTCTTCCTTCCTTAATCTTCCTTAAGGTTCCAAGAGGTGTGGGGGTGAGAGTGGAATGAAAAGAATGGGAGTAAATGGGATAAAAATGAGTTTTTAAACACAACAGCCCCGATTTTTACTGTTCACAGGCTGATTTGGTTTTCTCCAAAATTACAGTTTTACCACTAAGAATCTCCAATTTGATCCATATGACTACCCTAAGATTTTTTGACGTTTCGGATTTATTTTTAATGTTATTTTAACCTAAAAAATTTATTTTTATTATTTATCTCAAAACTAAAATAAATTTACACTCGAAACACAAAATTATTATTTTATTCCTTCGAACCTCTATATGTGCTAAAAGGCTATTCCAAATTTTTTTTCGGATCTCCCAAGTTCAATGATAGTATTATTTTCTCCTAAAAAAATTTATATTTTTACTTAGTTACCCTTATCAACCTTAAACACTTCCAAAAATTAAATTTCACCATTAATTTGTCTCCTTACTATTTATTCATACTATTGAAATCTATAGGGTTCATGCATACCTCATCACCTATATTAGCATTTCAAAAATAATTACTTGCTATATAAAGATAAGAGTGTGAGGGTTTACACTTTCTCCCTTTCCTCATTTCCTTTATCTTCTCCTAGGGTGCTAAGAGATTTGAGGTGAGAGTGGAGTAAAAAGAATGGGAGTAAAGGGGTTGAAATCAGTATTTTAAACACAGCAGTCCCGAAGTTACATTTTTATAGGCTGTTTGGGTTTTCTCCAAAATTACGATTTTTTCACTAAAAATCTTCAATTTGATCCACATGACTACCCTAAGATTTTTCGACGTTTCAGATTCATTTTTAATGTTATTTTAACCTAAAAATATTTATTTTTATTATTTATCTTAAAACTAAAATAAATTTACACTCAAAACACTAAAATTATTATTTTATTCCTCCGAACCACTATATGTGCTAAACGACTATTCCAAGTTTTTCGGATCTCCCAGGTTCAATAATAATATTATTTTAACCTAAAAAAATTAATATTTTTACTTAGTTACCCTTATCAACCTTAAACACCTCCAAAAATAAATTTCAAAACAAAAATTTACCTCCCTAGTATTTATTGATACTATTGAAATCTATAGGGTTCATGCATACCTCATCACCTATATTAGCATTTTAAAAATAATTACTTGCTATATAAAGATAAGAGTGTGGGGATTTACAACATATTCACATGTGACATGCATGCGTAAGATTGACAACCAGTATTTAATTAAGAGTAATGATATGTGACCTGAACCTAAATGATGGATATTTTAATATTTAGAGAGAATTTATAATGACTACTGGGGAGAAATTGATTTAAGTGTGAAAAATTAAACAAGAATGTTTACTTATGATATGACTTTATTATTTTATGTATGTTAGTGCATGTGAAATTTATTGGGTGGCAAACATGTGACATCAATTTATTGTTATTAAAACAAAATGTGTTAGTATATGTAAGAAGTGGATAAAAGGTTCGAAATACAAAATTATTGGGATATAAATATTTTGAATATATATACACATGTCTATGTATTTACATGCATACAAAGTAAAAGTGGATACATACATACATACACACACACACACACACACACACATATATACACATATGAAATATAGGAAAAGTGGACATATACATATATGAATATATATGTATATAAAGAATAGTGAAAATTGGGACCGAGTCTTCCTTAAGGTACTTATAATGAGTTTTTTTCATCAAGGAAACTTATTT
This sequence comes from Ilex paraguariensis, assembly GCA_963454935.2. Classification (NCBI taxonomy): domain Eukaryota; kingdom Viridiplantae; phylum Streptophyta; class Magnoliopsida; order Aquifoliales; family Aquifoliaceae; genus Ilex; species Ilex paraguariensis. Next base: position 140,879 of record CAUOFW020008302.1, on the reverse strand, counting down.
GGGGATATGTCCGTTTTTAATCTTACTAATAAGTAGTTAAGTCCTCTATTTTTTTAAAATTCTAAAATACTCTTCCTTCAAAGCAACTTTAAATTAGTTTCCTAACTTGGAAATTATTATCCCTTAATTTAATATATGCCAATAAATTTTTTACATAAATTTGAAATTCAAATTCAAAGAACAAGTGATACTCTCTCTCTCTCTCTCTCTATATATATATATATATATATATATATATTTTTTACCATGTTATTGTTTATGTCACTGTTTTTGTGAGCATGTTACTGTTTTTATTGGGTATGTTATTGTTCATGTTACTATTTTTGTTGAACATATTATTATTGTTATTTTCCCAAATATTAATACTCGATGTTATTATTTTTTTTTATTTTTGAATATTATTATTTTTTTGTTTAAATGTTACTATTTTTTTTGTGTTTAAATGGTACTATTTTTTGTGTTTGAATGATACTATTTTTTGTGTTTAAATGTTACTATTTTTTATAATGTTACTATATGTATGTATGTATATATATATGAGAGAGAGAGAAATAAATAGTTATATTTTATATATGGATATAGATAGATATGAGAGAGAGAGACAGAGAGAAAATTTAATGTTCATCAAACTCCTAAAATCTAGGAGTTGTTAGTTTTCAAATTTGTTTTAATTAAACATAACTACTTGAGGTATTTTTGGATAATGGAGATCAAAATGGACTTAATATTAAACAAGTTTCTTTAATGGACTTATCACCAAATAAGTCCACAAATGGGGACTGACTTCCAAATTTTCCTAAGGAATATATATATAAGCAAGGGAATGTACATATGTATATATATAGGTAATGACGGGGTTTTATCCACTTAGGAAGACATGCAAGGCATGTCATTGCATGCATAAATAATGAAGGATGGTGATTTAGAGGGGGAGACTTAGTGGTAGCTAAAGAGGGGGGAAAGGGTGGGGAGCACATGCAAGGCAAAAGAAAAAAAGGAGAAGAAAACAAAGAAAAAACAAAGGAAAGGAAGACTTTCACTTAGCAACTTTCTGCCAAGAAGAAGAACAAAAGGAAAAGAAGAAGAAAAGAAAAGAAAAGGGTGGTGCTTGGTGGTGTAGAGGGTTGGTACAAATGTAAGATCTATAATCTATTTTTTTTAATTCTAAGATGTATAAATACAACTCTAGTAAACGATTTTAAGTGTTGCATGTATTTAAAGTATGATATTTTGTATGTGTTTTGGGTGTTGTATATATTAAAGTGTGATGTTTAGTATGAATTTTGGGTTGATGCATTAAAGATTTACCATAATATTTGTATGGGTGTGTAAGTGAAATTAGTGTTGTTACAAAAAAAAATAATAGTGAGATTGTAGTTGGTGGGTGGTTAGAAATCTTATGAGTTGCTCCTAAATTCTCATGAAAATTCATGGATATGAATAATTACAAAAAAGTATGCAATATTATTGTTTTATAGGAAATTAATCAAATTCATGTATATTTTTCTCATACTATAATTTTATGAGGAAAGTTTAGTTAGGGTGTAACCAGTTCAAGTAAATGTTGTTTTAATGACTAGAGAAAACTAACTCAAAAATTGATTTGAGTAGGTAATTCTACACGTTGTGAATAAATTATTTCATGTGACTCAAATTGATTATTAAACTATTGGTCAAATCGATTCGAGTAGTTAATATTATTAGGTTTCAAAGAATTATTAATTGTGATGCAATTTAATTACTACACTTGGTTCAGAAAAACCAATTTAAGTAAAGTGGTACTATTTATTAATACTCGAATGAGATTGTGAATATTGAATGCCAGGTTCAGGGATGAGCACTGCTAAGAACATTGCCCAAAAAGCTCAAGCAGAGGAGTCATCCACAAGATAGAATTTTTCGCAATGTAAGTAGGCTAACCTTCATTAATTGTATGTGTGACTGTTTATCTTATTAGTTTTATTGTGAATCAATGAATTAAGTGTCATAGTACTACGAAGGAAATGTGTAAAACCCAGAAAAAATTTAAATTTTTTCTCTTTTGTTTTTTTTTGGAAAAAGGGCAAAATGGTAATTTGTCACTATAATGCGGGTTTAAAATTTATATTTTTCTAGAGCTCGGATGATGCAACGGATCTCATCGTTGAATTCGCATCGCGAAATCGAGCTGTCCTGTCAATTTTCATCGAATTTTGAGATAGCCGGATTTTGCACATTTTACAAGACAATTGGATGACGAATGACCTTTCAAAGGTTCTCAAAAATGAAATTTATACAATTTCCTTATAATTGAATAAAATTTTAAATAAAATTAATTTGAACTTAATCCGAGAGATAATGAATCGTTTCGGGACAAAAAACGGATCCAGAAGTCGGAATTATGCGGTGCAATTTGGACCACACATTAAGGGGGTATAAATAGGGGCAAATATCTGAAAAATTAGATATTTTCTCACCCATTTTGAGTCTTGTTTGGTCGGCCATAGAGAGGAAAGAAAAGAGAAGAAAAACTTCAAGTTCTTCAAGATTTCTACCTCAGATCTTTGAAGTTCCGTCTCTCGGATCAACTCGGACCAAGAGCTAAAGTTCATCTCCTCGACGAGGGCTACGCGTACGTACTAAAAAGAGTGGGTTTCACCAAAGATCCAAGAGGAGACTTTGGGGAAAATTAAAACTTTGAGGTTGATTTGGTGATATAGAAGTTCTCTACACTTCTGTTGAGGTAGGGTTCTTCCTACTTGGTTTTATTCCTATCATAAGGGGCTGAAATTGTGGCTTTAAGGGGCTATTTTGTGGCTGAATTTGAGACTGTTTTATGGCATGTTAATGGGCTGTTTTTTGGCTAAATTTGGGACTGTTTTATGGCATGTTAATGGGCTATTTTGTGGCAGAATTTGGGATTGTTTTATGGCATGTTAATGCGCTGTTTTGTGGCTGAATTTGGGACTATTTTATGGCCTATTAATGGGCTTTTTTGTGGCTGAATTTGGGGCTATTTTATGGCCTATATAGGGGCTGTTTTGTGGCTGTTTAGGGGCTGTTTTGGTGGCCTATATAGGTGCTGTTTTGTGGCTGTTTTGGTGGCTTATATAGGGGCTGTTTTGTGGCTTATATAAGGGCCATTAAGTGGGCTAATACGTGGGCTATTTTGTGTTATATTGGACCTTTGTGATTAAGTGTGTTATTGGCATAAAAGTTGTGATAACATGCTTGAAATTGTGTTGTAGAATTGAGATATGAAAATTGTCAATGTATATACATGTTTGTGTTATATTGTATTGTGGAGAATTATGGGAATTATATGCTTATGATATAATTTTTCCATGGGATATGTAAAATGTATTGATATTATTCATATGTCTTTCATAGCATATTGAATATGTTATAATTGTGCAATGGGACATCATATTGCATATGCATGGTAACATCGCATCATGTGAGTGTGTGCATGGTTGTCGTGTCGTCAACACCACACTTGGTGGATAATGAGTGGACTTCATTAAGCTTGGTTGAAGACTTGCCAAGTCGCACAGGTTGTATAGTGATTAGGGTGGGGGTTAGCAAGGAGGGACTAGAAGATCTCTCGGGTGCAAGGCCCAGTGATTGGGATACGCACTCCCTTGGCTTGGCCCATGAAGTGTGTGGGTGTACGTGGAGCCTTTGGTGGAAGTCCATAAATTTCGAGTAGGTTGGAGACCTTTGGTGTAAGCCCATGAACATCCACCCCATACAAAGACCCTAGGTTGGTAAAAGTCATTTGATGTACAACATAAATGACGATTCCATACACATTGGCACTTGCATGTGTTGAGAAGCTGGGAAGGGCTCGGATTGATTTGCATGAGTGAGTCTCATCTCATTTCATGGCATGACATGATAAATTCTAACATTGAATGCATACTCTTACTTGGAATGTTGATGTGAATATGAAATATTGTATGTGAGCATTGCATGTGCACTTAGGTGGGGAGTAGCCTCTGTAGGAATTACTCTACTGGGCATGGCTCACCCTATACGGAAAAATATTTCAGGTTCTGGATATACACCGGTGGACGGCCCTCACTTGGATCCTCAAGGATGAAGAGAGACCGGATTGTGGTCTTTAACCTTGGTTTATGCAAAACATTTGTGGAAATAATGTTTTGGGCATGTAATCTTTTGCAAATAATTGTAATAGAACTTATATAGACTATTGTTAAACTAACCTTGCATGTTTTGATATAAATATGGATAATTGGACCCGGTGTGGCCAATGTTTACTTATAATTGGATCTGGTGTGGTCGTTGTTGAATATTGGACCTCGGATGGGTCTTGCTATTATATGATTACATAGGTTGAGTTTTGGGTAGAGCTTCCTGTACAAAGGAGACTCTGCCCGAATTTTGTCAAAATTATGGTTCTCGGTAAGTGGGGCACAATGGCGTGATATCGAATTACTCGGTATCCACGGGTATTCCACAGGTTGATGGGTAATCAACGGACCCCCGGATTTTGGGGTGTCACAAAATGAGATGTCTTCGTGACAGAATCCAATATTATGGTTTGAGTTGTCTGTGTGACGTGTAGAAAGGGCAACTAAATGGTTTGAGATGTCTAAGCGATGAATGTCTAAATGACGTAGTTTGTTTGCATAGTCAAGACGTCCAAGGGACGAAAGCTAATCGTTAGAATGGATTATCTACATGACTAAAAGTAAATCAAGTGTTTTGGATTGTCTTTGTGACAGAGATAAGTTATGGTAGACTTTGTCTAAGTGATGAGAACTGAAGTTATTGTTGTTCTATGAGTTATTCAAAAGACGAATATATAATTATATTTTGGTTTGAGTTGTCTGAGTGACGAATGTATAATGATGTGATGATAAATTGTGTTGTGTTTTGTTGCCTGGGTGGCGATACGGTTATCTCTATATGAGATTGTAAGGCAGTGAAATAGGATATCGGAAAAAAAATTATAGAATTGCGAATAATTCTTACCGAGGAGCAAGGGTGTCTCATTATTTTCTTTGCTTTATTTCTGAAATCTTAAATGAGTATTCACTAAAAAATTTCTTTGAAAATATTTTTAGGTAAACTATACACAAGCCTACAGTCCACCGTCGAAACTAGAAGTCTAGTCAAGAGTGGTTTAGAGAGGGTTCGTGTCAGTTTCTTTTTTCTTTTTAGCTTTTGGATTGTATATAATGTAAATATTTTTGTTCTCCTCTTTGGTGTGTAAACGATACTTTAAAAATATTTTTGGGTTGTGTATATACTACATTATAGCATGTGACTTTTTATTAAAAAGTGGTCTAAGGTATATATTGCTAGGATGGGTATTTCTTTATATATATATATATATATATATATATATATATTAATAGTAGGATTGCTTACTTAAGTGTGTTTACCTAAATTATATTTCTCAATACAAAAGTGGGAACGGAGTGTTACAAAAACCTTAAAGTAAAGAGGGGATTCCTATCAGAAACAATAGACACATGTGTTCCATGCAATCTAATAATCTCATCAACATATAACTTAGCTAATCTATCAAGATAAAATGAAGTATTGATAGCCGAAAAGTGAGCAGACTTTGTTAATCTGTACGTCACCACCCAAATAGAGTCATGCCCTTTATGTGTACGAGGCAATCCTCTCACCATAGTAATATGATCCCATTTCCATTCAGGCATTGGAAGAGGTTGCAACAATCGGCATTGATGCTCTACTTTGACTTGCTAACAAACCAAACATCTCACCACAAGCTTAGCGATTTCTCGCTTAATCCCAGCCCCACTAGTAGTGTTCTTTCAAGTCTCAATACAATTTGGCACTACTTGGATGTATAGCATATGCTGAGTTGTAAGCCTTCTAAAGAATTTCCTTTTTAGATCCTACAACATTAGGAACATATAACCAAGCCCCAAATAATAATACGCTATCATTTTGAAGTACAAAATCAGTTCTAGTAGACTTTGAACTTCACCCTTGATCTTTTTTAGCTGTATATCTAATTTTTGAGCTTCTCGAATTCTATCTACCAGAATCGGCTTTAAAGTCAAACTAGCAAGTAAAGCTGTAACTTCTCCCATTGCCAAATGAACTATGAAAGATTTTAGATCAACAAACATTCCTCTCTAAATAACTTGCAAATGAGCTAGATTTCCCGATGATTTGCTGCTCAATGCATCAACAACCACATTTGCTTTTCTCGATCGATAGTGAATAGTGCAGTCATAATCCTTAATTAATTCAATCCACCTTTGTTACTTTAGATTCAACTCTTTATGTATGAACATATACTTCAAAATTTTATGATTAATAGATTTCACAAGTTACACCATAGAGATAATGTCTCCACAACTTTAAAGCAAATACAATACCAATACGTTCTAAATCATGCGCAAGATAGTTATGTTCACGAGTCTTTAATTGTCTAGAAGCATATGCAATTACCTTTACATGCTGTATTAGTACACATCCCAAATCCTAATGAGACGCATCACTGTAAATAAAAAAACCATTATTACCCATTGGAATAGTCAACACTGGGGCTGGAATAGTCAACTTATTCTTCAATTCCTAGAAACTCTGCTCACATTTGTTAGTCCAATCAAACTTCACTCCTTTACAGGTTAGCTGGGTCAAAGGCATAGCAACAATAGAGAAATTTTGCACAAACTTTTGATAATAATCCGCCAACCCCAAGAAACTTCAAATCTCCGTCACCAACTTTGGTCTTTCCCATTTTACAATAGTTTCAATCTTTGTTGGGTCAACAAGAATACCATCACCTGAGATAACTGATTAACCCTTAAAAGTGTCACTTCAATATACATTAAGAGGGTTAATTAATTACAATTTATGTTTAATTGTTTATAACTTAGGTGATTTCCATTGTGTAGGATGAATATGAAGGCTAACCTAAAGCGCATGTCATAAGGAGAAAATTGATAAAGTTTGGGAGTAATAAAGTGTAAAAGTCGGCCAAAGGAGGAAAAATCAAAAGCTTCTAGAAGATAGCCATCGTCTGGACACCCCTCCAGCATCCATACGCCCTCGCCCATTCAAAATTCCTAACAAAAGGCTGCAAAGTTTGGATGACAAGTTGGACAAGTTGAAGTTTATTACCGTCTGGATGCTCCTCCACTACCCAAACCCCCTTCTCCAAATGCAAAAATAAGCTTGCAGTATCCTATTCCAGAAAGTATGCACCATCTAGACGCCATTGGCACCCTTCGGACACTGTTCCTCGAAGTTGCATTTCTTGCTTTCCAATCTAAGCGTCGAAATTGACCTGTTTTGCCACCCTTTGCCGCTCATTTCCCTATATAAGTACCCTCCCTCTAGTCCTTAAGTTAAATATTCTTGGAGATTGCTTAGAAGCACTTCTCTCTCAAATTTTCCTTAGCCTTGTAATGTTAAATTTCCTATCTTCTACCTTTCTTTGTAAGCTATCTTCTTCATTTGGAGCGATGAACTTATCTTACCTTTCTAGCTCTTTTGAAGCCATAAAGGGTGAGTAGTATTTCATTCATTTTTTAGTGAAGAAAGAAGCATTGCATTTGTATTTTGTAATTTGTATCTTCTTCATTGGAGGGATGAACTTCACTCACTTTTCTAGCCTCCCTTAAGGCCTTGAAAGATGAGTAGTATTTCATTCACTCTTTAGCAAAGAAAGAACTTTATATTTATCTTTTGTAATTGTAGTTATCTTTACTTAGAGGGATGAGGTTCTCTCATTTTTCTTGCTCCTTTGAAGCTATAAAGAGTGAGTAATTTCTCACCCACTCTTAGTGAAGGGTGATGGATTTGTGATGCATTATTTGGGTTATATATTTGTGCAATTTCTATTATGCTTAATTGTTTTATATAACTTATGAATGGTTGAATGTATCTAGCAAGCTACAATACTTTATACAATTATTTGATCACCTATAAACAAGTTGAGTCTTGCTATAGGTGATGCTTATAATTCCCTACAAGTATTTAAGCTAGGTCTTCATGACTATCCTTCAATCTTCATTTTTACTAAGTTTAACTATATAATTGACTAACCTTCTTAAACTAGATGTTTGATTGGTTATAGATAGGTTAAGTCCTAGCATACTCAATGTTTATAACTTGGTGCATACTCAATGTTTATAATTTGGTGCATACTCAATGTTTAGAACATGGTGCATAATGTCAAAGCCAAATTCTTTAATATAAATTCAATCATCATGTTCTAATTAACTTCTTGTTGACACAAGGGTTAATTGAGTTATCATTGTTGCACAAATATTGCACTCAAACATTCATGCACATTTCTGGATCCTCGAACTAAAGAATGACTTTTTCGTTATTGTTAAAGAATTTTACATTTTCCACAAGCACACACTCTTCACAACCACTCATTTCAAAATATTTCCTTCACCTCTGTCTCTATTGATCTTTTGTTTAAAATACCCATATTAGTTCCCTGTGGATTCGACCTCAGACTTAACCGAGTTATTTCTATAACTTTATCGCCTATACTTGCGCATGCATATCTTTAGTCAAGTCAATAACATGGCCCAAGAATACAACAATATTCAACCAAAACTCACACTTTCTAAATTTAGCATATAATTACCTGTCACGTAAAGTCTACAATGCCACTCTCAAATGATGTTTCTGCTCCTCCATATTTTGAGAATAAATCAAAATATCATCAATCAAAACAATAACAAAGAATTAAGATAAGGCTAGAACACCTGATTCATCAAATGCTTAAATGCAGCTAGAGCATTCGTCAAATCAAATGGCATAACCAAAAAACTTATAATGGCCATATTGGGTTCAAGAGGCTATCTTGGAAATATGTCTATCCTTTATGTTCAACTGATGATACCCCGAACAAAGATTTATCTTTGAAAATACCTTAGGACCCTATAATTGGTCCAACAAATCATTGATACGTGACAATGGATACTTGTTCTGTACTATCACTTTATTCAAATGTCGATAATCAATACACAACAACATAGTACCATCCTTCTTCTTTATGCATAACACTAGAGAACCCCAAGGAGATACACTGGGCCGAATAAACCCGTTGTCTAGCAGTTTCAGCAATTGAACCTTTAAGTCTTTCAACTCAGCAAGAACCATACGATACGGTGTACTTGAAATTGGACTAGTACCTGACATCAACTGAATAGTAAATTCAACTTCCTGATCCACTAGTACACCTGACAACTCCTCATGATACACATCAGCAAATTCTCTCACCACATGTATATTTTGTAGTTCAGGGCTACCGTTTTGAGTATCCTTCACATATGCTAAGTATCCTTGACACCCCTTCATTAAAAACTTCCTAGCTTTAAGTTTAGAAATCAAATATAAGTGGTCATATTGTAGTATTACTCGATTAAGTCCAAGGTCGAACCCATAGGGAGTTATCTGTTGGAATTCAAAAATAGAAAATGTAAGATTATCGTGCGCGTAGTATGCTTTACAATAGCTTGGGGTGTAAACTTAGAATTAATAGACAAATGCTTAAACTAAAATTTTAATAAAAAAATTGAAAAATAGCTCTTTAGTTCAGGGATCCAACATGCATTTTATTGCTTAATTATGGAAATCCCACCTTACAGCAATCAACTCCCATATTACTAGAAAGTTAACCGATAGGTTTGATGTGTAGATTGAACCAAATCACAACAATTGATTAGGTAAGTCAGAAGGTCTATGTACCATATAACAACCAAATAACCCTAGTAAACCTAAAGTTGGACCATTTAAAAGAGGTATACTTTAGCTATTTGATTGGCAGGTCGATGATTCAAACAAGTCGGAGTTCCATTTTATGCATTGAATCAAAAGCGTTGGCTATGACAAGATTTAACCCGTCTATAACCAATCTCATGTCTGTTACATAAAATCCAAATACGTGTGTTATTGTCTCATGCATGAAGTACGTAATATCATGAAGATGAATTGGTATGTAGAAATAGGTTTGCTCGGTATTCGTAACTATGAACATATAGTAATACGACACCAAACAGAAATAATAATAACCATCCATCAATTAAGGGAGGTATAAACATTAATGCATAGATAAAACAATGGGATTTCCATAACACAAATAATATTATACATGTCTTTACCCTTCACTAAAGAATATAAATGAACTACTCACACTTCATTGCTATATACGAGCAAGAAGGGTGGGATAATCTCATTACAACGTGTCACAAATACAAGAAATCACTCCTTGAGGAATAGCTGAAAAACCCTCACTCTTATTACTAGCTAGGGCACAAAAGTGGGAGAGATTCAATCTTCCAAGTAAAAAGGATGTAAATGAAATGTACAAGAAGATAGTTTTTGGCTTAGGGAGTGTTTAGGGCAGGGTTTATTATTTTCTGACTCTTGTTTCCCTTCTCTAATGAAGTTTCCTTGAAAAATGATTAAACTAGGCTATTTATAGGCACCAAGGAGAATGTCAGGGGCGACAAACACCTAGGTAGCCCATTATAGCTTTTTGTTGCACTTTTGGACCAATAAGAGGAGAGGAGGGCTTAAGGCAGTTTAACCACCGTCCAAACACCACCATCACCATCCAGACGGTGTTAAGCCTAAGATTGTTTGCTTGCAACCTCCCTTGTTGACCTTGTTGACTTGTTGGTGTTGGGATAGGGGTTTACCACTCAGATGGTGAGGACTTTTTGTTGAATTATCCGTTTTTCCCTCTTCTGCTCACCTTTCGCACTTTCATCCTTCCAAGTTTTGAGAATTATATGTGAAACCCTACAAAATATACAAATTAAGCATTAGACATAATACTATTAAAATTAATCATTTTAATTCAATTAGCGCACACTATTAATCCTAAACCCTAATTTTTTACCGCACTTTTTAGGGTTAATCACACTCCCAACCAAACAGTACTAGTCTTTAGTAATAAAAATAAATAAAATCACTTTTGTACACTTCATAATTGTATTTAGCCTATGCAACAAGCCGTTAAACCCCTAGGTGATCCCTAGTGGACGAGTTTTATCTCGTGATGGTTTTCAGTGAAAGTACCTACAAATTTCAATAGTTAAGATAAAATAATTCATATTTTCACATGTAAAATTAAATCATTATTCTATTCTTATGCCAAAATACCTTCCCTTTCCATATCACTATAAGAGTACCACACACCATGTTTAATACTATTCAGTATATTTTCAGAAAAACTCATGTGTGTGTGCGGGGATTTCTTTATTTCAAAAACACTTAAGAAATATCACAATCATTTGCTAGACTGTACATAAGTTAGCTATGATGTCAATCCTTTCCTGAAAATCACTCAGCAAATAACACAATTAAGTTTTAATGACTATCACTCAAAAATTACATGTGGTAAGAACATTGAAATCAAAAGTAAAGTAATAACACATGTAATATTCCAACACAATCTTACTTGAATAAAACTAAAATTTGACAAAATCTCATGAAAGAATATTAACACTATATCAAACAACATTATCAACGCTCTCCCTTTTAATGAATAGATGAAAATGATACATGTGCAAGATTTATGGAATCAAAAAAGACTTTATTAGGGTTATATCGTAGCTAAGGGTATTGGGTTTAAGACACGACATTTAAGGGATTCAAAAAGCTATCATTTTGAATTTATGTAGCACACATTCCCTTTGACTTTCCAGGATTTTACAACATCATACTTCCCATTCTTTATTTTCAATCTTAGGCTTGAAATTTATTGGCTATTTTTCTTTCTTTGCATACTTTTCTTTTTCTATTTCTTTTATTCTTTCACAAATTCTTTTCTTTTTCTTTCTTTTCCAACCATATTCTTCCATTTTTCTCTTTTTCCTGTATGATGCTTTTGTTAAGAGAGGGTGTAAGAGAATTAGATAGCAAGCATTGGGCAAATATACTTGCGTTGACTTGGTTAACTTATGGGTTTCGGAAAAGAATTTTTATCATGGCTCAATCACGAATTACTAGGGTTATAGTTTTGCAAAAGAAATAGCTAAGGCTCAAAATAAAATCACAAATGGCCTAAATCATTTTCCAAAACTCATATACTTGCATTATTTTCATAAAGATTTAAAGAAGAATGCTAACATGTCATTCAACGAGTGCAAATCAAAACAAGATTAATGAGATTATTCAAAGAAATCTTACCCTAAACTGAAATTCTTACTTGAGTAGACGTTAAAAATCTCTCCAAGGAAGATTGGTTCAAAATCTGCATAAGAGTTTCACATCTCCACTATATATGTAAGCTTCATAAAGGATCATGTTATTTCAAAATAAGAATTTATCACGTGCTCAATATGATGAGTTTCCTATGAAAATATAAAGATAGTGTACAAATAATGTATGAAAATTCTGTGTGATTTAGTTAGGGTTATACCTGCAAATTAACAGAATGACTATATAACTTTGTCGTGAATAATATGAATTAATTATCTTAACACAACAAATTTTTTGTGAAATAACACATACTAACTAAATAACTGAATAAAACCATAGTTCAAAACCTATAAACAATCTTCCAAAAAGCATCCAAAAGTACTCAAAACAAAGTGCATAAACTGAAATGTAAATAAAGAGTTTGATAAAAGTAAAGATAGAGTAGAAGATATAGGAGACTCCGGCTGGCTAGGCTGATGATGATGGGCCACCACTGTATCTCCTTCCAAGAAGCCTTAGAATCTCATTCCGGTTGTCCTCATGTAGGGTTGTTGCTCTTTCAGTTGTTGGGGCTCATTTGGTGGCTGAAAATCTACACCTTCTGAGGATAGATCTGCTTGTGGTTCTGGCGGCACTTCTTGCTGCACCTCTGCCAGAATTCCATGGCTCCTTTTTAATGAAGTTTTATCCAAAGGTGCCAAATGCTCCACTATAGGCCATGATAGATCCGCTATCACTCATTTTAGTTTACATAATTCAGATACTAAAACAACAAAAGGAAGTGAGGGCTTTTTATTTTTGACAATCAATATCTTTTGATCCATTATCAGTATTGGCAGGTCAATGGTGTGTTCCATTTCGAAAGAATATAGAAAATAATCCCTTTTAGTGTATATCTGATTTTTTTGAGACTTGGGCAACAAGTTATTCACAGTAATTAAAGTTAGAATTCGATACTTATCAGTCAAATCTCCTTACTTAATGTACTTATTTGGCCTACCCCAAACATAATCTGGATTTCCAGTCAACTCAATTCCAATGGTAGACATAGCAGGCAATGTAGTAAGGGAATATTGGGGATGAGGGTATCTCGGCATAGGGTTCAAATAATTTACAATAGTAGATGGTGTAACTTGAAATGCAATTCGCCTAACATATGCGTACAATTCCCTTGGCCTATTTTCTTGTGCATTACTATAAAATTCTCAGACTAAACATTCATAAGCAAGACCCACAAATTTCACATAATTTAACCAACCCTGTTCTGCTAGATTTACCTAACCCCCAATATGTTCAAAATCGTCATAAGTCACAGCCTTTTAGAAATAATAGTCTTTAATAAAAAGTGAGTATCATACCAAATCTACTGTTTGATATTCTCAGACATAATATTATCGAATTGATTTTGAACTTGGGGTTGTTCTGCCCCTTGTGGCACTGTTGGGGCCGGTGGGGAGGCTCCTCGGCTTGCTCGACTAGAAGAAGAATCATCCCTACGAGTTCTTGAATTTTTTCTTGGATCCATGAGGATGATTCTTGATTTTCTTGATTAACGAAAGATTTTTCAAGATTTCAATCGATAGAAATCTGTAAAATAGTGGGTAAGTTTTTTATCGGAGTAAATCTGAAGAAAAACCTGTAGGTAAGGTAGATCAGAAGAGAGAAGGTAGAGAGAGTTGCCGATTTTTGAATTTTCTGCTATGAGGGAACTAGAAAACCTACTGTTCATGAGCAGTTTGCGTTTATATAAGGCGGTACCGTGCGAACACTATTAGCACTGTCCAGACGGTGCTAATTCATTGGAATTTGCACAAGCTCCTCAGCTACTGGCTCTTGGTCTTCTCCTTCTTTCCAGCTTTCAATTACGGACTTGCAGTTACAAAAACTTATTTAAATTCACTCATTATTCAACTAATAAACACAATTTATTTTAATAAAAATACATCTAACTAACTTATAAACATATCTAACTATATATATTTACAGCACATCCTAATTTAAACATCCTTGATCATAGTCAATTGAAACCTGAGCATACATTCATAGTACATAAATAAAAAAAATTTAATTAAAAAAACCAGATTTGAGGTATTTACGAAAATGCCATTGCATCGAATTTTCTTCCAAGCAACTGCCTAGCTGTAGGGGAAGACTGCATGTCTTTCTCCATCCATCTAGAATGCCTGATGAGGTGGTGAAGGCCTTAGCTGAGGCTTGGATATGTTAGAATCATCAAGGAGAGAGAGAAAAAGAGGTAAAGAGTGAAAACCTTCACTTGAATTTTGGGTTTGCTTTAGAGGCTCATTCAAACACATAAAGGTATACCTCTAGCCTAATTTGGATGCTAGGAATTCATTAGTGTTGTTAGTTTTTGATTTGGGTAAGTGGTTATGCTCGAATTTGAGTTTTAAAGTTTCAGATTTTAGGTTTTCAACGAGCATTTCTTCTTCAATTGAGTCTTGTGTTGTGTTTTTAGGTTGTTGTAGATTTGTTTGGGAGTGGTTTAAGGGTTTCCGTGGTGTGTGGTGGTGGGATGAAGAAACCCCCATGGGTTTGAATCCTAAAAATTTGATTTTTGGTAAACTTGTTTAAGCTTTGAAAGGGGACTTTTTCCTAAATAATTTGGACCCAAGGAATCCATTTCCAATCTCGGAATTGGATTTAGAGATTTTTTGGGGGGTCAAATGGTCAGTTGCAAGTCTAGCCTTTTTTTGAAAATCAACTTTTGAGCAAACTTTGACCACAAATTTGTGGAGTTTGAGGGAACTTTGAGGAGTTTGGTTTATATGGTTTAAAACTAGGCTTGTTGGGGAGAAATGTAGGCTCTCAAATCACTGAAAAATCTGGAGAAACAATGGAGTTATAAGCATCCAAAGTTGGTTCATTGGTTGAGAATCATGTTAGAGTCAGTCTGTTTTTATAACTCTCGAGCCTACTTTGACTCACTTTTTGGAAAACTGGAAGGAGTTTTGTTGCAAACCAACACTTTTATGTCAAAATAGGTGTGGAGAAGTATAATTTAGGATTTTTCATCATGTAAAAATGTGAAGAAATGAGAGAGAAAAAGGTGCTTAAACTTGACCAAAAACATAAAAAATCTGACTTTGTTAGAAGCTAGAGGAAGAAGATGAAGTTGGACAAAAGACCCATGGACACCCCGACGTCATGTGAGGTCTCGTCCGGTTTCCAATTGACTCTGGTTAGTGCCAAAAGTTCTGTGTCGTCCGTGCGGAGGTCCCGGTAAAATTACAAGTTGATTCGACTGCAAGATCAAAATGAGCATTAAAATAACTATTTTGGCTTCCGGGGCTGGGTGATTTTGAGAAAATAAATTTTATATTCATTCTAAGGTAGGTTAATTGAATATGTATATGCAATTTCATTAAAAAATAACATCATTTTATTTTTGGCTATTTCGAATCGAAAAGCAACGGATGGTAGGGTTTCTCAATTTTGGATTAGTCAATGCATTTCAAATTCATTTTGAATTCATTTCTTACATTATTTATGAATTTTTAACATATTTTAAAACTTATGATTGGTTATTTTGAATTTGGACTGGAAATCATAGATCCGAATTAAGGTTTTGAGTGCGATAACACACAGTAGTCTAAAACGATGCATTTGACTGTATAAAATGAGATGCCTGATTCCTTTTAAACTAATTGTAATTGTAGATAGTTTTAGTGGTAATAAGGGTTTACGATCTAATTTGAGGTTGTAGAGGATACTCACTGAGTTTGTAAACGCTTGAGGGGTCAATTGGTCTCCAGACTTTAAGTACTGAAGTTAAGTTGTGGTGAATATGAAACGTCACAAAACATATTCATATGCATTCATTTGCATTAGTTAAGTTATTTTTGATTCGATACTCATTTGCATTCATTCATGTGTTAACTATTAGGGTCAGAGGCTACTACCTTAGTTACACATAGGGATCGACCGTAAAGAAAGGAAGGGTATCTGTCAGCGATAAATGTGAAGTGTACTACTTCATAATAACTAGAAATAAAAGTATATGATCTATGAATTATTTTTCACTATGTGAAATGAAATTTTTTGATTAAATGATTTGAGGTGTGTTGCTTAAACTATGGATCAAATGTGCTTTTATGAAAAACTTGAGCTTTGAGTATTATTCACTATGCCGAGTTGTTGATAGCTTGACATGACTTACATGTTGTTGGTTTGGACACTGTTCAGTTGTCATACGACATCTTGACATTGCTTAAATGTTGTAGATAGCCTAACATTGCTTATATGTTGTTGTTTGACTCGCTACTTATGTGGATAGTTACATATTTTGATATATGAGGATGATTTGAGTTTCAAAGTGAGTTGAGTTCACTTTGGCTGTGATTTGCGAGTTATACGTATCTTTTGGGTAGAGTTATATTTGATCCATATTTTTGTTATATTTCCTTTGATTATGATGTTAGTATACTCAAGAAAATTATTGGTTTCAAGATGCCGAAGTCTAGAGTGAGATCTACTACTGCACTAGCATGGTAGAGATAGGGGAAAACTAAGGAATCTAGTTTATGTACATATTGTACAGAAGTATTTGTTTTCCCTGTTGTTGTAAATAGATGAAATCTCTAATCTTTTGTTTTGATACAAATAACACAGTTGTGTACTCTGTTATATAGCTTATCTGTTTTTGGTGTTAGACACAAGTATTGCCACATGTTTGGTTATGCTTCCATCGCTAGAAAACCAAATAGGGTCTCTCGGGATGGGGTGTGATTAGTACTTAAAATTAGCGTATTACTATGTCTTTTTAGGACTAATTGTACTTTGATGGAGTTTAAGTGATGACATTTTAGGTCCTAAAGTGAACAAGAGCTCAAGAACAACAAAAATCACACTTGGATGTAACACCAGCATATTGGGGACAAAATTGGAGAAGCTTGGAACAAAGCAAGAACGTTCGAATGCCAGCTCATGTTCGAACGCCCACTTGAATTCATTGAACACCAGGGTGATGAGTGCAAAGTGCCAAGTTCTACACAGAGTGTGGAAATAGGTTTTCACTGAAGACCACAGGCCACTTTAGTGAGAGGTTCAAACCCCATCTGGCATTCGAACGCCCATAAAGCAAAGACAGAAGAAACGTTCGAACGCCATATAACGTTAGAAAATCCATAAAGCAAAAACAAAAACCACTTTCGAATGCCAACTCACATTCGAACGTTCTCCATAGACAGACTGTAGAGTGGTTGGTTTTCCCTTGGACTTGGGCGGCATACACTATTCTTTCATCACCCTTTCCTCTTCTTTGCCTATAAATACTCTCATTATGGGAGCTTGAAGGGGGAACTTTTGGGTAGAGAGTTTTGATGGAGGCTTAGACTCCCACTCATGTAGCTAGTCTTAGATGTGTGTTATATTTACTTGTATCAAGAGAGTTAGTCTATCTTTTGGTTGAGGAAGCAACCCTCCACTTGTTGGTTGAGGAAGCAACCCTCCATTTTTTGGTTGAGGAAGCCACCCTCCAAAATTGACTAGCTTTCTTCTACTTTCATTGTTTATGTCTTTCACTTCCATTGCTTGAGCTTCCTTCTTTCTTAGAAGGGTGAAACTCTTCCACTTTTCTAGAGCTTTACCAAAGCCATGAAAGGTGGAATGTGATTCACTCATTCTTTGTTGAAGATCCGCTCTTCACTTGTTGCACTTTATCTTGTAAGTTCTCCACTTGGAGGGATGAGTATCACTCACTTTTCTAGCTTTACCAAAGCCATGAAGAATGAGTAGTTCCTCATTCACTCTTTAGTGAGAGGTGATGAATATGTATACATTATCTGAAAGTTATATATGTGCATTTCTTTTATGCTTTAATGCTTAATATTTCACTTGCTCATTGAATGATTGAATGTATCTAGCAAATCTAAGGTACTTTGTATAACCGTGAGGTCTGTCTATGTCACGGATGACTCTTGTACAGAAAGACTCATTGGTTCAAGGCAAGTACCCTGGCTAGATCTTCATGACAACATTTCAATCTTCACCATTATTGTGCTTTATCTAAAGAAAGGAACATTAATGCCATGGTTGGATGCCTTATAGAAACACTTGCTTGTTTGTATACGGGTTGAGTCTCGGCACAGACAATTCTTGTAAACTTCAAGGAAGGCATCGGAACCATGTGCTTAATTCACACAGTCCATCTTTATCTTCCGATTAATTTGCTATTGACACGGGAGTTAATTGAGTTATAAAGCACAAGTATAACAAATTGGATGATTACTTACATATTCTGATCCTCAAGCTAAAGAGTGACTGTATCACATTTGAATTTATCTTACATTTTGTCTAGAAAAATCTTGGAAAGAATCTTATATTCTATTCAGGAAATCCCATAACTTCAAACTCTCAAAGTTTTCAGTTACTTGGTCTCTATTACTGCTTACTTCAAAACATCAATCATAGTTCCCTGTGGATTCGACTCTGGACTTAATCGGTTTATTACTACAGCTTGACCGTCTGCACTTGGGTGTACACATTTCAGATCAAGTCAGGGTGTGAAAGTTAATTTAATCAAAATCTTTTAAGTTGAGAGTATCAGTGAACCGATCAATCTCATGTCGCACATATCTTGTGAGCATTGGGCTGGAATAAGATGGCGTCTCAGGGTAATCCTTACTCTGCCCATATTTAATCCAATTAAAACGATATAGTGGTTGACCTGAAATTGGTTCGAGACATTGATTAAATTCTCTCATATGCATTAATCAACCATATTTAACACAACCACCGAGTTGATTTACTCGTCGGCGTTTGGCAAATGAACTTTTTCCACACAACGGTTTTGCTTAACTATTAAAAATTTCTAATTTTCTCAAAACTTTTGGTTTTCCTATGATCAAATAGTTTCTATCTTTTGGAAGAGTGCATAACACACCCAAACTAAACCAAAAAGGTTTTCATCCATTTTTGATTTTTTTTTTGAAAAAATTAGAAAAGACTTACTATCCGGTTCTTTAACGTCTGCTGGTCATAAAGACGATTATGGATTGTTCCCTCCCCCAACCTAAATTTAACATTGTCCTCAATGTATAACATTATAAATTAGAATTTAAAGACAATTGCTAATAAGGTCTGAAAAATGAAAAAAATTCATTTTGCAAAACCCTAATCTGCAAAACAGACAACAAAACTGTTAGTAATACTATTTACAATCAAATATACATACCCTTCTCAAGACACAAACTGTGGTTCCATTAGCTGAATGAAATTCATGTTTTGAAAAAATCTATCATAATATGGCTTAAGCCTTTGGCCATTTACTATGAAAACATTTCTACTTAATGAATTTTCAATTTCAATTGCTCTTGTTCACAAACTTGATTGCCAATGTATAGACCCGTTCACCTTGATCTTAACTTTCTAGGGAATAGGCGGAGCCTTGAATTATATAACATGACTTTTTGAGATGGTACAAATGATTTCTACATAATATTTTATCATTAAAAATTTTCATTCTAGACTTAGCAATTTTTGCATTGTCACATGCTTCATTTCTTAGTTCTTCCAATTCATTGATCTGAAGTTGCAGGATGCACTTGCTTTGTCTATATCAAAATTTATCATTTTGATTGCCAAGTATGCTCGGTGTTCCAATTCCATAGGCAAGTGACATAGTTTACCACAAATCAGCTGATAAGAAGGCATTCCCAAAATGACTTTATATGCAGCACGGTAAGCTCAAAGCGCATCAATTAGCCTCAAAGACCAATCATTGCAATATGGGTTAAATTTTTTTTCCAAAATATATTTTATCTCCCAATTGATTAATTCAGCTTGTCCGCTTGTCCCGAGATGATAATGGGCATATATACTTTATGTGAAATCAAATATTTTTTCGTTAAATTTTCAAAACATTTATTACAAAAATGTGTACCCTCGTCACTTATAATAGCTCGAGGAATTCCAAATTTAGAAAAAATATTTTGTTTTAAAAATCTGATCACTATACGGTTATCATTGTTTCAACAAGGGATTTGCCTCGACCCATTTGGAAACATAGTCAACGAAAACCAAAATGTACATATGTCTAAAGGAGGGGGGAATGGTCCCATAAAATCAATGCCCCAACAATAAAAAATTTTAATAATCAAAATAAGATTTAAAGGTATCACATTTCTTTTTGAAATATTCCAATCATTTGACATCGGTCACAATTTAGACAAAAAACATGTATATCCTTAAAAAGAGTGGACCAATAAAATCCACACTGCAAAATTTTTGTAGAAGTTTTCTTTGAAGAGAAATGCCCTCATAGGCTTCATAATGGCAAAAGGAAATAACTTGACCTATTTCATGATTGGGCACACAACGTCTTATATTTGATCTTTACAACATTTAAATATATAGGGATCTTCCCAAAAGAAATTGCGTACAACTTTTAAAAATTTCTTCTTATCGGTCCAAGTATAATGAAAATGAATGGTACATGTGGCTAAATAATTGGCTATATTTGCATACCATAGTACCCCTATTATTGGAAATAATTGCTAATCAGGAAAAGTTTCTTTGATTGGTATTGACTCCTCTTTTGTATCATAATTCATCGTTGATAAATGATCAGCTACAATATTTTCAAGTCCTTTTTTGTCTTTGATAATGAGATCAAATTCTTGAAACAATAGGATCATCATAAGAGACGTAGCTTAGCATCTTTCTTTGTAAGAAGATATTTCAAGGCTGCATGATCAGTAAACACAACAATTGAGGATCCAAATAAATATGATCAAAATTTATCTAAAGCAAACACTACAGTAAACAATTCTTTTTCTGTGGTAGAATAGTTAATTTGTGCATTATTCAGGGTTTTGCTTGCATAGTAAATTACATAAGGTCGCTTATCTTTTCTTTGACCTAAGACAACTCCTACAACATAGTCACTAGTATCACTCATTTACTCAAAAGGTAAAGACCAATCAGAAGGTTGCATAATTGGTGCAGAAATAAGCATGCTCTTAACTTTATCAAATGCTAATTGACATGCATCATTCCAATCAAATGGTATAGCCTGACATAGAAAATTACATATTGGTCTGGATATCAAACTAAAATCGTTAATAAATCTTTTATAGAATTCTGCATGACCTAGAAAGGATCAAACATCTTTCCCAGTCTCAGGTGAAGGGAGATTTGGTATTAAATCAATCTTTGACTTATCAACTTCAATTCCCTCTGCAGAAACAACATATCCTAAAACAATGACTTGTGTGACCATGAAATGACATTTTTCCCAATTCAAAACAAGGTTTGTTTCCTCACACTGAGTAAGAACCTTTTCAAGATTCTCTAAACATAATTCAAATTAATCACCATATACGAAAAAACTCATCCATAAAAACTTTCAAGAATCGTTCTACCATGTCACAAAAAATACCCAACATACAATCTTGAAAAGTGGCTGGAGCATTACACAATTCAAATGACATTCTTTTATAAGAAAAAGTGTCAAAAGGACACGTAAAAGTGGTTTTCTCTTGATCATCAATTGCTATTTCAATCTGGTTATCGCCAGAGTACCCATTTAAAAACTAATAATATGCATGTTCGGCTATTCTTTCCAAAACTTAGTCTAGGAAAGGTAGAGGAAAATGAACTTTCATGGTAAGAGAATTTAACTCCTGATAGTCAATACACATACGCCAACTAGTGAATGTATGCATAATGACCAATTCATTTTCTTGGTTTCTCACTATTGTAACACTAAACTTTTTGGGTACTACTTATGTAGGGCTGACCCATTTAGCCCTATGTAAGTAGTACCCACAAAGGATGGTTTATAGTCTTCTTCCATTTATATACAATGAGTTTAAAAAAGAGGACTTTTCCCTCAATGTCAACTACCATCCAACCTATTTTACTTTGATATTTTTGATGATTCTTAGCAATTATTTTTCCTAATCTTCTGACAACTTTGAAGATATTACCATGGATAAGATTCATCCTCTCCCAAGAAAACATATTTTAAGTCCCCCGGAAGAGGTTTCAATTCTTCTTTAGAAGTAATAATACTAGACTCAACAGACTTTGTTCTAGTAGGTAATAATTCTCCAAATTTTGGAACCTATGATCCAATAGTGGACATATCTACAGGAGACTTGACATTATTTATAGAATCTAATAATGCATGTGACTCCTTCTTTGTAAAAGCATTTTCAAACAGATTCTGAGTTAATGATTCAATGCAATTTACTTCATGCAACTCTTCTTCTTCCCTAGGTTGCTTAGCAATGTCAAATACATTTAATTCTAAAGTTATATTTCCAAATTAAAGTTTAATGATTCCATTCCTACAATTGATCAATGCATTTGATGCAGTTAGGAATGGTAGTCCTAGAATGACAGGAATTTGTGTAAAGACATGTAAGACTGGTTGTGTATCCAAAACAATGAAATCCACTAGAAAATGAACAAGTACATCTTCAATGACTCCTTGTAGAATTTTCATAGAATGGTTAGCCAACTATAATGTGACATTTGTGGGTTTCAACTAACCCATTTCTAACTGCTCATAAACTAAATATGGGAGTAAATTGACATTGGCTCCAAGATCAAGCAAAGCTTGCTCAATTATGAAGTTCTCAATTATGCATGAAACAGTAGGACTCCCTGGATCTTTGTACTTCAAAGGGGCTTTTTGCTGAATAATAGCACTAGCCTGTTCAGTCAAAAATGATCTTTTCTATACGTTGATCCTTCTTTTTACTATGCAAAGATCTTTCAAAAACTTGGCATATGATGAGAATTGCTTGATTGCATCCAACAGGGGGATGTTAATTTCCACTTGCTTAAACAACTCAAAGATTTCAGCATGATTGTTTACTAGTTGAGGTTTCTTGACTCTTTGAGGAAAAGGTAAAGGAACATGATTTAATTTTTCTTTTTCATTAAACAACTTTGTTTCCTTTTCAATCATTGGTTCAGACTCAATTGGTTCATTCACAAGGATTGACTCAGCTATTCGCTCAAGAGTTTTGGCTTTAATGGTCTTGTCAATCACCTTACCACTTCTCCATGTGGTAATTGCTTGAACTTGACTCAGAGAAGATTCAAAAGACACGACATTAGCTTGAGTTTGACCATATAGAGGTTTGGGTTGAGATTAGAATTTTTCCTTTTCTATTGTACTCAAAGACTGGGTTAACTTGGCTAGATGACTCGAGGAACCCTACCTCTTGAAGCGTAAAGAATTCGTAGGAAACTTCAATAATAAGATTCAAGCCCAAAGTTTAGATTTCTCCAAAATCCTCCATTTGAATCTTCGGTGAAAATCTTTGTTTTTGGTACCCACGCATAGCCCTCGTCGGGTAGATCGACTTTAATTCTTGGCCCGACGAATTTTGACCGACGGAACTCCGAGAATCGGCGGAAGAAAGCTTGAAGAATTTATTTTTTTCCTCTTTGCTCTTGGGTATGATCCAGCTAGCCAAATGAAGAGAAAACATCTGATTTTTCAGATATTTGCCCACTTTTATACTTTTTAAAGACTTGACCCTCGTCGCGCCAAGTGTCCTCCTTTGTTCGGGTCCGTTTTCGCCCCGAAAAGATTAAATTTCGTACCGATTTAATCTCAAAATATTTTATATGAACTTTATTTAAAATATTTTTTAACTTTCAAAATTTTTATAAAAATTTTATTTTTGGGGATCACCAGATACTTGTCGCCTCGAAAAACATGAAAAACTCGACTATCTTGAAATTCGATGAAAATTGACCGGGCAGCTCGATTTCGCGATGCGAATTCAACAGTGAAGTCCGTTGTTCCATCTGAGCTCTATAAAATATTAATTTTAAATCTGCATAATAGTGGCAAATTACTATTTTACCCTATGTCGGAAAAAGTTCAAAATTTTCAGGTCTTACACAAATTCAATGGTGAGGTTCGTTGCGTCATCTGAGCTCTAGAAAAATATGAATTTTAAATCCGCATTATAGTGACAAATTATCATTTTGCCCTTTTTCTGAAAAAGTTTAAATTTTTTCTGGGTTTTACATTCTTCCCCCCTTAAAAGAATTTCATCCCTGAAATTCACACACACATGCACATTTAACCACATGCATATGCGACAAGTATGTTATATTTAAAACTATAATAATGTACCTCCACCTCCATCATCGAATAAGAAGGGATAATTGGTACAGATAGTGTCCTCGCGCTCCCATATCGCCTCCTCCACTCCCCGGTGCTGCCAGAGGTCGCCGCCATTTGTCAATATAGCTCTTCTGCTGGCACTGAGCCATAAGAAGATACTTCCGTATCAAGTCCAGCTTCTCAGAGGTGTCCCTAACCAAATTCGGACCCATAGAGGGTCTTTCTCCTACCTCCGTCCAGCAAACCGGAGAACGACATGACCTCCCATATAGTGTTTTATAGGGTACCATCTGTATGCTCGCCTGGTAACTGTTATTGTAGGCGAACTCTACCAAGGGTAAGTGATCTTCCCAGCTACCCTTGAGATCTAGGACGCATGCCCGTAACATGTCCTCTAAAGTCTGGATAGTCCTCTATGACTGACCGTTCGTCTGAGGATGAAAAACAGTGCTCATCATCAACTGTGTTCCCATGGCTCGCTGGAAACTCTCCCAAAAATGAGCCGTAAACCTGGGATCCCGATCCGATACTATAGATACGAGCACCCCATGTAACCGGACAATCTCTTGCATATATAACCTGCAGAATTCCTCCAGTGTGAAGGTCATCCGCACAGCTAAAAAGTGTGTCAACTTCGTAAGTCGGTCCACTATCACCCACGCCGTGTCATGTCCTCACAATGTCCGTGGCAAGTGAGTCACAAAATCCATCGTGACATGCTCCCAATTCCACTCAGCAACCTCCAAGGCCTGGAGTAACCCTACTAGCCTCTGATACTCAGCCTTAACCTGCTGACATGTGTGACATCGTCTAACAAAATCCCCAACATCTTTCTTCATCCCGCTCCAATAATACTGGCGACGAAGATCATGGTACATCTTCGTGCCACCTAGATGCACAGCAAAATTGGGAGCAATGGAATTCCCTAAGGATCTCCTCTCTAAGCTCCGCAGACTGGGGAACTACTACCCTCCCCCTAAACCGAAGATTACCATCTGAGTGAATGGTCCAGCCCTTGTCATCAGAACCTTCCTGTACTTGGTCCTTGACGGATGATAACTCCGCATCTTGTCCATGGGACTCAATCACTCTTCTCAATCGGGAAGGTGTAGTCACCAAACTCCCTAAAGTAACCTGAGCCTGCCTCATATAACGTAGCCCGAACTGTCCCACAGTCTCAAGCATCTGCCACTCTCAAGAAGCCATACTAGCCAAGACTCCCTGTGACTTCCTACTGAGTGCATCAACCACCATATTTGCCTTACCGGGATGGTAATGCAAAGTGAAGTCGTAGTCCTCCAAAAATTCCATCCACCTGCGTTGCCTCATGTTGAGGTCCCGCTGTGTAAAGATGTACTTCAGACTCTTGTGGTCTGAAAACACCTCAAATTACTCACCGTATAGATAGTGGCGCCAAGCCTTCAAGGTAAAGACAATGGCCGCCAACTCAGTCATGTATGGGGGTAATTCTGCTCGTGGTTCTTTTACTGCCGAGAACCATAAGCCACCACCCTCCCAGACTGCATCAAAACATAACCAAGTCCGTTCTTGGAGGCATCACAGTATACTGTATACCTCTGTCCCCTTTCTGGGACTATCAAAATAGGAGCCGCAGTAAGTCTGCGCTTCAACTCCTGGAAGGCCTTCTTACACGCATCATTCCACTCTAACTTGACCTCTTTCCGGTTCAACTTGGTCATCGGTGTAGCTAGTCGGGAAAAGTCCTCAATGAACCTCCGGTAATACCCCACCAATCCCACAAAACTGCGTATTTCGAAGACTGACTTTGGCCTCTCCCAATTCATGCCTGCCTCAACCTTCTCTGGGTCCAGGGATACACCTGAAGCCGACACCACATGCCCTAAGAATTTTACTTTTGTAAGCAAAAATTAACACTTGTTGAACTTGGCGTACAACTGATGGTCTCTCAAGGTCTGAAGAACAACCCTCAAGTGACCCTCGTGCTCCTCTTCAGACTTAGAGTCGATCAAGATGTTGTCAAAAAAAAACCACGATGAACTGATCAAGGTAGGGTTGAAACACCCTATTAATGAGATCCATGAATGCCGTCGAGGCATTCGTCAATCCGAAAGGCATGACTGTAAACTTGAAATGCCCATACCGTGTCCGAAACACCGTCTTAGGGATATCCGCCTCCCTAACTCTCAATTGATGATAACCGGTGTGGAGATCTATCTTGGAGTAGACCCGCGCCCCTCTCAGCTGATTAAACAAGTCATCAATCCTCGGCAAAGGGTAACTATTCTTGATAGTAACCCGATTCAACTGCCGATAATCTATACACAATCGAAGGGTCTTGTCCTTCTTCTTGGGAAACAATATCGAAGCGCCCCAAGGTGTAGTGCTCGGTCTTATAAACCCCCTGTCCAACAATTCTTTCAAGTGGACCTTGAGTTCTTGTAACTCAGCTGGCGCCATCCTATGTGGAGTCATAGAAATGGGTGACGTACCAGGATGCAACTCAATGGTGAAGTCTACATTCCTATGTGCAGGTAATCCTGGTATTTTATCCAGAAAAACATCCTCATATTTGCACACGACCTGAGGTAGATCCAACTCCTGTCTCGCCTCATCCTCCAGGGTAAGGCTTGCTAGCCAACCCATCAACTATCTGTGCCATCGACAGTCATAAACTACTTGGGGTAAAACATCATGCTTTTCTCCATGGAACTTGAAACAAGTACCATCTGGTGTGTACGAGGTGACCCTCTTACGATCACAATCAATGATGACTCGGTGTGTCATCAACCAGTACATCCCAAGGATGACATCAAACTCTGACATGTCCATGACCCTAAGGTCTACGGTGTGTAGAATCTCTGAGATCTCTAACTCAAGACCCCGACATATTTGATCAATACTCACCCTAACTCCTAAGGGAGAACTCACATACAATGACTCTTCCAAGGTCTCAACCTCTAAGCCCAAATCCCTCACACAAGTTAAATAATAATAGAGCACTAACTTAGTATCCCAAAGTAGGGATCAAAATTGCACATTTGAGATTTCTCTCATCATCTCACTAGTAGAGCATGTGCCACCACTAGTAGACATTAACACCCTAAACCATTTCGTTCATTCTCTTTTTTTTTTTTTTTTTTTCGGAAACCCAAGGTTATGTTTTCTAACTCTAGTGTTTCTTTTTCATATACATTTCACCATGCATATACGTCACATAACATATAACACATAACATGTAGCATATTAAAGCACATAAAATGAAATGCACAATGAATGTAGTCTAGACTCATGCCCTATCAAGCCCTATGTAAATCGTATACCTAAGCTTTGATACCAAACTATGATGCCCCAAAAACCGGGGATTCTTAATTTAACAAAATTTGGGCAGTCTCCTTTGTACGGGGAGCTTTACCCAAAATCCAACCTGTACAATATACATTAACATGACTCATCCGAGGCCTGATATAACAAAATGACCGCACCGGGTCCATTCATGAGTAAAAATTGACCACACCGGGTCTGTTCACCCATACTCATATAAAACATGCAAGGTTATATTAAAAATAGTCCATATGAGTTCAATTACAACTCTCTTACATAAAATTACATGCCAAAACTAGTTTGCTCCCAAAAGTTTTACCAAAGGAGTTATAAAAGCCACAAGTCGGCTTTCTTCACCCTTGCGGCCCCGAATGAGAGCCGTCCACCGGTGTATATCCCGCACCTGAAATATTTTCCCGTATAGGGTGAGCCACGCCTAGTAGAGTAATTCCTATAGAGACTACTCCCCACCTAAGTGCATATGAAATGTGCACACGCAACAATCCACAACCAATATCTATTCCAACAAGAACATGTAGTTCACTATGAAAATTCTACAATGTAATGTCATGATATGAGATAATACTCACTCATGCACTTTAACCAGAGTCTTCAACGACTCCCACAACACAATGCAATGCAAATGTGTAAACCATTTGTCATTGATGAACTACATCCAATGATCGTTTTTGAAATACAACTCATTGTGTTTATAAAACCAATTCATTATTGGATGTTTCCCATCGAATGAATACTTTATAAAACAAGTACACTTTTCTGGAATTTCATCTCATGGGAGTGTACGAACCAGGTATTTTTATAAACAAAATCATGTGTCTTTGTTGGGTAATGGAGTTTTGGAATCGCACCGCAGGTTCCGCAAACCAATACATTTTTTCAGAATTTTACCTCAGGGGAGTGTATGAACCAAGTAATCGGGTCTTGCACCCGGGGGAGAGTCTAGCCGTTCTTGCTATACCCGACACAAATTTTCCATGTATGCAACCGTGCGACTCAGTGGGATATTCAACCCCACTTTCCCGAGCCCACCCATCAAACACCAAGCATGGTGGTTGATCCAATCATGCACTCACACACCTATACTCATGACCATGGACGCATTTTTCCCGTGCAAATGCAATGTGATGCACCATTGCTCAATCAATGTCATGCTTAATGTAATGGATGGCAATGAGCCAAATTTAAACCACACATTTCATCATGTATCATGGATAATTATATCATACACATATAACCTCAAAAAATTCATCGCAATGTAAATATATTAATACACATATATCAACATTTTATCTAACAACAACAAGCAAGCATGTCATTACATAATCAAGCAATAACACACTTAATTCTCACGGCATAATGTAAACGTATAACATGCCCACAAAATAGCCGACATAACTGCACCTAAACAAGCCACATAACGGCCCCTAAACAGGCCACATAACAGCCCGAAGACAGGCCACATTGCAGCCCCAAAATAGGCCACAAAATAGCCCCTAAATAGGCCACATAGCTACACCAAAATAGGCCACCAAAACAGCCCTTAAGCAGGCCACATAGCAGCCCCAAAACAACCCTTAGACAGGCCACAAAAACAGCCCCTAAACAGCCCACAATTCCAGCCCAAAATAGCCCACAATTTCAACCGAAAACAGTCACAATTTCAGCCCCTTAATAGCCCCTTAAATCAGCCCAAAAGGTAGGAATAAAATCAAAGTAGGAAGAACCCTACCTCTTGGAGCGTAGAACACCCGAAGGAAGCTTCAAGAACATAATTCAAGTCCAAACCTTTGATTTCTCTAAAATTTCGTCTTTGGATCTTTGGTGAAATCAGCTCTTTTTGGTACGTAGGTGTAGCCCTCGTTGAGAAGATTGACTTTAACTCTTGGTTCGAAGGATTCCGACCGACAAAACTTCAAAAATCGTCAAGAGAAAGCTTGAAGATCTTTATTTTCTTCTCTTTTGCTCCCTCTCAGCCCAATGTTCAAACCAATAGAGAAAATCAGTGTGGAAATCAGATTTTTTCACCTATTTATAGTCCCAAAACCCTTGGCTCATAATGCGCTACACGACTCCTATTTTCGGGTTCGTTTTTGTCCCAAAACGATTAAATTTTGTACCGGTTTAAGCTCAAAATATTTTATATAAACTTTATTTAAAATATTTTCCAACTTTCAAAATTTTTATAAAAAATTTGTTTTTGGGGGTCACTAGACACCCGTCGCCTAAAAAAACGTAAAAAATCTAACTATCTTGGAATTCGACAAAATTTGTTTGGGTAACTAGATTTCGCAATATGAATCCAAAGGTGAGGTCTATTCCGTCATCTGAGCTCTAGAAAAATATGGATTTTAAACCCGCATTATAGTGACAAATTACCATTTTGCCCTTTTTTCGAAAAAATTTAAATTTTTCTCGAATTTTACAACTTGTGTAATATTTTTATACATTTCGGTGGTAACCTTCATGGATTAAAACCATAGTAACTCAAGTTCTATAAATACAATTTCACAACACCTATGGTAGATGAAAATAGACTCATAGGGATTCACTCCCACCGAAAATCATTATTTTTGGTTACCAAATACATGTTCAAAGTAACTCCTAAAACTGAAGATAAGCTACAAAATTTTAGGTTTTAGTAGATCATAGTCATATTTAGAAATTCACCATTATTCGTTAAAAAAACTATTTTTACCAAAAACCAAAGGAAAAATAATAGTTAACTAACATATTTTAAATTCTCAAAATTTTATAATCAAAACTTAATTGTAGCATAAGAGTATTGACCCTAAATCACCTATCATTCAAAACTTTCAGAACTTCTTAATAGGTTAGAAATTCACCAAAAATCGAGTTTCAATCATTTTTCTAGGGATGGTAGGAAGCTACAACCTTATGAGTTGGGGAATATTTTTTTCATCAAATTTTTGACAAAATCGGTTGCAAAAATAAGATCCTCAATCACTAATAATGGCTCGAGGTATTCCAACCCATGCTAAGATATTTTCTTTTAAAAACATTACCAAGTGTGATGATCATTATTATGGTAGGGAATGACCTCAACCCATTCAAAGACAAAATCAACCGCAACTAAAATATATAAATAGACAAAGGTAATTATACTGCAAATTTTTTGTAGCAGTTTTTTTTGAAGAAAAATGGCCCCCACAAGCCTCATTATGGCAAAAGGTAATTACACTAAGCATCTCTTTGTTGGGTACACATATCCTAATAATCTGATTCTTATAATACTTAAACAAATTGGGATTATCCCAAAATAAATTGCGTACTTCAAACAAAATTTTTTATATCTAAAGAACTAAAAGAAGGGAGCATGCCAATGGTTATATAATTTGCAATATCAGCATACCATGGTATCTCTGAAACCTCGAACAGTTACTCATCGGGGAAACTCTCATTATTTGACAACTTCTCCTCATGAAATTCATATGTTAGCCTCGAAAGATGATCCGCCACCACATTTGCCACTCTTTTTTTTATCCTTGATGCTCAAGTCAAATTCATGAAGTAGGAGTATCCATCTAATTAATCATGGTTTGGCGTCCTTCTTGGTTTGCAAATACTTCAAGGCTACATGGTTAGTAAAAATAGTGACTGAAGAACCAACCAAAATTGAACAAAATTTATCCAAGTTAAAAACAATAGCAAGGAACTCTTTTTCAGTGGTAAAATAATTCATTTGAGCATCATTAAGAGTCTTATAAGCATAATATATCACATTGGGCTTTTTATCCTTTCTTTGGCCTACCACTGCTTGTACTGCATAATCACTGACATCACACATCAATTCAAATAGTAGGGACCAGTCAGGGGGATGCATAATCGAAGCAGAAATCAACAAGCCTTTAAGCTTTTCAACAGCTTTCTGACAAGCTTCATACCATTCAAGGGTACATCCTAACTTAGGAGATGACACATAGGTTTAGATATGGAACTAAAGTCTTTAATGAATCTCTTATAAAAGCCCCATGTCCTAAGAATAATCCAATGTCTTTAATTGTTTTAGGAGTGGGTAAATTACCTATTAGATCTATTTTTACTTTGTCCACTTTTATCCCCTCTAATGAGATTATATGACTTAGGACTATGCCTTGTGTCACCATAAAGTGGCACTTTTCCCATTTAAGAACAAGGTTAGCCTCTTCATATCTTATCAAAAATTTTTCCAAGTTATTCAAGCACATTTTAAAAGAATCTCCATACATGGAGAAATTCTCCATAAAAAATTCCAAGCACCTTTATACAATGTCACTAAACAGAGCATTACATAATTCAAACGACATTCATTTATATGCAAATGTATCAAAAGGGCATGTGAATATTATTTTTCCCTAGGCATGTGAATGTACCTTGAGTAGCCATCTAGGAATAAAAAGCATGACCAACTATCCTCTCTAAAACTTGATCAAGGAATGGGAGAAGGAAGTGGTCTTTCCTAGTTACTAGATTGAGTTTACGGTAGTCAATGCACATGTGTCATCCCCTGACAACTCGGATAGGCACCAATTAATTATTTTAATTTTTAACTACTACAACCCCAGAATTTTTAGGGATTACTTGAGTAGGGCTGAACCGCTTACTATTAGAGATGGAGAATATGACCCCGCCCCGCATCTAACAATTTAAGAACTTAAGCCTATATAAATTCTTTCACATGGGGGTTTAACCACTGCTTCATCTGACGAGAAGGTTGTGAATCATCCTCTAAATATATGGCATGATTGAAAACTAAAGGTTTTATACCTTTTAGATTAGCAATGGTCCAACCTATAGCACTCCTATGACGTAATAGGACCTCTAAAAGTGCAAACTCCTACAAAGATGTAAGCTTAGATGAAATTACCACCGGGTAAGAATCATCCTTCGTAGTGAAAGCATACTGTAAATCTAATGGAAAGGGTTTCAGTTCGGATTTTGGTGGTTTGACACTGGAAGAAAGTGACTTCTCACCACTAGGAGGTAACTCTTCAAACTTGGGCACCCATGGCCCGACAACATGAACAGGTACAGATTCTAGCTCCCTACCTAGACTTAAACTATCCCCCTCTAGGTAAACATCCAAATTTGGAATATGAGACTCAAACATGCAAGTGTCCAAAGAATCCCCATGCAATTCCATATTCAAGTGATCTTGTACCAATGACTCAATATAATTCACCTCCTTAATTTCATCTATTTCCCCCGGCTGTTTAGAAATATTAAAAAAATTAAGCTTAAGATTTATATTCGCAAAGGTTAATTTCATGACACCATTCCTACAGTTGATTAAATCATTTGAAGTAGTAAGGAAGGGTCAACCAAGAATAATGAGAATTTGACTCCCTAAATGAACAATTGGTTGGGTGTCCAAAATAATAAAGTCTACTAGGAAATAGAACTTATCTACGTAGACATGGATATCTTCAACTATACCCCTTGGAACTTTCACAGACCGGTCTGTTAACTAGAGTGTAATGCATGTAAGCTCAAGCTTGTTCAACCCTAATTGTTGGAAGATAGTGAAAGGAAGTAAGTTGACACTTGCCTTAAGATCAAGTAAAGCTTGCTCAATCTTGAAATTCCCGATAACACAAGACACGGTATGGCACCTGGGATCGTTATACTTTGGAGGAGTTGAATTACGACACTAGCATTTTTAGTTAAAATTTGCCCATTTTTTGAACATTCTGACTTCTTTTCAAGGTGCACAAGCCCTTTAGGAACATGGCATAAGAAGGGACTTGCTTTATGGAATCCAAAAGTGGTATGTTGATCTTTAATTGCTTGAAGAGCTCATACATATCAACATAATTATTGATTTTTTGGGGCTTCTTAAGTGTTTGAGGAAAAGGAGAAGGTTTGAGACAGGGTGACTCCTCAATTTCCCTAGACTTTGTCATATTTGGAGAGACCTAGACAAGCTTATCCACAAGTGTAGACTCTGTGTGGTGGGATATCCTTTTCGACAACCTTTTCACTTCTAAGAGTGGTAACAACCTGAACATGTTCCTGTGTAGGATCCATGGTATGAGGGTTGTCTACATGAAAGTGACTCTGTTGTTGTTTAGGATGGGTAGGAAATTTGCCCTTTTCCTGGGTAGTCATAGACTGGGTAAGTTTTTGCATGTGAGATTTTAGATCATCTAGAGATTGGGTATTCTGGGACTTGAATTCGTTCATTTGATTGTTAAAATTTGTGACGCCCCTAAAACCGGGGGTCCCGTTGACCACCTGTCAACCCGCGAAAATACCCGTGACTGTTGCGTAACCCGACATCACGTCTATCTCATCCCTGTAACCGGGATTACAACTCACACGAGGATCCGTGTTTCCTTTTATCATTTAATCTCATCGAGGTTCAATATACCCCAATGTATCTCATTTAAGGTCCATTTGTGTCATTAGAACCAAAGAACACATAGCCCAAGAGTATGTCAATGCATTCTTAAAAATTTAGATTTTTGGAAAACCTTCCGGAAGGTTTGCCCGCTGAAAAATTTCTACCGGAAGGTTTTATTGATCTTCTGGTAGGTTTTACCTATTGGACTAATTTCTACCGGAAGGTTTTACTTACCTTCCAGAAGGTTTGTCCATTGGATGAAAAATTGCATGAACCTTCTGGAAGGTTTTGTGGACCTTTCAGTAGGTTTTACCTACTGGACAGAAAATTTACACTAACCTTCCGGAAGGTTTTGCCCAGAATTTCATGTTTCATCAGATTTTCATTTCCAATTCATCCAAAAACTTTCCAAACTCATTCCAAACATGGATAATGCTATTTTCTACATTATACATGATCCATAAAAGTTCTATTACATGCATTTGCATAATTTTTACATGTTAAGACATTGTTCCAACAAAGATTATACAAAATATGCCACAAAAGCCACAAGTCGGCTTTTCTTCATTGTTGAGGCCCCGAATGCGAGTCCTCTCTCGGTACAAACCCCGCACCTGAAATATTTTCCGTATAGGGTGAGCCAACGCCTAGTATAATATTTCCTACAGAGGCTACTCCCCAACCTAAGTGCATATGCAATGTTCGTATACAACATTCACAATCACATAATCATTCAAATCAAGAATATACATGATTCATGTTGGAATCTACCGTGCCATGTCATGAAAGAAATGAGATTCACTCACGCACATCAACCCGAGCCTACTCCAGCTCCCACCACATTATGCAATGCAAGTGTAAAACCTTTATCATCGATGAAATATATCCAATGATCATTTTTGAAATACCAACTATATGTTTATAAAACCATTTCATTTATGGATGTTTCCCATCAAATGAAAACTTTGTATTACAAAATCATATGTCTTTGTTGGATATCGGATTCCGAAATCACACCGACTACCTCCGTACGCCATTACACTTTTTCGGAATTTCACTACAGGGAAGTATATGAACCAAGTAGCCGGGTTTTTCACCCGAGGGAGTGTCTAGCCCTTTTTGCCATACCCGACACAAGTTTTTCTCATGCAACATGCAACTCCATGGGATCTTCAATCCAACATCTCCGACTCCACACATCAATCACCAAGAGTGGTGTTTGATTAATCATGCATACACACCCACACTCATGCCTAAAGCCCATGAATGTGATGCCAACCTCATGTCCAAAATGCAATGATGCCAATGAGCAATTCAACCACATATGTCATGGCAATCTATATCAATTGCATATAAATCAATATGATGTTAATTTATTAACAACATATCTCTACTCATGTTTTCTCAACAAAATTTATGGCATGTCATACAAACTCATACCATACAACTAAATTCCACATAGGCATTTGGCAAGACACCTCCAAAACAAACAATTCATGTTATCAGATAAATTGGTCCACATCATTCACAAGGTACAATGGCAACACTTTTCAAGTTGCAACAAATTTCACATGTAAATTTCCCATACCAAAAGTAGCTAGGAACTTGCCTAGGCCAATTCCATACGCATTTCCTTATCTCCATAACCCTAGTCAACCACCTAGGTTAATGTATACCCTTTAGCCATTCCATATGACATTCTAGGTAAGAAAATAAACCAAGGTAGGAGAAACCCTACCTCTTGGGGCGTAAGATGACGACTAGAAGCTTCAAGACACCTCCCTAGCTCCAAAAACTCTTGACTTCACAAAATCCTCCCATTGGCTCTCCGGTGAAATCCCTCATTCTTAGTACGTACGTGTAGCCCTCGTCGCATAGACCAACTTTAACTCTTGGTTCGATGGATTCTGACCGACGAAACTTTGGAAATCGGAGAATAAAGCTTGAAATTTCTATTTTCTCTCTTCTCCTCTTCACACGCTTGAACTCAACCGGCCAAATGGTGAGTAATATCTGAATTTTCAGATATTTTGCCCATATTTATACTTTTAATTGTGCGGTTCACATTGTCCTGCTCGTTTTTCACTTCCACGTCCATTTTTAAGCCAAAATGGCTTAATTAAATTTCGGTTTTAGTTCAAATTAATTTTATTTGACATTTTACTCAATTATATGAAAATTACATAATTTCTATTTTTGGGGACCTTTGAAAGTTCATTCGTCACCTAATTGTCTTAAAAAACGTGTAAAATTTAACTATCTCAGAATTTGACGAAATTTGATTTGGTAGCTCAATTTTGCGATACGAATCCAATGACGAAGTCCGTTGCTCCATTTGAGCTCTTTAGAAATATACATTTTAAACCCCATAATAGTGGCAAATGACCATTTTGCCCTTTGTTGGAAAAAGTTCAAATTTTTTCGGGTTTTACATTTTTCCCCCCTTAAAAGAATTTCGTCCCCGAAGTTTACGCATACATACACATTCAATCCTATATATATGTAACAGTCATATAATATCAAATGACTATAAGAATGTACCCCCATCCTCAAATAAGACGGGATAACTGGTATGTATGGTATCCTCATGCTCCCATATTGCCTCTTTCACTCCTCGGTGCTGTCATAACACCTTCACTAGCCTCATGGTCTTGCCTCGCAAAGCCTGATCCCGATTATCCATGATGCGCACCGGTCCTTCCTCAAAGGTCCCATCAACATCAACCGCAAGCTCTCCCCAATCCACCATATGAGTCGGATCCGGGGTGTATTTCCAGAGTATAGAGACATAGAATACCACGTGAACACCCGATAGATTTGGCAGTAACGCCAACCAATAAGCAACTGTACTCATCCTCTCGAGTACCTTGAAGGGCCCGATGTACCTCGGTGACAGCTTTTTCCGATTGCCAAACTTGACCACTCCTATTTTAGGCATCACCTTGAAGAAGACATGATCTCCCACCTCAAACTCTAGAGGTCGCCGTCGTTTGTCGGTGCAACTCTTCTGCTTGTTCTGAGCCGTAAGAAGCCTCTTCTGTATAAGGTTTACCTTCTTCGAGGTGTCTCTAACCAAATCTAGACCCGTAGAGGGTCTCTCTCCCAACTCCGTCCAACATACCAAAGATCGAAAAGGCCTCTCATATAATGCCTCATAGGGTGCCATCTGTATGCTCGCCTGATAACTGTTGTTGTAGGCGAACTCCACTAAGGGTAAGTGATCTTCCCAGCTATCCTTAAGATCTACGACGCATGCTTATAGCAGGTCCTCTAATGTCTGCATAGTCCTCTCCGACTGACCGTCCGTCTAGGGATGAAAAGTAGTGCTCATCATCAACTGTGTCCCCATAGCTCGTTGGAAACTCTCCCAAAAATGAGCCATGAACCTGGGATCCCGATTCGATATTATAGATACGGGCTCCCCATGTAACTGAACGATCTTCTGTATATAAAACCTGTAGAATTTCTCCAGTGTGAAGGTCATCCGCACTGCCAAAAAGTGTGCCAACTTCGTAAGCCTGTCCACAATCACCTACACCGCGTGATGTCCCCGCGATGTTCGTGGCAAGTGAGTCACAAAAGCCATCATGATATGCTCCCACTTCCACTCAGCTACCTCCAAGGGCTAGAGTAATCCCGCTGGTCTCTGGTGTTCAGCCTTAACGTGCTGACACATGAGACATCATCTGACAAAGTCTCTAATGTCTCTCTTAATTCCATTCCAATAATACTGACGACGAAGATCATGGTACATCTTCATGCCACCTGGATGCATAGTAAAACAAAAACAATGGAACTCTCTAAGAATCTCTTCTCTGAGTTCGGCAGACTGGGGAACCACAATCCTTCCCCTAAATCGAAGACTACCATCTGAGTGCGTGGCCCAACCCTCGTCACTTGTACCTAACCGTACTCGGTCCCTGATGGATGATAAATCTATATCCTGTTCTTGGAACTCAATTACTTTGCTCAGTAAGGAAGGTGTAGCCACTAAACTTCTCAAAGTACCCTGAGTCTGATCTCTATAGTGTAGCCTGAACTGTTCCACAGTCTCGAGCATCTATCACTCCCGGGAAGCCACACTAGCCAAGATCCCCCGTGACTTCCAATTGAGTGCATTAGCCACCACATTTGCCTTACTGGGATGGTAATGCAAAGTGAAGTCGTAGTCTTCCAACTATTTCATCCACCGGTGTTGCCTCATGTTGAGGTCCTGCTTGATGTATTTCGTTGCAAATTCCTAACCTCTCAACGCCATCCCTCAATGTGTCTATGGCTTATGTATATAAGAGAGTGTCACTCTCCCTCGAAATGATGCAAGAGATGGGGCAACGGAATGGTTGAATATGAAATGTACAAAATGTGAAGTGTGTGTGAACAAAAGTGCTCCCCAAGCACGAGTCTTTTGTGTGTCATTGTTTTACTTGGAAAAGTATTCCAAGGTCGTCTCCTCGGGGAATGAAAGTTCAAGTGTGGTGAAGGTGATTTTGTGAACAAAAGAAAAAGTGTAAAATCTTGTAGTTGGTTTTGGTGAGTTTTGTTTTTAATGAAAATGCAAGAAAACAAGTGTTGGCTAATCCAAAGAGGTCATTCCAATGGGAATCCCAACTCAAGTCGAAACCTTCCTCCAATGGTACATAGATGAACGATTGATTCGTGAGAAGCTAGGACGAGATGGTGAGGATCCAATCATAAACCGTGACCAGGCCTACGGAATATCAAAGACTTACAACCACATCCATTCTCAACCCAGTCAAACTGAACCATCGTACACCAAGAGGAGGAAAAGAAATGAGTTGAAATGGCATGCCCAAGAGGAGGTCTCCCTTGGATTAGCCAACTTAAAATCTAGCTACTCATGAAAGTAAGAAGGAAATGCATAATGTAAGGAGACATTATATTGAAATGAAGATTAGAACTCAAATTAATGCAAGAAAACTTAAACTAAGAAGAAAATATGCAATACCCATTTTAAGAAAAACTTGAAGTGAAAAAAAACTCATACAACAATGGTAGATTCTAAGTTACGCAACTAAACTTGCAATGAACATGAAATAGCTAAGATTAAAGTGCAAGAAATACAGATTACAAGATATTTAAAGCTTACTACAACTGAAATGGAAAGGAAAATGAAAAAATATAAATTTTACACTATTCATCATCTTCTTCCTTGAACTA
The DNA here is from genome assembly GCA_963454935.2 of Ilex paraguariensis. Classification (NCBI taxonomy): domain Eukaryota; kingdom Viridiplantae; phylum Streptophyta; class Magnoliopsida; order Aquifoliales; family Aquifoliaceae; genus Ilex; species Ilex paraguariensis. The sequence continues at coordinate 101,763 of CAUOFW020008302.1, read as the reverse complement.
CTCCTAAGCTTAGGTAGCCACCCCCAATGTCTTGTGGAATGCTGAATATATGGAGTGTGAGATGATGCATTTTCATCATTGAGGCTCTCCTAGCTTATGTGTAGGTCTTCCATCAATGGGAGGTGAGTGGATGGCTTTTGATAGGCTAGGAAGAGCATAGCCTGCACCCAAGATGGCTGCCCCCTCCTCTCCCATCCTCATTAATGCATTTCCCTCCAAAGTCTTCAACTAGGGTGTATGAAGCATGTAGATGTGTAAGGAAAGTTAGGGGCAAGTGGGAGAATCAATGGTGGGACCCCCAATTAAGTGGAGCATGAGTTGTAGGCATTCTAGGTAGTCTAGGCATTGCGTACCGGTACGATTTCGCTACTGGAGTTCGGGGTACTGGTACGCGTACCGGTACACTCTGGTACTCTATACCAATTTTGTAGAATCATCATAACTTTTGATCCAACCGTCCGATTGAGCTGAAAGTTTGAAATAATACAGAAGACAACTAGATCTACAACTTTCAAGTTTTGTAATGTTTCAGATTCGAAGTGCATAATGGTACAAAAGGAGAAAAACTGAGGTACTACTACAAAATGGTGTGGCTGCTGATGCCTATGTTACCAAACACCAATTCCTCATTGATTTATTTCACTTTTAAGCCTCCAAATCCTCGTGTAATGTGTCCATATCTTCACCACTCCTCCACAATTAGTTGCAAGGTTCTAAAATCCATCATTCATTATTCATAATTTTGGCTAACTCTAAGTACTTAGATGCAAAAGTTGAGTTAAAATTCATGTAATGAGGCCGTCAATTATGTAATATTATGCGCTCATCAGGTCCCGCTGTGTAAAAATATACTTCAGAATTTTATGGTCTGAAAACACCTCGAACTACTCACAGTATAAATAGTGGCGCCAAGCCTTCAAGGCAAAGACAATGGCCGCCAACTCCATGTCATGTGTGGGGTAATTCTACTCGTGATTCTTTAACTACCGAGAACTATAAGCCACCACCCTCCCAGACTGCATCAATACACAATCGAGTCCATCCTTCGAGGCATCACAATACACTGTGTACCTCTATCCCCTTTTCAGAACTATCAGAATTGGAGTTGATGTAGGCCTCCTCTTCAACTCCTGGAATGCCTTCTCACAAGCATCATTCCACTCAAACTTGACCTCCTTCTAGGTCAACTTGGTCATAGGATCAACTAATCGAGAGAAGTTCTCAATGAACCTCCTATAGTACCCCACCAATCCCAATAAATTACATATCTCAAAGACTGACTTCGGTCTCCCCCAATTCATAACTGCTTCCACCTTTTTTGGGTCCACTGATACAGTCGAAGCCGACACTACATGTCCCAAAAATTTCACCTCAATAAGCCAAAATTCACACTTGCTAAATTTGGCGTACAACTGATGATCTCTCAACATCTGGAGAACAATCCTCAAGTGATCCTCATGCTCCTCCTCAGACTTGAAGTAGATCAAGATGTCATCAACAAAGACTACAACAAACTGATCTAGATGGGGTTGAAACACCCTATGCATGAGATCCATGAATGCCACTAGAGCATTCGTTAATCTGAAAGGCATGACTGTAAACTCAAAATGCCTATACCGCATCTGAAACGCCATCTTAGGGATATCCTCCTCCCTAATTCTCAACTGATGGTAACCGGTGCATAGATCTATATTGGAGTAGATCTGCGCTCCTCTCAGCTAATCAAACAAGTCATCAATCCTTGACAAAGGGTACCTATTCTTGATAGTAACCCGATTTAACTGTCGATAATCTGTAACACCCTGTATTTTCTTTTATATATGTATATAGATATATAGTAAATAATTGTGGTAAAAATATGGATATGTGTAGTGATGTGTGTTTGAATTTGGTAGATTAGAAAAGTAGAGATTTAAAATATTTGTGAAAATAATAGTTGAAATTTGGTTTTAATAAGTGAAAATATGAAATTTTAGGTCCTAGAACTTGTATTAAATAGGTTTGGTGTAGAAATATGTGTTGGAGAGGTTTGGGATGGATTTGGTTGGCTTAGGAATGGATTGGAAATGGAAAAGGGATGAAACAGGACGTGAACAGTGCACGTGAACAGTGCACTGGCTGCAACTTTAAGTGCGATTTCGACCTTGATGTAGTCAATATCTCTCAAAACTCAAAACATGAAAGTTGTAGAGCTCTTTCTTAGAATTCCATATCATCTTGTATCATCTCAATCGGAGCTCAGATGAGAGAGTTATGCCCAGATAGCGAAGTGATGTCAAAACAACCCAATTAGCTTAAATAGTGCACGTGAACAGTGCACTGGCTACAACTTTAAGCCCAATTTAGACCTTGATGAAGTCGATATCTCTCAAAATCCAAAACTTGAAAGTTTTAGAGCTCTTTATTATCATTCCACATCATCTTGAATCATCTCAATCGGAGCTCGGATGAGAGAGTTATGCCCAGATAACGAAGCGATGTCAAAATAGTCCAATTAGCTTCGTTTTGCATTTAACGTCTTCATTTGCATCATAAATCAAAATATAAGAATAATGAGTATATTTAGGCTTCAAATAAGTATAAAAGGCTTTAAGAAGCACCCTTTATCACCTTTTATTTGCAAACAACGTAAAACTTCATTAATAGCCGATTCAGATGGGTAAAATAGAAATTTTAGTGTTTCGGGTGTACGTTGACTTTGGTTTTGAGATAAATTATAAAAATAAATGTTTTTAGGTTAAAATAACATTAAAAATGAATCTAGAACGTCAAAAAATCTTAGGGTAGTCATATGGATCAAATTGGAGATTCTTAGTGGCAAAATCGTAATTTTGGAGAAAACTAAAACAGGCTGTGAACAGTGAATTTCGGGGCTAAGGTGTTTTAAACCCCATTTTCATCCCATTTTCCTCATTTCTTTCACTCCACTCTCACCCCACACCTCTCGAAATCCTAGAGAGCATTAGAGAGGAAGAAAGGAAGAGAAAAATAAGAGATTTAAGGGTAGATTCAAGATCAAAACTCAAGTTCTTCCTACAAACTAATGATTCAAGTAGGGGTTTTCTCTCATTCACTTACATTGAGGTTAGGGTATTTATAAATGTATGTTTTAGCTATCAATGATATATATATATGCTATGGAATCATCCTCTCTTAGGCGTTTTGCAAGGAGTACATGTTTTGAACAAAGTAGGGTTTAATACCCATAAAATCTCCTTTCTAGTTTTAAAACCCTAAGTTTTTGGAGAGTGATGTATTTCCTTCCTAAATGCTTTTTTTATTATGGATTTCAAAATCTTAGTACTTTGTGTTTGGTAGAAAAATGATGCTATTGTGATCTCATGTATTTTCTGAATTGGTTGTAAAATTGTTACATGATATATTTTGGGGATTTTGGATAGATGCTTGTAAATTGAGATAAATGTTGGAATTGTATGCTTGATTGGGTTGTTTGTGATGCACATGAGTGAGAGGTTCCTTGTAAGGATGCTCACCCCTTCCCAAGAGGTTCCCGATAAGGATGCTTGGGAAACAATGTAGTGATTGGTGAGAGGTTCCATGTAAGGATGCTCATTCATTCTCAAGAGGTTACCGATAAGAATGCTTGAAAATCAAAGGTGACCTAAAGGGGGGTGGAGGGTATCACAAAATATGCCACCTACCAAAAGAATTGTTGGGAATTGGTTATGAAAATTAATGGTTATTATTTGTATGTGGTGCTCGTTTATTCATTTAAGTAATGTTTTTAAATAAACTTGAGATCAGTTTTAAATGTCACTGCTTTATTTCAAATTATGTATCTATGTTATGTTAAAATTGAGACCGACCGTTTTAAATGCTTTTCTAAACCTTGTATGGGTTTGAGAGAATTTTTCTACAGAGCTTCGTGCTTACCCCCTATCGCTAACATTTTTCAGATTACCCGCTTGAGGAGGAGGACGTAAGGGTCGAGGAGCCCGCTACTTGGGAGACTCCACTGGACGGGAGTGTGGATCCCGAGGTGGATGCATAAAGTGACCTCTTTTCCTTTTGTACTAGACTAGGAAATTCTTTTGGAACATTGTGTAGTCTAGCTTCTTTTGTTTATTCCGCTGCGCTTCTTTAATTAGTTTTTGAGATGTAATAGCCATGACTTGGGCTTATTCTTTTGGATAATGTTGTAAATATTCGTGGATGACAAATGCAGTCTCGTTTCTTAAGGGATTATATTAGTGCTCTCATGATATGAATGGTTTTAGAATGTAATGCCGTCCAGGGTGTGTTTTGGGGTGTTACATAATCTTTACACAATCGAAGGGTCTTGTCCTTCTTCTTGGCAAACAATACCGGAGCACCCCAAGGTGAAGTGCTTGGTCTAATAAAGCCCTTGTCCAACAATTCCTGCAACTGGACCTTGAGTTCTTGCAACTCAGCTGGCGCCATCCTATGTGGAGTCATAGAAATGGGTGATGTGCCGGGATGCAACTCAATGGTGAAGTCTACATCCCTATGTGGAGGTAATCCTAGTAGTTCATCCGAAAAAACATCCTCATACTCACATACAACCCGAGGTAGACCTAAAATCTGTTTCGCCTCGTCCTCCAGGGTAAGGCTTGCAAGCCAACCCATTAATTGTCCGTGCCATCGAGAATCATACACGACTTGGGGTAAGGCATCTTGTTTTTCCCCTTGGAACTTGAAACAAATACCCTCTGGAGTATAAGCAGTAACCCTTTTTCGATCACAATTAATGATGACTCGATGTGCCATCAACCAATCCATCCTGAAGATAACATCGAACTCAAACATGTCCATGACCCTAAGGTCTACGGTGAGTAGAATCCCTGAGATCTCTATCTCACAACCCAGACATATTTGATCAACTCCCACCCTAGCTCCAAGGGGAGAACTCACATGCAATGCTCTTCTAAGGTCTCAACCTCTAAGCCCAAATCTTTTCACACAAGATGCAACAATAAATGAATGCGATGCACCAGAATCAAATAACACTTTAGCTCATAAGCGAGAGAGTAGGAATGTACGTTGTATCACCGACGGATCTACCGGCTCAGTCTGTGGTACCATGGCATAGACACGCCCCTGGGTTCCCGAAGTCCCAGCTTGTGAGCCCTGGCCTCGAACTCGACCTCGACCCATGCCCTGGCCCATCTGGCCTGATTGCGGAGTCCCCGCTCGTGAAGTAGTATGGGCCTGTGTAGCACTCTGAAACTGATATTGGCTCCCCTGACCCATGGTGGGGTAGGGAGGAATGTAATGTGTCTGTGGTTACCCCACTGAAGACTGGGACTTAGATGTCCCATAGTTTTGGGATCCTTGCCGCTGAGAACAATCCCGCCTCATATGCCCCGGTTGATTGCAATGATAGCAAGTCCTTTGGCCTGCCTGATAGGATGGTTTCTGATTTCTCCCACCTTGGCCTTGGCCTTGAGTACCATGACCCTGTCCCTGGAACCCTTGAGGAGTAAAAGTCCTCTGTCTCTTCCCCGAACTAGAAGAAGAGGATTGACCCTCCTTCTTCTTATCTTTAACACCCGCCTCCCTTATGTTCGGTGCATCTTCTACCTCCCTCTCAATGGCCATAGTTGTGGTGACCATCGAGTCCAAGTCTTACAAAAGAAGCCCCACAATCTGACCCCGGATGGATAACTTTAAACCATCCTCAAATTTCCTCACCTTGGCCAAGTCTGTGGCCACATAATCATTGGCGAAACGTGCTAATTCCGTGAACTTAGCCATGTATTCCATCACCGACATCGTTCCTTGTCTCAAGTCTAAAAATTCTCAGGCCTTTGCATGTCTAGAAGCTGCCGGGAAGTACTTTCCCATGAAGAACTCTTTGAACTCTACCCAAGTCATAGTCTCCAAGTTCTTGGAGACTTTTACCCAATCCCGCCACAATTGGGATTCCCCATCTAGCTGGAATGTTGCTAGGGTTATCTTTGTGGCGTCGGAGGTGCTCTCCATAGCCCTCAATACCTTATCGACTTGCCAGAACCAATGGTTAGCCACCATAGGATCCGCCCTTCCCTCGAAGATCGAAGGCTGATGTGCCTTGAACTTCTGGAGGTTTCTAGAGCCTCCTAGTCCTCCATTTGCACTAGTCTGTTCAATGGTGGCAGCCGTAGCACTAGCCTGTGCTATGGTAGCAGCCGCCATACCAATAGCCTCCACTAAGGCTTGTTGGTCAAAAGCCGGTGGTAGTTGGTTATTGTTTCGTCCACCCTGAGGTCCCCTTCCTTTAGTTGTCATCTACACACATGTCAAATGACAATAGAACATTCACATAACATCCCAAGGTGCAGATCAAACTTGAAACATTGAGATTTATCTCCTTATTTCCCTAGTAGAGTCTATGCCACCCACTAGTAAACATTTATACCTTGAACTATCCCGTTCATTTCTTTTCCAACCCCCAAGGTTATGTTTTCTAACACTAGTGTCTCTTTCTATATACATTTTACCATGTATATAATGCACATAATCACATAGCACGTAATCATGTAACAAAATGTCAGCACATAAGATGAAATGTACAATGCATGCAATAGCCTAGACGTAATGCCCATCAAGCCCTAGATAATCGGTATACCTATGCTCTAATACCTAGTTGTGACTAGTATCAGAGTCTAAGCTACACCATGAGCTCCAAACCTCTTTCACTCTCGCAATGAAAGATGATAGACTCATTTTCCACAAGACCAATATAAAATTTTTGACCTAAGCTCTGATACCAAGCTGTGACGCCCCTAAAACCGAGGTCCCGTCGATCACCCGTCAACCAGCAAAAATACTCGTGAATGTCGCATAACCCGACATCACGTCTGTCACATCCCTGTAATCGGGATTACAACTCACACGAGGATCTGTGTTTCCTTTTATCATTTAATCCCATCGAGGTTCAATATACCCCAATGTATCTCATTTAAGGTCCATTTGTGTTATTAGAATCAAAGAACACATAGCCTAAGAGTATGGCAATGCATTCTTAAAATTTCAGATTTTTGGAAAATCTTACGGAAGGTTTGCTCACTGGAAAATTTCTACCGGAAGGTTTTATTGATCTTCTGGTAGGTTTTACCTACTAGACTAATTTCTACCGTAAGGTTTCACTTACCTTCCGGAAGGTTTGTCCACTCGATGAAAAATTGCATGAACCGTCCGGAAGGTTTTGTGGACCTTCCGGTAGGTTTTACAGACTTCTCAGAAAATTTACACTAACCTTCTGGAAGGTTATTGTGACCTTCCGGAAGGTTTTTCCTAGAATTTAATGCTTCATCAGATTTTCATTTTCAATTCATCCAAAACCTTTCCAAACTCATTCCAAACATGGATAATGACATTTTCTACATTATACCTGATCCATACAAGTTCTATTACATGCATTTGCATAATTTTTACATGTTAAAACATTGTTCCAACAAAGATTACACAAAATATGCCACAAAAGCCACAAGTTGGCTTTTCTTCATCGTTGAGGCCCCGAATGCGAGTCCTCTCCCGGTAAGAATCCCGCACCTGAAATGTTTCCCATATAGGGTGAGTCAATGCCTAGTAGAATATTTTCTGCAGAGGCTACTCCCCAACCTAAGTGCATATGCAATGTTCATGTACAACATTCACAATCACATAATCATTCCAATCAAGAATATACATGATTCATTTGGAATCTACCATGTCATGCCATGAATGAAATGAGATTTACTCATGCACATCAATTCGAGCCTACTCTGGCTCTCACCACACTATGCAATGCAAGTGTAAAACCTTTATCATTGATGAAATACATCCAATGATCATTTTTGAAATACCAACTATATGTTTATAAATCCATTTCATTTATTGATGTTTCCCATCAAATGAAAACTTTGTATTACAAAATCATGTGTCTTTGTTGGATATCAGATTCCGGAATCACACCGACTGGCTTCGTACACCATTACACTTTTTCAAAAATTCACCATAGGGAAGTGTATGAACCAAGTACCCAAGTTTTTCACCCGAGGGAGTGTCTAGCCCTTTTTGCTATACCCGACAAAAGTTATTCTCATGCAACATGCGACTCCATGGGATCTTCGATCCAACATCTCCGATTCCACACATCAATCACCAAGAGTGGTGTTTGATTAATCATGCATACACACCCACACTCATACCTAAAGCCCATGAATATGATGCCAACCACATGCCCAAAATGTAATGATGTCAATGAGAAATTCAACCACATATGTCATGACAATCTATATCAATTGCATATAAATCAACATGATGCTAATATATTAACAACATATCTCTACTCATGTTTTCTCAACAAAATTTATGGCATGTTATACAAACTCATACCATACAACTAAATTTCACATAGGTATTTGGCAAGACAACTCCAAAACAAACAATTCATTTTATCACATAAATTGGTCCACATCATTCACAAGGTACAATGGTAACAATTTTAAAGTTGCAACAAATTTCACATGTAAATTCCCCATACCAAAAGTAGCTAGGAACTTGCCTTTTAATTGCGTGATCCACATTGTCCCGCTCGTTTCTCACTTCCAGGTTCGTTTATAAGCCGAAATGACTTAATTAAATTTTAGTTTTAGTTCAAATTAATTTTATTTGAACTTGTACTCAATTATAAGGAAATTTCATAATTTCTATTTTTGGGGATATTTGAAAGTTCATTCGTCACCCAATTGTCTCGAAAAATGTACAAAATCTGACTATTTCAGAATTCGACGAAATTTGACATGGCAACTCAATTTTGCGATACGAATCCAACGGCGAAGTCTATTGCTCCATTTGAGCTCTTTAGAAATATGCATTTCAAAACTGCATAATAGTGGCAAATTACTATTTTACTCTTTGTCGAAAAAAGTTCAAAATTTCGCGGGTTTTACAAAATTTGTTTGGGAATGCATGAACTAGTTCAATGTGTCCCCTAAATATGCTTCTATGGGAGCTAATAAGGTGGGTATTGCAGTGATGGGTTATTAACCGGGGGCTTTTGTGTGTTCCTCTAACAAAAATTAGGGTGATTATTTCACCCAAGATTATACATTTTAAAATATGGGTTGTTGTTGACTTATTATACTTGAATATTGTATTTGAAATATCCAACAGAACCACCTTAAAGGTTGGTATAGTAGGTCACTCCCCTATACGGTGTCTTATCAACGCACATATCCTACAAACTTGGTCTATATGAGGCACAATAGTGACTTCATTGACCTTTTTCATCTCTGAAGCGTCAAGCTTTTGAGACAAAGTGGCCATCTTGGCCCACAGATCATCATCTTCTTTTAGCAAATACCTTCCCCCCTTGGGAAGTGGTAGTCTTACTCTTTAAACTGGCAGGTGAGGTCGAGTCCCACATCTAGGAACTCTCAGACAATGTACTAAAAAATTCAGAAGCCTCATCTATAATTTTTCCCATGAACTCTCCTTGAGACATCATCTCAAAAAATTTATGCAAAAGGGAGGGGAGAGTATAATAGAAAAAACCAACAACTGTCCAATTTTCAAAACCGGGGACATGCATGAAGAAGATCCTTAAATCTCTCCTAATATTGGTAAACAATTTCCCCTTCTTTTATAGCAAAAGTCATGATTTGATGTTTTAAAGCATTCGTGCGATGGATGGGGAAGAAATTTTTGAAAAATTATTTTTGCAATGCATTTCAATTAAGCACTACTTGTCTTTATCCTTTAGTAAGAAGGGGACAAGCTTCAATCTGGCTAATTTTGAACTATCCTAGAAGGTCCCGCACACCTTCTTGAATTCCTTTATATGCAAATAAGGGTTCTCGGAATTGAGGTCATAGAATTAGGGTTAAAGCTGGATAATCTAGGCTTTATGGGCTTTACCGTGAAATTTTGTGCAATGGCAGGGCAGACAAAACATTATAGGACACTACTCCTTGTGGTGTGTAGATATTCCCTAACAGTTCTTACCACTTGTTCACTATTGTTGTTAGGCTCTCCCATTTCATTATCAATTCTACTATGATAAAAAGTGGGGGCAATGACATATTGATTAGAACTAATTGGACAAGATGAACCAACCGATGCTATAGACTCTTTAAAAGGAGATTCAATTTTAGAGTCTGAGGTGTCACCACAAGACATGCAACAATATAAATTATGATTGAAATTATACAAGAAACAAAAATAATAAAAAACTAAAAATTAGATTGGCAATTAAATCAAAAATAAATACATAATGGAACAAAGTTACTCAAAAAAAGAAATTCTCCAAGTAGCTCGCTGATGAATGTTGATTCCTCTTTTCCTTCCTCTGAATTTATCGCCAAGCTCCAGTAACGGCGTCAAAAACTTGCTTGACCCCCAAAAGATACACCCAAGTACAAGCGATGAAGATATAGTAATACTTGGGAAGTCTGAGGTCGAACCATAGGGATCAATTTAAAATCAAAAGGTTAGAAACCAAGAACAGATAATAATTGGTTTGGAAGATTGATTTGTAAAGAAAAAATAATAATAATTTTAAAAGGACTTGATAATTAGAAAAAAGACTCTTTAGTTTGGACTCTAGATATTTTCATGATCATTAATTAAACATGTTCATGCAATTATAATTATATCAGTTGATTTCCAACGTCAGTGTAGCTAATCGAAAAAATTTAGCTTTGAAAACAATAGACTATTACTTTGAAAGTAAGGAATAGTCTTAAGAAACTCATAGGGAATTATAAATACTATTTGTACCAAAAATTCAATCATGTTATGTGACACCCCAAAATTCGGGGGTCCGTTGATTACCCATCAACCCGTGGATACCGAATAACTCGATATCACGTCGTTGTGCCCCATTTACTGGGATCCATAATTTGACGAAATTCAGTCAGAGTTTCCTTTGTACGGGGAGCTCTACCTAAAACCCAACCTATGCAAAGTATTTTCACATGACCCATCCGAGGCCCAATATAAAACATTGACCACACCGGGTCCTTTTTTAAATAAACATTGGCCACACCGGGTCCAATCATCCATATTTATATCAAAACATGCAAGGTTAGTTTAACAATAGTCCATATAAATTCTATTACAATTAAAAGATTACAGGCTTAAAACATTATTTCCACAAATATTTTACATTAACACAAAATAAAGCCACATTCGGCTTTCTTCAAACATGAGGGTCCAAATTGGAGCCATCTACCGGTGTATCTCTCCCATTTGAAATGTTTCCCATATAGGGAGAGCCAACGCTCAGTAGAAAAACTCCTATAGAGGCTACTCCCCACCTAAAATGCATATGAAATGCGCACATGCCACAAACATATGTCATAAAACGAATTCATTATTGGATGTTTTCCATCAAATGAATAATTTATAGATTCAAATCATGTGCCTTTATTGGGTATCGGATTCACGAATTGCACCTCCGGCTCCGCACGCCGTTACTTTTTTGGAATTTCACTGCCAGTAAGTGTATGAACCAAGTGGCCGGGTTTTTCACCCGAGGGAGTGTCTAGCCCTACTTGCTATACCCGACACAAGTTTTCTTATGCATGTAACCGTGCGACTCCGTAGGACGTTCCATCCCACTTTCCCGAGCCCACCATCAAGCACCAATGATGGTGTTGATCACCCCATGCAACCGTACACCCACACTCATGCATGTAGCCTATGAATGTGATGCTATGTCATGCTCAATGTGCAATGTTGCCAAATGAGCTAGATCAACTACATATATCCACATTCCCATAACAATTCATATCATAAGTATATAAATTCCATGAATCATTACAATGTCAATATTACAATGTCAATAGATAAACCACACATATTAACATTTGTTCCCAAGATATTCTCTAAGCATGTTATACATTGTCATGTCATAAAAATCTTAATTCACACTTAGGCATTTTAGCAAACACCTTCTAGGCAACAATCATGTAAGCACACAATATTACCCCCACACACATCAAATATTATCAAGTATCAAGGAATTATTTACGAAACTCCCACATATCAAATTTAACTAGAACTTTGTCCATACTTAATTCACCATTTCCATGACTATAGGTAAGTCATAAAACATTTTATACCACTAACCATTTCATATGGGTATTCTGGATTGAGAATCGACCCAAATAGAAGAAACCCTACACATTACATATAACATTTTAAATAGGAATAAACCAAGGTAGGAGAATCCCTACCTCTTGGAGCATAACATAATTGGAAGAAAGCTCAAAAACACCCCAAAAGCTCCAAAAATCTTGATTCCCCAAATCTCCAACTTTGGATCTTCGGTGAAAATCTTTGTTTTTGGTACCCACGTGTAGCCCTCATTGCATAGATCGACTTTAATTCTTGGCCTGACGAATTTCGACCGACAGAACTTCGAGAATTGACGGAAGAAAGTTTGAAGAATTGATTTTTTTTTCCTCTTTGCTCTTGGCTGGCTGCTCACAGCTGAATGGGAGATATTTTTCTCCCAAAAAGCTGATTTAAGAGGATATTTATAGGTGTAAATGAGTGGTCCACATCGCACCGCATATTTCCGACTTCCGGGTTCGTTTTTCATCCCAAAACGATTCATTATATCTCGGATTAAGTCTAAATAAATTTTATTGGAACTTTAACTTAATTTTAAGGAAATTTTATAAATTTTATTTTGGGGATATTTAAAAGTTCATTCGTCACTCAAATCGTCTCAAAATACGTGCAAAATCCGATTATCTCAAAATTCAATAAAAATTGACAGGGCAGCTTGATTTCGCGATGCGAATCCAACGGTGAGGTCTGTTATCCCATCCAAGCTTTATAAAAATATGTATTTTAAATACGCATTAGGATGACAAATTACCATTTTACCATTTTTAAGAAAAATTTCAAATTTTTCCCGGGTTTCACATTCTTCCCCCCTTAAAAAATTTCGTCCCCGAAATTCACATACACGTGCACATACAATCACATGCATATGCAACAGTCAAATAATGCTAAATGACCATAAGAATGTACCTCCATTCTCGAATAAGAAAGGGTAATTGGTATGGATAGTATCCTCGCGCTCCCATGTCGCCTCCTCCTTTCCTCGGTGCTGCCACAACACCTTCACTAGCCATACGGTCTTGCCTCGCAAAACCTATTCCCGGCTATCCATGATGCGCACCAGTCCCTTCTCGAAGGTCCCATCCGCATCAACAGTCAACTCACCCCAATCCACCAAATGTGTCGGATCTGGAGTATACTTCTGGAGTATAGAGACATGGAATACTACATGAACACCCGATAAATTTGGCGGTAATGCCAACCAATAAGCCACTGCACCCACCCTCTCGAGTACCTCGAAGGGCCCAATATACCTTGGCGACAACTTTCCCCGCTTACCAAACCTGACCACTTCTCTCTTAGGCATCACCTTCAAGAAGACATGATCTCCCACCTCAAACTCTAGAGGTTGACGTCGTCTATCAGCATAGCTCTTCTGTCGGCTCTGAGCCATAAAAAGACGCTTCCGAATCAAGTCCACATTCTCTGAGGTGTCTCTAACCAATTTCGAACCCATAGAAGACTTCTCTCCTATCTCCGTCCAACATACCGGAGAACGACATGGTCTCCCATATAGCGCCTCATAGGGTGCCATCTGTATACTCGCCTGATAACTATTGTTATAGGCGAACTCCACCAAGGACAAGTGATCTTCCCAGCTACCCTTGAGATCCAGGACGCATGCCCATAGCATGTCCTCTAATGTCTGGATAGTCCTCTCTGACTGACCGTCTGTCTGGGGATGAAAAACAGTGCTCATCATCAGCTGTATCCCCATGGCCCGCTGAAAACTCTCCCAAAAATGAGCCGTAAACCTGGGATCCCGATTCGATACTATAGAGATGGGTACCCCATGCAACCGGACAATCTCCCGTATATACAACCTACAGAATTCCTCTAGTGTGAAGGTCATCCGCACAGCCAAAAAATGTTTCGACTTAGTAAGTCGGTCCACTATCACCCACGTCGCGTCATTACCCCGCGATGTCTGTGGCAAATGGGTCACAAAATTCATCGTGATATGCTCCCACTTTCACTCAGCTACCTCCAAGGGCTGGAGCAAACCTTCTGGTCTCTGGTGTTCAGCCTAACCTGCTAACACGTGAGACATCGACTGACAAAGTCGCCAACCTGCCTCTTCATTCCACTCCAGTAGTACTGGCGACGAAGATCATGATACATCTTCGTGCCCCCTAGATGAACCACAAAACGGGAGCAATGAAACTCCCTAAGGATCTCCTCTCTCAAATCCGCCAACTGAGGAACCATAACCCTTCCTCGATACCGAAGACTACCATCCAAGTGAATAACCCAGCCCTCGCCACCTGTATCTACCTGTACACGGTCCCGGATGGACAATAGCTCCGTGTCCTAACTCTAGGACTCAATCACCCTACTGAGTAGAGATGGCGTAGCCACCAAACTTTCTAAAGTACCCTGAGCCTGACCCATATAACATAGCCCGAACTGTCCTATAGTCTCGAGCATCTGCCACTCTCGCGAAGCCACACTAGCCACAACTCCCCGTGACTTTCGGCTGAGTTCATCATCCACTACATTTGCTTTACCAGGATGGTAATGCAAATTGAAGTCATAATCTTCGAGGTACTCCATCCACCTGCGTTGCCTTATGTTGAGGTCCCGCTGTGTAAAAATGTACTTCAGACTCTTGTGGTTTGAAAAACACTTCAAACTGCTCGTCATACAGGTAGTGACGCCAAGCCTTCAAGGCAAAAACAATGGCCGCCAAATTCATGTCATGTGTGGGGTAATTCTACTCATGATTGTTTAGCTGCCGAGAACCATAAGCTACTACCCTCCCGGATTGCATCAAAACACATCCCAGCCCGTCCTTTGAGGCATCACAATAGACCGTGTACCTCTGTCCCCATTCTAGAACTATCAGAATAGGAGCCGAAGTAAGCCTCCTCTTCAACTCCTAGAATGCATTCTCACAAGAATCATTCCACACAAACTTGACCTCTTTTCGGGTCAACTTCGTCATAGGTGCAGCCAATCGGGAGAAATCCACAATAAGCCGCCGGTAGTACCCCACCAATCCCAAGAAACTACGTATCTCAAAGATCGACTTCGGTCTCTCCCAATTCATAACTGCCTCAATCTTCTTCGGGTCCACAAATACACCCGAAGCCGACACTACATGCCCCAAAAACTTTACCTCCGTAAGCCAAAATTCACACTTGCTAAACTTGACGTACAACTGATTTTCTCTCAATGTCTGGAGAACAATCCTCAAGTGGCCCTCATGCTCCTCCTCAGACTTGGAGTAGATCAAGATGTCATAAAAAAAACTACAACAAATTGATATAAATAGGGTTGGAACACCCTGTGCATGAGGTCCATGAATGCCGCTGGAGCATTCGTCAATCCAAATGGCATCACTGTGAACTCGAAATGCCTATACCACGTTCTGAACACCATCTTAGGGATATCTTCCTCCCTAACCCTCAACTGATGGTAACTGGTTCGAAGATCTATCTAGAATAGACCCGTGCCCCTTTCAGATGATCAAACAAGTCATCAATCCTCGGCAAATGGTACCTATTCATGATAGTGACCCTATTCCACTGCCGGTAATCAATACACAACCGAAGAGTCTTATCTTTCTTCTTAGCAAACAGAATCGGAGCGCCCCAATGTGAAGTGCTCGGTCTAATAAACCCCTTGTCCAACAATTCTTGCAATTGTACCTTGAGTTCTTTCAACTCAGCTGGTGTCATCCGATGCGGAGCCATAGAGATAGGTGATGTACCCGGATGCAACTCAATAGTGAAGTCTACATTCCTATGTGGAGGTAATCCCGGTAGTTCATCCAAAAAAATATCCTCATACTCGCACACAACCCGAGGTAGACCAAACTCCTGCCTCACCTCATTCTCCAGGGTAAGGCTAGCAAGCCAAACTATCAACTGTCCGTGCCATCTGGAGTCATACACGGCTTGGGGTAAAGCATACTGCTTCTCCACCTGAAACTTGAAACAAACACTTTCCGGCATATAAGTCATGACCCTCTTCCGATCACAATCAATGACGACCCAGTGTGCTGTCAACCAATCCATCCCAAGGATCACATCAAACTCCGACATGTCCATGACCTTAAGGTCCACGGTGAGTAGAATCCCTAAGATCTCTAACTCACAACCCTGAAAAATCTAATCAATTCTCACCCTAGCACCTAGGGGAGAACTCACATGCAATGGCTCTTCCAAGGTCTTAACCTCTAAGCCCAAGTCTTTCACACAAGCTGCAGCAATAAAAGAATGCGATGCACCAGAATCAAATAACACTCTAGCCCATAAGCGGGAGAGTAGCAATGTACTCTGTATCACCGATGGATCTTCTGGCCCAGTCTGTGGCATCATGGCGTAGACACGCCCTTGAGTCCTTGAAGTCCCAGCTTTTGAGCTCTGGCCTCGTCCTCGACCCATCCCTTGGCCTATCTGGCCAGCTTGCAGTGTCCCCACACGAGAAGTAATAGGGCCTTGTGCTGCACCCTGGAACTGGTACTGGCTGCCCTAACCCATAGTAGGGTAGTGAGGAGCATACTGCGTCTGTGGTTGCCCTACTGAAGTCTTAGACTGCGATGATCCATGACCTTGGGATCCCTGCCTCTGAGGACAATCCCTCTTCATGTGTCCTGGTTGGTTGCAGTGACAGCAAGTTTGTTGACCCGCTTGATAAAAAGGCCTATGATTTCTTCCACCCTGGAAAGACTAACCTTGGCCTTGGCCCTGATGGCTACGGCCCTGTCCCTGAAATCCTTGCGGAGTAGAGGTCCGCTGTTTCTTCCCCGTACTAGAAAAAGAGGATTGACCCTCTTTCTCCTTATCTTTTGCACCAGACTCCTGGATGCTACTTACGTCATCCACCTCTTTCTCAATGGTCATAGCAGTCGTGACCATCAAGTCTAAGTCTTGCAGAAGAAGACCCATAATTTTACCCTAGATGGACAACTTAAGACCATCCTCAAACTTCCTCACTTTGGCCATATCTATGGCCACGTAGTCATCGGCGAAACGGGCTAACTCTGTGAACTTAGCCACGTACTCCAACACCGTCATCATCCCTTGTCTCAAGTCTAAGAACTCCCGAGCCTTTGCATGTCGAGCAACTGTTGGGAAGTACTTGCCTATAAAGAGCTCCTTGAATTCTGCCCATGTCATTACCTCCAAGTTCTTGGAGTCCTTGACCCAATCCCACCACACTTGGGATTCTCCCTCTATTTGAAAAGTAGCTAGCGTTATCTTCGTGGCATCAGAGGTAATCTCCATAGCCCTCAAGATCTTGTCCACTTGTCGGAACCAATGGTCAGCCACCATAGGATCCGCCCTTCTAGAAAGATTGGAGGATTGTGTGCCTTGAACTTCTGGAGGTGACTTGAACCTTCTTGACTCCCACTTGCACTTGTTTGTGCAATAGTAGCGGCCGTAGCACTAGCTTGTGCAATGGTAGCCGCCGCTGCACCAATAGCCTCCATGAAAGCTTGTTGGTCAAAGGCCAGTGGTGGTTGTTGGTTGTTCGGTCCACCTTGACGTCCCCTTCCTCTAGTTGCCATCTACACACACATAAGATAGCAATAGATCAATTAGTTAATATCCCAAGTTAGGGATCAAGTATTTAGTAGAAATTTAGTCATTGAACTATACCATTCATCCCTTTTTTTCAAACTCCCAAGGTTATGTTTTCTAACCCCAGTGTATTCCCTTCCATATACATTTCTATCATGCATATAATTCACATAACAAGTAACACACACCATGTAGCAAGTAGAGCACATAACATGAAATGCATAAGGAATGCAATGGTCTATACCCATGCCCATCGAGCCCTAGGTTACTCGTATGCCTATGCTCTGATACCAAGCTGTGACACCCCAAAATCCGGGGGTCCGTTGATACACATCAACCCACGGAATACCCGTGGATACTGAATAACTCGATATCACGCCGTTGTGCCCCATTTAGCGGGATCCATAATTTGACGAACTTCAGACAGAGTCTACTTTGTACAGGGAGCTCTACCCAAAACCCAACCTGTGCAAAGTATTTTCACATGACCCATCCAAGGCCCAATATAAAACATTGACCACACCGGTTCCTTTTTTAAATAAACATTGGCCACACCGGGTCCAATCATCCATATTTATATCAAAACATGCAAGGTTAGTTTAACAATAGTCCATATAAATTCTATTACAATTAAAAGATTACATGCTTAAAACATTATTTTCACAAATATTTTACATTAACACAAAATAAAGCCACATTCGGCTTTCTTCAAACATGAGAGTCCAAATTGGAGTCATCCACTAGTGCATCTCTCCCACCTGAAATGTTTCCCATATAGGGTGAGCCAATGCTCAGTAGAAAAACTCCTACAGAGGCTAGTCCCCACCTAAAATGCGTATGCAGCACATGCCACAAACAACTTCTTCCATTCCAAATAAGAATATGTTATTCAAGATAGAATCTCATGATGCCATGCCAAGTAATGAGACGAAACTCACTCATGCATGCTATCTCGAGCCCACATCGACTCCCACAACACAATGCGACGCATATGTGAAAAACAAACGTCTTTGATGAAACACATCCAAAGATCATTTTGAAATCAACCATATGTCATAAAACCAATTCTTTATTGGATGTTTCCTATCAAATGAATAATTTATATATTAAAATCATGTGCCTTTATTGGGTATCGGATTCAGGAATCTCACCTCCGACTCTTTACGCCGTTATACTTTTCTAGAATTTCACTGTCAGTAAGTGTATGAACCAAGTGGCCGGATTTTTCACCCGAGGGAGTGTCTAGCCCTACTTGCTATCCCTGACACAAGTTTTCTTATACATGTAACCTTGCTACTCCGTAGGACGTTCCATCCCACTTTCTCGAGCCCACCATCAAGCACCAATGATAGTGTTGATCACCCTATGCAACCGTACACCCACACCCATGCATGTAGCCCATGAATGTGATGCTATGTCATGCCCAATGTACAATGTTGCCAAATGAGCTAGATCAATTACATATATCCACAAACCCATGACAATTCATATCATAAGCATATAAATTCCATGAATCATTACAATGTCAATATTACAATGTCAATAGACAAACAACACATATTAACATTTGTTCCCAAGACATTCTCTAAGCATGTTATACATTGTCATGTCAAAAAAATCTTAATTCACACTTAGGCATTTTAGCAAACACCTTCTAGGCAACAATCATGTAAGCACACAATATTGCCCCCACACACATCAAATATTATCAAGTATCAAGGAATTATTTACGAAACTCCCACATATAAAATTTAACTAGAACTTTGTCCATACTTAATTCACCATTTCCATGAATATAGGTAAGTCATAAAATATTTTATATCACTAACCATTTCATATGGGTATTCTAGATTAAGAATCGACCCAAATAGAAGAAACCCTACACATTACATATAACATTTTAAATAGGAATGAACCAATATAGGAGAATCCCTACCTCTTGGAGCGTAACACAATTGGAAGAAAGCTCAAGAACACCTCAAAAGCTCCAAAAATCTTGATTCCCCAAATCTCCAACTTTGGATCTTCGGTGAAATTCTTTGTTTTTGGTACCCACGTGTAGCCCTCGTCGCATAGATCGACTTTAATTCTTGGCCTGACGAATTCCGACCGACGGAATTCCGTGGATTAGCAGAAGAAAGTTTGAAGAATTGATTTTTTTTCCTCTTTGCTCTTGGCTGGCTGCTTACAGCCGAATGAGAGATATTTTTCTCCCAAAAAGCTGATTTAAGAGGATATTTATAGGCATAAACGAGTGGTCCACATCGCACCGCATATTTCTGACTTCCGGGTTCATTTTTCGTCCCGAAACGATTCATTATATCTCGGATTAAATCCAAATAAATTTTATTGGAACTTTAACTTAATTTTAAGGAAATTTTATAAATTTAATTTTTGGGGACATTTAAAAGTTCATTCGTCACTCAAATCGTCTTGAAATACGTGCAAAATCTGACTATCTCGAAATTCGACCAAAATTGAAAGAGCAGCTCAATTTGGCAATGCGAATCCAACGGTGAGGTCCGTTGTCCCATCCGAGCTCTATAAAAATATGTATTTTAAATACGCATTAGATGATAAATTACCATTTTGCCATTTTTTAGAAAAAGTTCAAATTTTTCCTAGGTTTCACATGTTAATGAACAGTCAAATAATTATACAGAGCTTAAATCTTTACAAATAGTCATTCAAATTAATCTATAATTTTAGAAAGATAAAGCATTAAGAATATGGAAAATAATTGTGTAACACATGGATAAGAAAATCACAATCAAAGATCCATACTCCTAACGAAGGAGTACAAGAAAACTTACTCACTAGGCATAAGACATGTAAGCAAAAGATTAAGAGAAAATAATGATCCCAAGGTGCTCTCTCTACACACGAGAGTCCCCTATTTATATAAAATAATCTAGGTATAAGAAAAGGACGGATATGTCAATAAAATTAGACCCTTATAAGTCCTTACACCAACTTTGCCAAAAGGCGTGTCCAGATAGTTCCATATAGTGTCCGAACAGTAAAATGTCTTTGGAATTCCCATCTTCAGGCTTGTGTCCGGACAGTACTAGTGGCGTCCAAACAGTGACTCCAAAGTTTGGACTATTGAGATCCGTATCGTCAAATTAGGGTTCGAACAACAACATTGTTGTCCGGACATCAAAAACTCTTTGGAATTTGTATACTGTCACTTGCGTCTGGACGGTTATAATGGCATCTGGATGGTGCTTCTCCGTCTTCTATTTTGACTTTTGTCTTCAATGTTAAGGCTTGAAAATTAATGCTTGCATCTGGATGATGCTAGTGGCGTCCTAACAACACTTCTTATCTAGAAATCCTTGATTTCCATGTTCCAAAATTCTGGGAATGTGTTGGATCCTCCATTGGGTTTTCGTTTTGACTTGAATCTTGACCCATGTTTTAAATGACAAGTTTTCCCTTCTGAGTTCGATTTCCTCTTCTTTGAAATTGATTCACCAAGTGTCTCCAAATTTGATCCAATTCACCTATTTTACCTGGTAAATAAATTAACCACTAAAAAAAAGTTAAACTGAAAACCCAACATGCAATCATACATAAGGTCATATAATATGCAATTAGCCATACATTAAATATAATAAAATATCATTTTTAATGGCTAATTAGTAGCGTGTGAGATATCCTATGGGGATGTGGTTGGTGGCTTTATAACCCTCTCTTCAACTCTTCAAGAGCTTTCCAACGATATATGGCTCGTCAAAATTCGACATCATTTGCCTAATCATTCAAAAGTGATCGTTTTACCCTTTATCGGTACCGAGTTGAACCCCTGATGCACTTTTTGGCCAAGCCAAGTTTATTGCTAGGCTTTAATTGGTCTTAGGATTTTATTTTTAAGTCACCACTAAAAATTTAATTTTTTTAGTTATGGCAATTTTGGATCAACACACAGTCCGAGGTAAGGTTTCTCAATTCCAGAACGGGAGAGATTTTCTAAGCTATCTCTAAACTAGTTAATTATGTTATTTACATTTTTTTACCATGTTATTTGAATTATGATTGGGTTGTTTGTATTATTTTACAACTCTAGATCTGGTTAGGGTTTTCATGTGCGTTTTGCACAATGATTCATTTTGATTTTATGAAACTAAAACTTCGGGATCCTTTTGAATAAAATGTAAGTGCAAACAGGATCGAGTGGGTCAGTTGAGGCCGTAGAGGGTTTCATTGAGTTCATAAAATGCTTGGGTGGCCCGGTTGGTCTTCAGACTTGGGTATAGAATTGGATCGTATTAAATTAGGTAGCGTATCTTCCTTGGGGTGTAAGTCCCATAAATGATTAGTTCGTCTGGATCGTATGGTTTGTATCGAACCTGGGTGGTCTATTAGAATTTTTCTCTCCAGTGTGGCACTATATCTGAACTTCTAAACTCTCTTTTATGTTACTATTTTTACAAGAAATTATGTATTTTGATTTATATATGTATCAAATGACTGTTTCTTTGATGCCCAATCATGTCAAATTAATTATTTTCACACTCATGTGCTTTGAAATTAAGTTATCTTATTGAGTTGTTGATGCTCACCTTATGTTGTTTCCTCCTTTTCAAATTAGCATGGGATGTGAAAAAAAGGAGTATGCACGGACTACCAGCTCATGTGTATTTTAACTTAGAACGGTTGTAGAGAACATGTACATTCTACTAAGTTCAATGTTGCCTCACTATATGTAGAAAACGTTATGACTAAGTAAAATTATCTCAAAGTTATCTAGGGTTGTTAAGTATATCACTTATGAGTGAGGTTGGTTCGAGCTGAGTTATAGCATACTGTAGGGCGGTAAACACGTGATGTGCTCCTCTAATCTAAGGCGTTACAAGTTACATTTCTAGGCAATCCATGGTGTGATAGACTGGTATCAAAGGTTACTCATTATTTGAAGATTTCATCGTTCATTATTTGCCAAGGCTATTAGTGCTCTGATTTTGATGAGTTGGGTCGGGGTGTTACAAAGTGGTATCAAAGCTATTCTATAATGCGTTCGTGTGATGCGAGGCGTTATAGGTGGCATGCCCGGGAGAACTGGGGTGTTACACTCCATCTATTTTTGCATCCCTTCTACTCTTGGCAACTTCAATTAGCACGATTGTGATTCTATACTTGAAAAATTATACTTCTAAATGTGTGTAGCTTAGTTCTTTGAGCTTTACATGTGTGCATGGACAATCAAGCATATAGTACTCTCAACAATTCAAATGCAATTGATACTAACTATTCTTTTTATGCTCAGTTTTTATATTTGGCCACATTTGACTCTTTTCTCACATTTGGCTGTTTAGCATCTTTTCAGGGATTTAGGATTATACTAACTTTTAACTATATGTTCATCTATCACCAACACTTACAGTCATGAAAAACTAGCAAGACTCATACGTATAAAGGTGAATGGTAGGACTTGCACTTGGTTTTATGAATTTTCACAAAAGATAACATTATCCAAGCATGCTAGGATGAAAGAGGTTTGGATTAAGGATTATGCACTAAGACTTATAACCACTAAGTTCTCTATCTTCTAATATGACTCATAGTACTTTACTTAAAATTTGATTTAGAGATGGGGACACTATTGATTTACCATCAAAAGTTACATTTAATCATGCATTGGATGGGTTAATTACTTTCATTTCATGCTTAATTGGATAAAATTAATATCATTTTGTATATAATGCTTGGATTAGAGATATGCCTTGATTCCTAGGCCAAATCAGTCATTTTAGCTAGAAACCTAACTTGTCATCCTTTCTTGATTTGATCCCTAAGTGTTCAGAGGGCAATCCCTACTGATTTTGAAGCTAGAAACCTAGCAAAAACTTGTCGTATTGAGAATTAAATGGTGTAGTACAAATAGAGTCCGATTCATGACTCAAACTATGATTTTCAAAACACATTTGTAGTTTAGAAAATCTTTTTCAAGAAATGCCTAAGAGTCATTCACGAATATTCCTAACCTAATTAGCATATGTCTATAAACAACCTAAGGTTTCTTAGGTCTCTAGGTCATTACCTTTGTCCTAAGCATTGAAAGTGCATTGAAGATCTTCTTGGTTTGGCATTTTAGGTTGAACTTCGTCCTTCCTTATTGCTTTTGGAGCTTGATCTTTGAAGCATCTTGACCTTGTAATCATGTTGAAATTTACATCAAAACTTCACAAAATTATCCAATTACAATTAATTTTCTAACAAACTTATATCAACATAGACAATTAACCACCCACTAGCCCACACATGAACTCTTCCCAGGGAATTTTTGGGGTCTCTCACCCTAGGGAACATGTTACACTTCTTGCTTTTGTGGGAATTCAATATTGAGAATCTTTGACAACCACACAATTAACCACAACATCCAATGTCATTAACCAAGCCTCCCTTGGATTTGTAGGAATTTTGTGCATCCTCGCAAGTACCATGACGTCTACAAACCCTAACCCAGGCACACATCTGAAGGAATTTTGTTCACCCTTCACAAGGACCATGACATCTATAGTCCCATCATCATCAATATAGTGCATTCAAGTTTTGAGATCAAGCCAATATCAATCCCAAGTTATCATTCACAATTCCCGCCATTCCAATATCATATCACAACATCAATCATAATTTAGTAATACAATATTATAGGCATAATCAATATGATAATATTGAACACAATCAAGAAACCATGCTTTATCGCAAACCCTAAATATTCAATGAACATATAAATTTGATGTATAAGCTATATAATTTTAATAAGAATCCCCAAAATCATGATATGATCATTGATAGAGAATTAGAAAATAAATTATATCTTAGTTAGAAGCAAATACCTAAAGATCGAAAATATGAGGATGTGGACTCTGGATCTAGAAATCCTAGCTTGCCTTCTTAGATTCTTTCCTCTTTTCTTTATGTTCCATGCCATATTCTAGGGTCTTAAAGTGTGTCCCATGTTTCTAGGTCTGGGAGAGTGTAATTTATAGGTGTGCGAGATGGGCTAAAGCAGTGGAAGAAACCATCTCAAATTCAGAGGGAGTTGGTCAACTGCCTTCGGTTATTCCCAAAGTCTAATTCTTGCCAAAACTTAACTATTGCAGTTTTTTTTGTGCAACCTATGAGACTTAGTATCTTAATTTCAATAAATTAGCCTATACACATGTGTTGGTGCAAAATTGTACCCAATCTTTATGCAAGCTGGTTAAGCAATTGTCCTGTTCCTCGTCATCTTTTTCGATTAGTTTGATTAGCTTTTCAATGGATGGGCTTAGCTCTCCATGGCTCCAAATGAGATTTCCATGATTTGAAAGACCTAAAAAGAAGTCGAAGACCGGAGGGTGGAATTCCGGGGGTTGACCCTCCGATGCTTGTGGCAATATTTTCCAGAAAAGTTCTTAAGATATGTGTAGGGGTTGAAATTGCATACCTATTGTCTTTTCCCCAAGTTCCCTTTTATAGATGATTATTTTGGAGTGGTTTATAGTCTGCCTCATTGTTCTAAGAAGTTAAAACTCCTACTACTTGAGGAGTCTAGAGTTCCTTATCGCTTCAAGACTTCTTTCATTCAATTTAGACTCCCCTCATAATGCGCGTTTGTTCTTCTGATCCTTATAGTAGCCAGGTGGGAATCCTTATTATTGGGGAGTCTTTTTAGTATCTAATAAGGGAATTAGGGAGTTATGTCTCCTTTGAAACGAGGGGTCGTGATTCTTTTCCCTTTAGGCATGAACTGTTGACCTGGCTAAGGAGGCTTTTAAATTTTCAAATAGTGGAGAGCCTTATCTTCAAGCTTTCTTTCATATGCCAACAAGGTGGGGGAGATCTAATTACTAGGATTGGCGTTCCGCCAAGCTTTCTCTTTGCTCCCAAAGCTTGGTAAACTTCCAACGGTAACTTCTTAGATGTTGGAGCGTCTCTAGAGCTTTCTCAAGGATGCAATTAATTTTTTCCCATATAAGTAGCCCCTAATCAGGTTTACCCAATGTTGTTGGATCGTGGACCGTGCTTCCTGTTACTTTTTGTTCATTACTTTCACAACTTTTGGGAAATTGACTACGCATGCACATCCTTTCAATTTAAATGAGGCGGTTTCTTGTAGCATCCATTCTCGAGGCTATTTATACTCCAAAGCTCTAGTTCAAGAACTCACGTAGCCTTTAAAATTCTTGAGACCTTTGATCTTTGCGACCTTGACTTCTAAAACTCTTGAAAGAATTTTTAGAGTACTTTTGTCGGGTTACTCCTTTTCAATTCATTTATTATAGATTCTTCTTCATTTCACAATGATATTCCCTAAGGAATTTAGGTTTTTTCTTGAATTCTCAATCTGCCACCCTTTGTGAAAATCACTGACTTTTGCTTCAATTTCTTTAAATCTTTGATCCAATTTTCTCCTCCTTCATTCTACGTCCTTTACAACTACTTTTCCCCATGGCCTCTGAGAAAACTTCTTTTGATCTTGTACTGCATTTGATCTAAGAAGGGGACCTAGTCAATAAGGAAACTAAGTTCTTCGTGGAGGATCCCTCTATAGAACCTTCTGGTCAACTCAAATTCTACACTAAAGGGGTGCATAGTAGTTTCATAGAAAAGGATCTAGCAAGCATTCGTGCCCAGTTCTACATTCTTGAGTCTGTTCAATTAAGAGTCCCTACCAATGACAAGAGAGCTTGTGACTACCTCAAGGGCAAGGTCTAATTTTATTGTTAGATATATGTTTGTAATTGGATAATCTTGTGGAGTCCATTATAAATCTACAACTATCCCACTGTCATGATGCTATAAAGATTAAAAATCCAAAAGTGTCATTGAGGGGAGAGATCAAGCGACAAAGCTATATAATTCACACTCCATATGCACCTTCCAGCTTAGGACAAAGGTAATGACCTAGATAGCTAAGATGATCCCTTGATAGCTAACTTAGGATGATTAGGGTTAAATGGAATTGAAAGCAATCCATGTATTGCTCCTAGGTGTTTTTCAAAGAAAATATTTTCTAAAATCATTTTATGTTTTTGAAAACATAGTTTAAGCCATTATCCCTCTTGAGCAATGCCCTTTAGTGCTCAAGAGGACAAGTTGTTTGCTTGGTTTTATACCTAAAAAACTAGTAGTGACCGCCCTACATTCTCTAGAATGGTCTTTTGATGATTTAGTAGAAAATAAAGGCAAGGCCAAAAGTAGGAAAACAGGGCTCACCCTCTAGGGTCACTCAAGCAGTCCCTAAGGTTTCTTAAGCAATCTGCTCTTCTAGGTCAGTGTGAAATGAAATTGTCAATCAAGTGACCACCGCCCTATGATCGCCCTCCCACCCATTGTGGAGTCGTTCTCAAATTTGTGTTTTCTTGGTCGCTGACCAAGATTACCCATATTTCGAGCCTATAAATAGGGAGTGTTTTTCCTACTACTAGGGCAAGCCATTAGACTGATTTTAAGAGAGAAATCTATCTTTTACTCTAGAGAGCTTGCACCACAACCCTGCATCACTAAGACCCAAGGCTACCTTCTAGATATTATATCCAAGCTTACAACTTGGTGTTGAAGATTTTGAATAGTTAGAACCAAACCCACTGGTGTGTGCATACCGATAATAGTTAGTGTAGCCAAGACTGCTCGAGGCCTAGAGGATCCTTTGCATATGTGAATCCAAGTGAAGCTATATATAACGTCGGAGAGGCACTTCAGCGGAGATACATTTTGAAGGAAGGGAGTATCTAACCATAGTATTGGATGAGGTATATGACTCAAGTCCTTGTATGTTAACTTTGGGGTGGTGGATTAGGTTTTGGTGAACCGGTTGAGGTTCCCCTCATTTTTTTTCGAGGAGGTTTTCTGCTTTAACAAATCACTTGTGTCATTTATTACTTTTGCTTATACACTTGTGAGTGTTAGCACACATGTGCACTGTGTGTTTGATTATTTGAATGCTTGAGATATAAATCATCTATAGTTGCAATTGAGTTTTGGGTTCCCCACGCAGGATTGAGTGTTTTTGTGTTTAATTGCTAACATTAACAACATCAATCTACATGGGTTCATGGGGTTGTGATGGGTTAAAGAGGGGTTCTCACCCTTAATTGCTAAACTCAAGTAAGAAAAAGTAATTAAGGTAGAATTAGTTTTTAATTGGTATTTTATTGAGGTAAAATAATAAAAAAAAAATGTATTCACCCATTCTAATTAGTGTCATGCGCTCTACATATATAATTGTGGGGGAAGATCCACATCATTTTCCCCCTTCCAAGAATAACAATTGGTATCAGGGTGTGGTTGCCCTGAGTTACATGTAGACACACCTAAGTGTTTTTCCTTCTTGAGATATATCATTACTAAAAGTTAGTTTTGAATCGAATCTCAAAAAGAAGGCGGTTCAATTGCATGGCCACCTCTCTTCGATGGGTCTAATTTCACGTATTGGAAAGCTCGCATGAGAGCATTTCTAAAATCGATAGACGAGAGAGTATGTGTATGTGTGCAATAGGGTTGGAGCTCTCCCATTGCCACCACATCGATAGAATGTGTGAAGCATTGGTTGAAGTCGAATTCCTGAAGACTTGGTCCAAAGTCAAAATCGAGCAAGCTAGGTGGAACTCAAAAGGCTTGAATGTGATATTCAATGTCGTGACACCAAATAAGTTCCAGAGGATAGCTAATTGTGAGATTTCCAAAGAAGTATGGGACCTCTTGGTTGTTTCCCATGAAGGGACATCTATGGTGAAATGTTCAAACTCCCAAGATACACTTCTCAGTTCGAGACTTTGAGGATGTAAGATAATGATACATTTGGTGAATTTTATGCTAAATTGTGCAACTTTGTAAATTCATCTTTTGCATTAGGTAACAAAGATGACGATGCTTCCATAAAGAAAAATCTTGAAATCTCTATCTGAAAGGTTTCATGCTGAGGTCACATCCTTAAAAACAAGCGCCAACATGGTGTCGGTGTCATTAGAAGACCTAGTTTGGTCAATATTGACTTTCAAGATGAACCTTCTATCCCTTAAGAAAGAAAAGGGCGTTGCTTTAAGCTTAATTAGAGAAGAGGGAGGGAAATCCGAGTCACCCTAGTTAGGAGAAGAGGACCTAGTTGAAATTGCAAGAAATTTCAAAAATTACTTCAAGCCTAGCACTGTAGAGTCCTCAAGGTTGAAAGGATAGCCTAGTAAACCTACTACTCCTAAAAAGGGAAGAGAGAAAGGTGGAAGACGCTCTCGACACAAGGTTGACAGAAAGGGGAAAAACTTCCAATGCTTTGAATGTCAATGATTTGGACACATGGCTTCAGAATGTCCAAATAGTACTAAGAGAGATTCACGCAAAGAAAATAGGAGAGCTATGAAGGCCAAGTGCAGTGATAGTGAAAGTGAGTTCAAATCAAGTGATGACTCCTCTTCTCAAGATGACAAAGAGAATTTTACGGCTTTTGTAGGTCCATTCTGCTCTTCCCCTAAAGAAACTTCTACAAGTGAAGTTAGGGGGAGTCTTACCATGAGGGTAGAAGACTTGGAAGAAGAAATCCCTATATATGTGGAGGATGAAGAGTGCTTTGAGGATATACACAATGTATACGGCCAATTGTATGTACAATTCCTCAAACAACAAAAGAAGGTTCTTTCCTTGACTAATTAGGGTAACTTAAGTGAAGAAGATAGAAAAACACTTCATGTGAACTTGGTGAAGTCATGAAACATATGTTTCCTCGACTCACGGAAGCATTTAATAATAATAAATGTGACATATCAAGCACATCATAATTATACTTATATCATATACATGCTTCACACACACCCACAACTAAATTATTCAAGAAAAACTAGTAGTTCCATTATTCAAAGACTTTCTTGCCTCTGGCAAATCTGAAAAAGGTGAAAACAATGTAGGGTGAGCATCAATAGCTCAACAAAATAACTCAATTCTAGGCATGCGAGTTTGAAAATACATATCTTAACATGATTGGGTAAAAGAAAAACGAGCATTCGATACGTATATATGAGAAACAAAGTCATTTCATGTGAAACAGTAACATTTAAGCAAAATAGTATTGTAAAAGAGAGTTCAAAAATATCCTGTACAGTGCTACACTGGTGAACAATCATACTAATAGACCACTCAAGTTTTATATGAACATATGATCCAACCTTTTGGGGGACATGGAGCCTGAGAAAGATACGCTCCCTAGTCAAAGTTCGGTACCCAAGTCCGAAGGCCGACTGGGCTACACAAGCATTTACGAACTCAATGAAACCCTTTACGGTCTCAAGCTGGAACATAAATCCTTTGCCACTCATACATGTCTGCACTTACATTTAGTTCAAAAGGATCCCGGAGTTTCATTTAATACGAACAATACGATCATTTCAAGCATTTGTGCAAAATCGCACTAAAAATCTTAATCCGAGTCTAGATTCCATGCCAATATTCAAATACCCAATCATATATTTTAAACACATGATAAAAAAATCATATTTAATGTATGAAAATTGAATTTGAAAAGATTCAGCTGTTCTAGAATTGAGAAACCCTACTAGTCGTGGTAAATCGATCCAAAACTACCAAAAATAAAACAGAGTTATTTTCTATAAAATTTCATAAATATATCCTAAATAATTATTTAAAATTGAATATTAAGTTGGTTTGGTGAAACTCCCTTAAAAATTAGGTCAAATTGACCCTGGAGGACAAAAATATACTTTTCACAACTCACTAAACTCAAAGTATTGGATTGCCCTCAAATTTTACGTGGACCTTTGTATGAATGTTACAGACACTTTAGGACCAACTAGAGCTTCATTGGACCTTGGACGCACCCACAATTGTTGGGGTCCATTGATGTCCCCCTCCCCACTTCATCTTTTTCCTTGGAAGGCTTTGACCAAAACCCTAAGTCTGGAAATTCTCGTTCAAACAACCCTCTTCAACCTCCTTTTTCTCACTCCACAGTCATCCTTTACTCTTTATTTTTTTTTAAACCAAAACACTCCTACATACCCTTTTTTTTAATCCCAACATGTTACCCCCTCAAATTAACCTCTAACCCCTTCAAAATTATGGTCAAAGTAGGCTAAAAATAAGGTTTTCAGAACACAATCAGACTTGCAACCTTCAATTTCACCAACCAAACAGCCTCCAAACTC
Source organism: Ilex paraguariensis (assembly GCA_963454935.2). Taxonomy (NCBI): domain Eukaryota; kingdom Viridiplantae; phylum Streptophyta; class Magnoliopsida; order Aquifoliales; family Aquifoliaceae; genus Ilex; species Ilex paraguariensis. The sequence goes on along the minus strand of CAUOFW020008302.1, from coordinate 71,012 downwards.
ATTTTTAAAGGAAAAAAATGAGTTCCTAGATTCCCTTTTAGCTTGGAACACCTCTCCTTTGAAGGCCAATCATAAGATCCATGGAGATCAATTTCCATGGGTTCCCAAATCCTAGCACCACGCAAACTACCACCACCATCGGTCACGCCCACCTTCAAGATCACCACCAAACAACTCTATAACTTCCCAGAAGTAGAACCATACATACCACTCACTTAACTCAAATCCAAACCCGTTTGATAAAAATTGAAAACCCAACACTTTAAAATTCAAAATCGTGCATTAATACTAACCCAAACCAAAATCCAATTACATCAACAGATTTCCTATATCAAACTTAAGCTAGTATGATAACTCTGGACGTTCGAAGATGCTTCCTAGGAAAACCCAAAAATATTTGTAAGTGCTCTCTCTCTCTCTCTCTCTCTTCCATGATTTTTTTTTTGCTTCTTAACCGTCCAAACAACTGAGTCACCTCCTCCAAGCTCCTATGTGGTGCTCATGCAAGCTAGGAACACCTCCACCCACCACCTAGCTCCACAGAAAGTCTTTGGAAGCATCAAGGAAAAATGTGGAAATTTCTTATTTTTGACCAAATTTTGAATTTAATTAAAAATATTTTTTTTAAAAAATTCAATCTAGTTAAGTAACTCACTCTACAAATGCCAATTAATTCATTCGGACTCGAATTGTCCTTCAATTTAACTTACAAAGTTGATCTGAACCCCCTATCTCCCTGGTACACTTGGACATAATCTGAATGACTTAATCCTAAATGTGTACACTCAAGTGTAGGTGGTCAAGTTATAGTAATAATCTAGTTAAGTTTGGAGTCAAATCCACATGAAACTAATGTTGGGATTTAAAGTTAAGATCAATAGAGACAACAAAAAACTAAATATTGAAAGGATGGATTGTGATGGTGTTGATATTTTCTAAACAAATATGTAAGATTCTTAAATGGGAAAAGCTACTCTTTAGTAAAGGATCCAGGTATGATTTTATGTATTATTATAACCTATGCAACTGTATAACTCAGTTAACTCCCATGTCAATGACGAGTTAACTGGATGATGTCTGTATAAACAACAAGTACTTTTTTGGCGATTGAATGTAAAAACAATAAAGAGCAAGCTTCAACACTTGAAGGAAATCATAATTATTGTTTATAACAAGGTCTAACTTGTTAATAAACAATCAAACACCTTATGCGAAGTAGAGAGCTTTGTAAAGTCATTCAATTGACCAAAGTAAAGGAAAAGATAAAACATTGAAGTATAAAGAGATGTTGCATAAATGGGACAATAAGCACATACTCACATACCCTTCACTCTCTAATAAAGAATAAAAAAAGACTACTCATTCTTCATTACTATGGCAAAGCAAGAAGATGATAGAATAAGAGTAGAAAAAAGCCTCTCCAAAGTAAAAGATTACAACTACATATGAGCTTTTCTGTTTAACAAAGAATGAATGAAATACTACTCACCCTTCATGGCTATAAGAGACCTAGAAAGGTGATAGAAGTTCATCCCTCTAAATGAAGAAGAAAGTTTAACAATACAAGAAAGGTAAATAACTAAAATACAAGGGAAATGGTAGAAAGCTAACTAATTTGGGGGTTAATTCCTATAAACCCCTACATGTTTATAGTAATGTAATGATAAAATTGTTTAGTAATTTAATATATATGATGGCGTAGGAACGAACCATATGGGTTATAACCATAGAAAATGTTAATAGTGTAAAAATCGGGTAAGTATATAAAATTGTTTGTAATAGGACTTGTACCAACTATGTTTGATGTCCAAAAGTATGTTGTATAAATTTGGGTTGATTTTGGAAGGGTTGAAAATGGATTAGAAATGAAAAACCGAAGGAAACAGGCGAAATCGGAAAAACCGTACCGGTACAACCCAAAGTTACCATACCGGTACCCGGAAGTACAGCGAGCGTACCATACCAGTACACTCGGTAAAACCCAAAAATATTAACTCGCGATCTGTGGTCCGTTTTTGCCCTATAAATACTTAAAGACACCTCCTTTAGCCCCATTTCAACATTTCTAACCCTAGGAAACCTTAGAGAGAGAAAGAAAGGAAAACACAAGAGATTCAAGTGGGAAATATCAAATCTTCTAAATTACAAAAACAAGGTAGGGGCATTGAGGCTAGGGCTTATATGTATACATGTTTTGACTCTAAAGCCTATATATATGCACTGAAAACCTTGATTATTGATATTCTTTCAAAAATTATCATGTTTTAAACAAAGTTAGGGTTATATAACCATGAAATCTCTTTTCTTTGCATAAAACCCTAGTTTTCAAAGGAAATTGGTTTTCCTCTTGATTCTTCCTTTGTTCTTATTTAAAAAACTGTAGTGCTTTATATTGAACAATAGAATGGTATTGTTGAGGATCTCTTACTTAATTTCATCAATTTTTTTATTGTAATACAAATTGTGAAATTTGGGGATTTTAGAATTGGATTGTTATGTGAGAAATTTGTTGGGGATTGTATCTCTTGAGGATGTTGGGAAAACCATGGGTGACCGTTGACCGAGTATCATAGAGTGGGTAGATGTGTTTTTTACTCCGTGTAGGTTTGAATTTTTCCTACCACTCGTAGTGGAGTTGGTGCCTTGTAAGGACCAAGTCATTATTCGCTCACGGGTACCGTGGCTAAGGGTTCGTATACTATTCCTGGGTTGGATTCGTCACTGCCATTGTGTTGGTATACGCCCTTCCTAAAAAGTTGGAGATCCTTGCGAGGATTAGGTGTGTGAGTGTGGGCCAGAATATTCTCAATGTGTCGATTCATGCAATGTCATACATCATGCTTGAGATACAAGTACAAATTCATAGATACAATTGTGGTTGATTTACATTATGAGTAATGTTACAAATGGTGGATTGTGGTTCAATGTTAAAATGGTTATTTCTTGGAAATTGGTTTATCTCTTCATTTAATTATTGCTATTGCATAAAATAGAGATCTATTGAAATGTCCCTGTTTTATTTCAAATGTTATATATGATATTTGTGAAATGAGACCGGTTGTTTTTATATGTTTTCTAAACCTTGTTCAAGTTTGGAGGGATGTTGCTATAGAGCTTAGTGCTCATCCCATACAATATTATTAATTCTCAGACGTCGGTTTAGATGAAGAGCTCGGAGTTGACGAGCAGGTGGCTTGGGAAGCACAATTGGAGGAAAGCGTGGATCCCAAGGGGGATGTCCAGAGTTGATCTCTCCATGTTTTAGATTAGGGGATATATTTTGGTACATTAAGAGATGTATTTTGTTTATTCCGTTGCAAGATTAAACTTGATTCTTTTGAGATGTAATTGTCATAGGTTGATATATTATTTTGGGATGTAGATGTCATAGGTTGGCATATTCTTTTGGAGAACGTTGTAGATATTATGAATGATGAATGAAATTATCTTAATTATAGATATTATTAGTTGCTCTCGTGTTGTGAATGATTTTTAGATTGTAATGCCGTTCAAGGTGGGTTTTGGGGCGTTACAATTCCTCTTCGAAAGGTGTCTTTTGGAACTCAGTACAAATGGGGTATTTATAGGAGAAGAGGGCTTGAAATCCAGAGTTGAAGTCAAAAAGGTGAAAGCTTGTAGTCTTGACATGACATTCGAATGCAAATAATCCCATTAGAGAACTCTTTTGGATCTCCCTAGAGTTTTCTGGTTGTTGAGATGCTATGGCTTGAGCCCTTTCGAATGCTCCATAGCCCATTCGAATGCTATGCATGATGAACTACTAATATATATTGCTAGCCTTTAATCTACTTTTTGCATACATTAACACATATTTGTAAGCAATAAGCTAATATCACATGCTTGCCACCCACTTAATCCTACATGAACTAACATGTATAAAATAATAAAATCATGTCACATGGACACATATTGATTAAGTTCTTCACACTTTAACAAAACAATTCTCTTATCGTTATTCAATCCCACTAATTCTCATACATTATTCATATGCATTCAATAAATATTAAAGTATCCATCTTACAGGTTCCGGTCTCATCAATGTTCATAATTGAACAATAGTTACTTATCATGCACATTCATATCACATGTGGCCATGTTCGTAATAAATATTTATATGATCATCATACATATTTGGGTCTTACACCAAAGCTTAGATTGAGTGAGAATAAGTGTATTTTGAGTTTAGATATGTGTTTTTCATACACTTTTACTATATTTTACTTATCATCTTTTAGAAAATGCCTCCATGAACTGAAAAGCGGGTGCAGGTATAGACATTGGGTAGTAGAGCTCGCTTTCATACCCCGTAGTACCAAGAGCTATATAGGAGATAATTTTCTTCACAGACCATGCTTAAAGAGTGAGGAGTGAATCTCGTTGGGGTAAGTAACACCTCTGTCCCTTTGATGTTTGACTCGAGAGGGTGGATTGAGATATATGCGACCCTTGGGCCTGCAAATGTGGACATGGTTAGAGAATTTTACACATATTCGTGACACTACAGAGGATAGTGAGCACTTAATGACATATATCCGAGGTGTGTTGTTCAAGTTCTCTACTGAACTTATTGCCACCACCCAACATCTTCCACGGGTAGCACGTAACCCCTATCATTTTAGACCCGAGAATGTTATACCCCATCAAGTCGGCAGTTGCTTTTGTGTTATATGGAGCAGCATACCCTGATGGTTGGAACCATCAATTATGGTACTACAAGGATTTGGTGAGAGAGTATCATTTGACAAATCTGATTGCTAATTACAACATTGACTTGAAGGCTCATATTTTAACATTTCCCATAACATGAGCCTATCTTCTTCATGCAATTGGTATGGGTTTGGAGATAGCTCTTCCATGTGTGATTTTTTGAGTTATTCGGAGAACATTTGATCAAGGGAGGATTATTGATACTCTACCATTTGGTTCTCTTATCATCAGTATTTGTCTAGACATAGCGTGCCAGTGCTTTAGATTCTGATCAACTATTGAGACCAAAGAGACCTCTAGGGTAGGAGTCTTTGAGACAGAGCAAGACACATGCTAGATACACATTTGATCCCATGGAGGCTGAGGTAAAGGGTGACAAGATAAAGGTTAAGCTCCATGCTCCTACTACTGAGTCTGGATCATCTAGTCACGCACCGCCATCAAGGCAAAAAAAACATATTAAGGAACTCTTCTTGAATTTTCGCCATGTTCCAATAGGCCTTGGTCTAAGGGAGCTTAACCATGTTTTATCTTTATCCTTTAGAGAGAAAGGAAAAAGCTTCAATATAATGGATTTGAAGGTAGGAATTTTTGGAATCTAAACTAGGGAATTTAGGAAACAATGCAATCATGCCCGGTTTAAAGACAAAATGATGAGCTTGCACGCACACACACCTAGAACATGCTCACACAGAACACACACACGCCACTGACACCCTAGCAGCTAGCCATTAACTCTATAGGACACCTCCAGTTAGGGGTGCAACTTGGGTGGGCTAACCCGATTTCAACCCAAACCCAACCTGAAAAAATTAGGGCTTGGATTAGGGTTTTTAATAATTGAGTTGGGCTTGGGTCAAAAAACCCCAACCCGAATTCAATTTGGGCGGGTCTAGGGTTGACCCCTAGGGTTCCAAGGTTGAACCCGAATATTCATAACCATATAAATATATTTTTAAGTCTAGGGTTAATTTGTTCTAAAGTCTTCATTGTGCGCCTTCCTCACTTACTATTTAAGTAGTGAACTCTATGTTTGTACAAGGATTTTGGTTGTGGTTGCATTATCTCAAACATTGAGTTCTTAATATTATGATTTTTTTGTTAAAAACTTGATTGAAGTTGTTGTTTATTAATTTAGGTGAATATTATGTAATATATGTATCAGGTTTAGAACAACAAGTCTATTTTAGCCTCAATCTGAATTCAACCCGAGCTCGCTTGAATTAAACTCGGACTCAACCGAGGTAGGGTTAGGATTAGGGTTAGGGTTGAAGATTATATACCTAGGGTTGGGCTAGGGTTGACTGTCCAACCCACCCAACCTGCCCGAGTTGCACCCCTACCTCCAGTGACGCACTTGGTATCTCCTCCTCCTCTCTCTCTCTCTCTCTCTCTCACTCTTTTCCCCTTTGTCTCTCTAGGACCCTTCAACACACGCACATTCAGACACATCGATTAGGACACATGCACAACACAGTGCACGCACATCGACTCAGCACTCATCCTCACACACGCCCCAAAAATGTTCAACCAAATGCCACACTCACCTCCCCATAGCCACCTCCTCCATCACCATAACCCTTCTTTCACTCCCTTTACACTCACAACACGCACCTACCCACATGCACCACACACACAAATAGAACACACGTGGCACACACACACGAACACACATTCTCTGTTACCATCCTCTCCCCTCCACTCCTCAGACATAAAGACACCCCCCGTGAGATTTACTTCATTAGTGTTATGCGGATAAAGTCAACTGATCATTTTTTTTTGTGTTTTTTTTTCTTTATGTTATTCTTTTAGAGATGGTTGAATTTAATTAAGTATGTGGCCATACCTCATGTACCACGCTCCCTAGGTCCTCTCCATTTGTTTCATCAAATTAGTGGGCAACTGTTTATACAACTTTAGGCCACCTACAACTTAGTGTGGATGAGCAGCACAACCTTACAACACTCAAACTTGATGTTATTGATGGACGGATGACTTCTGTTGTGAGAGATCAGAGGGACATTCAGAGGGAGATACAATGACTTAGGCAAATGCTATATAATGGAGAATTCATTAATGAGGTGAGCATGAGACTTAGCTATGATAGATGTAGTGGAGATGATGTAAATGCAACCATTTGAGCCGTTGTATTGTAGAGGTTTTTCGTATATATCATATGGGAGATGAGAGTGTTTTTATTCATTCATGGCCTATACTAAAGTACTCTTTACTTTTTGTTGACTATATTTAATTTTGTTTGTTTAGTTAACTTTTTGTTTGTTGTGATGCACTCTTAGTTTTAATCTTGATGTTCTTATCATTTTTGAGTTTGAGTTATATGCCTTATTTGTCATTTTCTTATTTTACTTGCATGATTTGGCTAGTTGATATGCATTTATACCTTCTTGTTATATTATAATTCTAAGTCATGATTTTTTATATGTCCTTCGAGGCATCACAATATACTGTGTACCTCTGTTCCCTCTCCGGAACTATCAAAATAGGAGTTGAAGTAAGCCTCCTCTTCAACTCCTGAAATGTCTTCTCACGCGAGTCATTCCACTCAAACTTGACCTCCTTCTGGGTCAATCTTGTCGTAGGTGCCGCTAGTCAGGAGAAGTCCTCAATGAACCTCCTGTAATACCCTGCCAATCCCAAGAAACTATATATCTCGAAGATTGACTTTGGCCTCTCCTAATTCATGACTGCCTCGACCTTCTCCGGGTCCACGGATACGCCCAAAGCCTACACTACATGTCCTAAAAATTTTACCTCCCTAAGCCAAAATTCACACTTGCTGAACTTGGCGTACAACTGATGGTCACTCAAGGTCTGAAGAACAATCCTCAAGTGACTCTTATGCTCCTCCTTAGACTTGGAGTAGATCATCAAGATGTCGTCAACAAAGACCACGTCGAACTGATCTAAATAGAGTTGGAACACCCTATGCATGAGATCCATAATGCCACCGGGGTATTTGTCAATCTGAATGGCATAACTGTGAACTCGAAATGCCCATACCGCGTTCTAAAAACCGTCTTAGGGATATCTGCCTCCCTAACCCTCAACTGATGGTAACCGGTGCGGAGATCTATCTTGGAGTAGACTCGCGCCCCTCTCAGCTGATCAAACAAATCATCAATCCTCGACAAAGGGTACCTATTCTTGATAGTAATCCTATTCAACTACCAGTAGTCTATGCATAGTCGAAGGGTCTTGTCCTTCTTCTTGGCAAACAACACTGGAGCGCCCCAAGGTGAAGTGCTCAGTCTAATAAAGCCTTTGTCCAACAATTCCTGTAATTGGACCTTGAGTTCTTGTAACTCAGCAGGTGCTAGCCTATGTGGAGTCATAGAAATGGGCAATGTACAAGGGTGCAACTCAATGGTGGAGTCTACATCCCTGTGTGGAGGTAATCCCGGTAGTTCATCTGAAAAAATATTCTCGTATTCACAAACCACCCGAGGTACATCCAACTCCTGTCTCACCTCGTCCTCCAGGGTAAGGCTTGCTAGCCAACTCATCAACTACCCATGCAAATGGTAGTCATACACTACTTGGGCTAAAGCGTCATGATTTTCCCCCTAGAACTTGAAACAAATACCATCTGGGGTGTAGGCAGTGACTCTCTTACGATCATAGTCTATGACGACCCGATGTGCCGTTAATCAATCCATCCCTAGGATGACATCGAACTCCAACATGTCCATAACCCTAAGCTCCACGGTGAGTAGAATCCCTGAGATCTCTAATTCACAATCCCAACATATCTAGACCACCCTCACCCTAGCTCCTAAGGGAGAAATCACATGTAATGACTTTTCCAAGGTCTCGACCTCTAAGCCCAAATCTTTTAAACATGATGCAGCAATAAAAGAATGAGATGTACCAGAGTCAAATAATACCCTTGCCCATAAGCGAGAGAGTAGAAATGTACCATGTATCATAGACTAATCTACTGGCTTAGTCTGAGGCATGATGGCGAAGACACGCCCCTAGGTCCTTGAAGTCCTGGCTTATGAGCCTTGTCCCCGACCTCGACCCATGCTCTGGCCTATCTGGCCTGATTACAGAGTCCCCGCACGTGAAGTAGTAGGGACTTGTGCAGCACCTTGGAACTGGTACTAGCTTCCCTGGCCCATGGTGGGGTAGGGAGGAACAAAGTGTGTCTGTGAGTGCCCCACCGATGGCTGGGACTGAGATGCTCCATAGCTTTGGGATCCCTGCCACTGAGGACAATCCCTCTTCATATGACCCGACCGGTGGCAATGATAACAAGTCCTTTGGCATGCCTAATAGGAAGGCCTCTGATTTCTCCCTCCTTGGGAGGATTGACCTTGGCCTTGGCCTTGATAGCTGCAGCCCTGTGGAGTCAAATTCCTCTGCTTCTTCCCCAAACTAGAAGATGAGGATTGACCATCATTCTTCTTGTATTTTACACCCGTTTCCCGGATGTTTCGTGTGTCATCTACCTCCCTCTCAATAGCCAGAGCTGTCGCGACGATCGAGTCCAAGTCTTGCAGAAGAAGACCCACAATTTTACCCCGGATGGACAATTTTAGGCCATCCTCAAACATCCTCACCTTGGCCATGTCTGTGGCCACATAATCATTGGTGAAATAGGCTAATTCAGTGAACTTAGCCACGTACTCCATTACTGTCATCATCACTTGTCTCAAGTTTAAGAACTCCTAAGCCTTTGCATGTCGAGCGGCCGCTGGGAAGTACTTGCCCATGAAGAGCTCCTTGAACTCACCCTTTGTCGTCGTTTCCAAGTTCTTCGAGGCCTTTACCCAATCCCACCGCACTTGGGATTCTCCCTCTAGCTGGAATGTAACTAGTGTTATCTTAGTGACATCGGAGGTGATCCCCAAAGCTCCTAAGATTTTGTCGACTTGTCGGAACCAATGGTCAAGCACCATAGGATCCGCCCTTCCTTGAAAGGTCGGTGGTTGGTGTGCCTTGTACTTTTGAAGGTTACTTAAGCCTCTTTGGCCCAGATTTGCACTAGCCTATGCAATGGTAGCAGCCGCAGCACTAGCTTGTGCAAAGGTAGCAGCCGTAGCACTAGCTTGTGCAATGGTAGCAGCCGCAGTACCAATAGCCTCCACGAAGGCTTGATGGTCAAAGGCCGGTGGTGGTTGGTTGTTGTTCCACCCACCGCCTCGGCATCCTCTTCCTCGATTTTCCATCTACACACATATTAAATAGCAATCGAATACTCACATAGTATCCCAAGATAGGGATTTTCTTTAAACTTTGAGATTTCTCTCCTTGTCTCACTAATAGTGCGTGCGCCACCAACTGGTAGGCATTTACACAATGAACTATCCCGTTCATCCCTTTTTTCGTACCCAAGGTTATGTTTTCTAACCCTAGTGTTTCTCTTTCTATATACATTTCTATCATGCATATATTTTACATAACACTTAGCACATAATCATGTAGCATATTTGAGCACATAACATGAAATGCACAATTAATGCAATGGTCTAAGCACATGCCCTTCAAGCCCTAGGTAAATCGTATACTTGGGCTTTGATACCAAGTTGTGGCGCCCCAAAAACTGGGGGTCCTTTGTCACCCCGTTAACTTGCGGAATACCCGTGGATATCATGTAACTCGATATCATGCCGTTATGCCCCATTTATCGGGATTCATAATTTAACAAAATTCGGGCAGAGTCTCCTTTGTACAGGGAGCTCTACCCAAAACACAATTTGTGCAATCATATAACATTGACCACACCGGGTCTATTTATCCACACTCCCATGACAACATTTAATTACATGACCCATCCGAGGTCTAACATACATCAATTCATAGTGTATACAAGTTCTATTACAAACTTTTACATACGATTGCATGCCAAAACTGAGTTTTCATAGTTATTGTACAAAAAAACCCAAGGTAAAGCCACACAACGGCCTTTCTTCATCCTTGGGGCCCTGAGTGAGTGTCATCCACTGGTGTGTATCTTGCACCTGAAATATTTTCCCGTATAGGATGAGCTACGCTCAATAGAGTGTCTCCTATAGAGGCTATTCCTCAATCTAGATGCATATGAAATGTTCACAACACAACCAATCAATAATTCAAAATATTCCAATCAAGAATATGCATCCAATGATAGGAATTCTATGTCGTGCCATGAAATGAGATGAGACTCACTCATGCACTTTAACCCGAGTCCTCACTGACTCCCACAACACAATACAATGCACTTGTGCAATGAAACCGTCATTTGACGAAAATTCATCCAATGATTGTTTGAAATAAAAGTTATGTTTTTATAAAATCAAATCATTGATAGATGTTACCCATTGAATGGGTGTTTTATAAAACAAAATCTTATGTCTTTGTTGGGCAGCGAATTTTGGTATCATAACCGCCAGTTCCGTACACCATCACACTTTTCTGGAATTTCACCTCAAGGGAGTGTGTGAACCAAGTAGCTGGGTTTTACACCCGAGGGAGAATCTAGCCCTTCTTGCTATATCCGACCCAAGTTTTCCATGCATGTAACCGTGCGACTCAGTCGGATCTTCAATCTAACTTTTTCGAGCCCACAAATCAAGCACCAAGTATGGTGTTTGATTAAACCATGCACCCACACTCATGCATAAAGCCCATGAATGTGATGCCAACACCATGCCCAATATGCAATAATGCCAAATGAGCAATTCAACCACATGTCCACATGTTCCATGGCAATTTATGTCACATGCATATAATCACTAAAATTCATTATCATGTCAATACATCAACTAGCATATATCAACATTTATACCCAACACAAGGCTCAAGCATGACATTTCACAATTTCATGTCAATCACACTTAATCACAAGACATGAAATAAACATATAACATACCCACATAAACCAATTTTTCAAGGGATTACACAAGTAACTCCCACATATTAAATTCAAAGTAGAACTTGAATCAAACTCATTCTACACCTATTTCCTCATTTCCATAACCATAGACTCACTACCATAACAAGAGGCAAGACAGAGTAATTTCATACCCCTAATCATCCCCTATGAACACCATAGGTTGAAAATAAACCAAAGTAGAAAGAAACTCTACCTCTTGGAGTGTAAAACGAATGATAGAACCTTCAAGAACACCAACACCAACCTCCAAGTCTTGATTTCCCAAAATTCAATCTTTGGATCTTCGGTGAAATCCTTCATTTTTGGTGTGGTTGTGTAGCCCTCGTCGACGAGATCGACTTTAATTCTTGGCCCAAAAAATTCCGACCGACGGAACTCCAGAAATTGTAGGGAGAAAGCTTGGATTTCTCACTTTTCTCCTCTCTTCCTCTTACACATTAAGCACACTGGTTTTAGTAGAGTTTTCTGTTAGAAAATTGGATTTTTAAGGATATTTATAACCCTGATGCGAGGTGTACGTCGCGCCACACGCTCGCCTTGTCCGGGTCCATTTTTTGACCCAAAACGATTAATTTCATCCTGGTTTAAGTTTAAATTAATTTTATTTGAACTTTAATTCAATTATAAGCAAATTTTAAAAAAATTATTTGTGGGGACCTTTGTGAGGTCACCCGCCACCTAGTCACCTCGAAATACGTGTAAAATTCAACTATTTCAGAATTCGACGAAATTTGTCTGGGTGACTCGATTTCGCGATGCAAATCCAACGGTGAAGTCCGTTGTATCATCCAAGCTCCAGAGATATACTTATTTCAAATCTGCATTAAAGTGGTGAATTACTATTTTGCCCCCTTTCAGAAAAAGTTCAAATTTACCCAGGTTTTACACCAAGTGAGGGTCATCCATAGGTGTTTACCCAACACCTAAAATATGTTCCCATAAAGGGTGAGCCACGCTCAATAGAGTGTCTCCAAAGGAGGCTACTCCTCAACCCAGATGCATATAAACTGTTCACATGCAATTCGTCAAACAATTATCCATTCAAAAGTAAACAATTCATAAATGACTACCACAATGCCATGCTATGTCATGAGAATAAACTCACACATGCAATGCAACCCAAGTCCTCCACCAGATCCTATAACACATGTTATGTCATGTGTATACATCCGAGCATTCCAAGCCCCTACCATTGATGTTTCACATACAATGACCATTTTATAAAATCTCGGGTCTTTCTTGGGATGGGTATTTATGGACTTCCACCAACGAGTACCCAACTGGCACGACATCTATGGACTTCCACCAATGGCTCCGCATACGTCGACACACTTTATGGACTCAATACCAACAAAAGTGTGTATCTGAAATTACCAGGTCTTGCACCCGAGGGAGAATCTAGCCCTTCTTGCTAACCCTGACCTTTGTTTTCAATGCAACCCATGCAACTCAGTCGAACCTAGGTCTAACTTTCTCTAGCCCACGTATCAACTCGCCAAGGATGATGTTTAATCAAAACCATGCACACGCACTCACACTCATGTCGAATGCCCACGAATGCGATACTACCCGTTCATATGCAAATGAGATGAAAAATTGCAGTCCATATCTCTATGCAATCAACTTTATAATTGCAATTACAATAACATGTTCTTCATATCATAAGCCTATAATGAACATATTCCATCTCCGCAAACATATCTAATTTCTCAATGTACATTATATCATAAAACATATAATCACATTCAACAATGTTCCCAAAGCATGTTATAGCATATTCTATACACATAACACACTTAATAATTCTTAGGCATTTTAACAAACACGTACACGGCACATAGATTATATAAACACATAGCATGCCCAAAACATCACATTATTCATCAAATTCAGAATCAAGCAATTTCATCAATACCCAATCAAGCAAGAATTAGTTTTAGCATTTTCCTATACCCATTTTCATATTCCAAAAATTCTAGGTATGTGTAATAAATGAGATTTTATCTCTAACACCCTACCTATTTCATATTTCAATCCTAGGTTGAAAATAAACCTAGTTAGGAAAGGAACCCTACCTCTTGTAATGCAATACCACGTAGGAGAAGTTCCATAAACCCCAAACCAAGCCTCAATACTTTAATCCAAAAAATTCAGTCTTCTAGATTTTAGTGAAACCCACGATCTTTGGTATGTACACGTAGCTATCGTCGTGTAGAACAACCTTTGTTCTTCGCCCAAAGAGATTCAACGATCGGATCGCCGTAGATCAAAGGTAGAAGCTTGGAGAACTTGAAAAATCTCTCTTCTCGCTCTCTCTCTCTTCCGATTGTGTTTGGTTGAAGAATGGGGAGAAAAATTGAATTTGTCTCCCCTTTTACACCCCTTAAATGTTTGGCCAATAACTCACCGCACGTCCCATCTTTTATGATCTGATTTCATTCTGAATAAATTTAATCTCGTCCTATTTTAGGTTTAGTATATTTTTATTGAAATAACTTTAAATTTTTTTTTGGGTTTCGCAATTTAATTTTGATTGCGTTTATTTTAGTGTGTGACTCCCGATCGCATCGTAAATGCGAAGAATCCAACTATCTCGGAATTCGACAAAAATTGACTGGGTAGCTATATTTCACAAGACGAATCCAACGGTAAGGTCCGTTTCATCATCCGAATTTCAAAAAAAATTGAGTTTTTCAAACCGTACCATAACGGCTAATTACCATTTTACCTTTTTAACAAAAATTTAAATTTTCTGGGTTTTACATTTCCAAACCCGTATGTTTTGTGTTTCTCTAACATATGATACTATTTATGAGGTTTAGGTTTGAATGGTGATGTGCAAGACTACGATCTTAAGGCTTCATCTAAAGAAGTAGATCTTGTACTTAGATAGAGATTTTGGATGTGTACTTGAGAGTTGCGATTAGATTTATAATTTATTTTGTTCAATGGTTTGGGGTTGTAATCTTAATTTCTAACGTGTATATTTTGTCATGAAATTGTCAAAAGAGGAGATTGGTAGATAATATTTTGTAATTGAATAATTTTGTGGAATCCATTGTAAATCTCAACCTTTTTATGGTTATGATGCTATCAAGTTAAATATCTGAAAGCATCATTGAAGAGAGGAAATCAAGCGTCAGAGCAATATTTTTCAATCTCCATATACACCTTCATACTTAGGACAAAGTTAATGACCTAGACACCTAAGATGAACCGTTAGTTACTTTTAGCTTAGGATGATTAGGATGAAAATGGAATTGGAAGCAATCCGTTTATGGTTCCTAGGTTATTTCAAAAAGAAAAGATTTTCTAAATCATTTTGCATTTTGAAAATATAGATTGAGCTATTATTAGACCCCTCTTGAAAAATAAGTGCTCAAGATGACTAGTTTTTACTTGATTTTGTGCTTCAAAAATGATAGGGACCGAGCTATGCTCACCAGCCTTGGCAAGAGCAATCTTTTAATGACTTAAGAAATTAGACAAGAAAGGCCACAAGGGAATAACACAGAGATCACTCGAACGGTGCTGCTCCTAGAAAGGATGGAAATGTGATTTTCATTCTAGTGTCAACTGCCCTATGACCGCCCTCCCACTGATCGAACAATCATTTGTGAATCTGAGTTTTCTTATTTACTAAGACTACCCTTATTTTGTACCTATAAATAGGGAGAGCCTTTCCTACAGTTAGGTTAAGTCTCTTGTGAGATTTCTAAAAGAGAAAATATTTTTTCTATCTTGAAAGATTCCACCACAAACTTAGATCTCTAAATCCAAAGGCTACCACTAGAGATTATAACCAACCTCATAACTTGGAGTTGAAGAACTTGATGGTTTTACAAACTCATTGGTGTGTGGATACTGGGAGTTGTTGGTGTGCCCATGATTGCTTGAGGCCTAGACAAACCGTGGGGAGGAGATGACAAAGTGAAACTACATTAGACATTGAAAGAGGGACTTTGATGGAGAGACAACAAGAAAAGGAGCATCTAATCATGATATTGGTTGAAGTATAAGACTCAAGTACGAATATGTTGACTTAGCGAGTAGTGGGTTAGGCTTTAGTGAACCGAGAAGGTTCCCCGCAGTTTTTCCTGAGACGGGTTTTTTGCGTCAACAAATCACTTGTGTTCCTTATTTTTTATTGTAAACACATGATTGTGAGCACACACGAACACTATATGTTTGTTGGAATGATTGTTTAAATATCTATTCATACATAGTTGTGCAGTAGGTTTGGGATTTGGGATCGTCGTGAGATTGATTGTTGAGTGCATTAATTGAAGATTAATTAAAATCAATTGTCATGGTTGAGTTAGGTTGTGGTGATTAAAAGGCGTTTCTCACTATTCATTGAAATATGTGTGAGAGAAGAGGTAATTGTGGTCAATTTAGGTTTTATTAGTGATCAATTGAGCATTAATTTGAAAAACCTATTCACTCCTTCTAGGTAAAGTGTCTATAGCTCCATGTGTATAATTGTGAGAAACTTCCCGATTTCTTTCAATTTCAATTAATTGATGGGTCACTTCTAATTCCGTGTCCAATCTGTGTTATATTATTCTTCATTGTTGTACTGGATTTAACATCCTATCACGTTGAGCCACCTCCCGGGTTACTCGTATTGCTCTTCCCACAGCCCCAGTTGTTAGTCTAATCTTCATCCTCCTTGTATATTCATCTTGTCCTATAATCTTGTGGAGCTCATACTAATTATTCCATTGTGCCATTTTCATTAGTTTCACTGGTAATCACCAATTCAAACATCATCAACTCACTATTAAATAAAAATTCATGAGTCAATCACTAAATCAACTACTAAACATCTCTTAAAGCAAAGTACTATATCATATCCATAAATGAAAGAAGTAGGGTTACATAACTAAGTCAAATTTCTACACACTCAAAACAATCTAATAGTCACACAAAAATAAATAGTGCTCTTATATTTATGCACCTGAGCACACACCCTATTAGTCGATAAATACACTATATACTATGTACACAAATTAATCTCTGATTTTTAGTTTCCTCCTTCACTCGTCATCTCCCAGATCATGAACCTCCACTGGATCCTCTGCACACAGTTACCTTATCCATTCATACCCCCTGCCTCCCACGAGTTCATCGTCGGTGACCTATTCCTCTCATTACCCTACTGCCTAGTAACACCAGCCCATATAGGTGGCCAACGTTATGCTTGTTGTAGTGCCATCTCCTTTAATAGCAACTGATAACAACTCTCATTCTTGACCATGCTCACAGCTCTCTTCACAGTTCTGACAAGCCCATTCATCCTATCATGCACAAATATTTTTTTCTCTTTAGGAGGTAAGAAAAGCCATGTCCCAGTGATGAGCACGTAATATTACATTTTTAACGGTCTCATTACATGCATTTTAACTCAACTCTAAATTTAATTACTTAAAGTTAGTCAAATTTATTAATAATGTAGGAATTTGATGTTGCAGGTAATCATGGGATAAATAATGGCTTTCGGAACCCTACAACTAAGTGTGGATGAGTGGTGAAGATATGGACACATTACATGAGGATTTGGAGGCTTAGAAGTGAAAGAAATCAAGGAGATATCAATGCTTGGTAACATAGGCACCGACACCCACACCATTTGGTAGCAGTACCTCTGTATTCCCCATTTTTGACCATGATCCACTTAGAATCTGAACAAGTTCAAAACATAAAAGTTGTATACTTAAATTACTTAAAGTTATGACAAATTTATGAAAACTGGTCCTGAGCTTGCATCCCCCTTAAGACTTTCCAGAAGGTTTTTCTTCGACCTTCCAGAAGGTTTGCACACTGGAAAAAACCTTTCGAAAGGTTTTGTTTTCGACTTTCTAGAAGGTTTGGCCTAGAAACGCCAGACACCTACAACTCAAACTCCACTTGCTTGGGGGTCCCACCTATGATTATCCCACACATCCCCTGACATATTCTACATAGGCATGGTGGGTGAAGGCTAAGATTGTCCTAGCCTGTCCAAGTCATCAACTCACCTCCCATTGATGGGAAGCTTGCACACACATGCTAAAGGAGCCATATGGACGAAAAGTGTGGTGGTTTCTACACCATTTATGCAGCCCCAAGCAAGCTTTTGAGGAGGGAGGCTACCTAAGCTTAGGAGTAGTTTAGAGAGAGAAGTTTCCAATGAAGAAGATGAATTTTAGAGAGAGAAAGTTAGATTTTGCATTTTCTTCTCAATTAGAGTTGTAGTAAGCTTTAAATCACTTGTAATCTTTACTTCTTGCACTTTAGTCTCTTTTATTTCAAGTGTATTTCAAGTTTAGTTACATTTTCTAGCATTTCAAGTTATACATTTGGGTATTGTTTTCCAACCTTTATATTTTCACTATGAATGCATTCTCTCTTGTAGTTTAACTATTTTCTTGCATGAATACAACTACTATGTTCAATTTCACTACCATGTCTCGTTACACATTGTATGTCTTTGCATTTATTATGAGTAGCTAAGTTTTTAGTTGGTTAATCCAAGGGAGATTTCCTCTTGAGTATGCTAAATCAACCCTTTCTCATTCATCCTCGCAGTGTAAGTTGTTTGGTTTGACTACGTTGAGTGCGGATGGGGTTGTGAGCTCTTGATACACCGTAGACTTGTCATGGGGTATGCTTGAGACTACACCTCCAAATTAGTCCTTCACTTCCTACGAATCAATCAAGCACCGAGACACCATTGGAATAACGTTTTGAGTTTATTTGGCATTCCCATTGGAATAACCCCTTTGGATTAACCAACCTTGTTTCCATTACATTGTAAGCAAAATCTCTAGTCACCCAAACACCAATTCACAAGATTTTACACTTTTCCATTTTTACAAAATCACCTTCACCACAATTTGACCTTCCTTCCCTAAGGAAACGACCTTGGAATACTCATTCCAAGTAAAACATGACACTTGAATGTTTCTCTACGCTTGGGGAGCACTTTTGCACACACACACACAGACACACATGTTTTTCCCATTTCTAGCATCGAACCCAAGGGAGAGTGACACTTTCCCATCCATATAAGCCATATACACATTCGAGTGTTCGTGTTGGGAGATTAGAGTGAACGCGATCAAGCACCCAACAACTTCCAGAATATTTTCCCAAAGAACCTTCACTGCTTCCCAATTAACCATCTCATCATAGGTTACCAACATCGAGCCAAAACCCCATTCCTGGATGTCAACATGTAGATCATCCCAAATCGACATTTCCTATAAAACCCACGTTAATCAACAGTCAATAATAACAAAGATATAGTATCGACCCATTTAAGACCTAACCATTGCTCTGATACCAAATTGTAACACCCTAGAACGCCCAAGCATGCAATGTATGTTTCCTCAACTCACGGAAGCAGTCAATGATAATAAATGTGATCCAGTGTAACTGTTGAGCGGGTCTTATATCTACTAATTGAGTACTTTCAGCTTAATAAAATTGCAAGTTTTCAATTATTTTATGTTCATTTTTATTTGTTTTGAGTGTTTTAATGTTATTTTGTAGGAATGATCATTTGGAAGGAATCATGATCATTTGGTAAGAAACAAGGTCAATTTGGAGCCAAAAAGTTGGATTTTTGGAAGAGGAGGCTAAAGGGCATTTTAGGCCTGAAAGGAGGGGCGCCCCAGCCCCAAAACTAGCACCCTAGTGCCAACTTACTCTCCAAAACAGCGCCCCTACGCCATTTTGGGCACCCCCGCACTTGTGTTGGTTCGTGTCATGAATTTTACCTTGTTTTTGACCCAAAATTGGACTCAAAAGCTACATATATGCTAGGGTTTGTGTGGGGATGATATACTGACTTTTGGGGGCTAAAAATATCTAGAAAAGCCAAGAAATTGGAAAAATATTGAAGACACAAATCGAACAAATCGACATGAAGAATATTAGTCATGAAGGCTAGAGAAGGATTGAAGATTGCACCTAAGTTTTCATTCTTTTTTCTTACTTTTATTTCTTGATTTTCTAAGATGTTATTTAATTTTAGAATAATTTTTTTCAATTACGTTATGAACTAAATTTTTATTAAGATTGCAACGGAACCTATGTCTAGTTAAATTAATCTACTCGCGTTTCTAGTTCTTATTGATCTTATATTAGTTGTTTGTCATATTTTGTGATTGATGTATGATTGTGTGGGCAACAATTAATTTGATAACTTAGATGAAATTGGGAGATGTATTTTAGGTTTATATCTGAATATGATGACATGTGCCTAGTTAATTCTTCTTAGGATTGAATAGCTGAGTTTGTGTATACGATAGGAATATACCTATATGCCGTGTGTAAGTTTTAAGAGAGTTTGAACTTAATGAATCTATTCCAACTTATTTTGCATAGGAATATAGTAATTTAATTGGGATAGATAATTTTATCTAACTATCGGAATAGGTTTGATAAATAACTTTGAGTTCTCAGTTAACAACTTATTTTGATCAATTAACTAGAAATAGAGTTAGAAAGGTTAATACGAAGCCTTAGGAGAAGTTGTAATCTTAACTTCTTTTATCCAGTAAATTCATTCCTTGATTATTAAGTTTAGGTTTAGTTTTAAATTAGTAAATTCATAGTTCAATTCCAATTGTTTAAATAAAATTCAAATTGATATAAAGTTAGTACTTGGAATTTGGTAGCAATAATTCTCCGTGGGAACGATACTCCACTTATCACTTTATTACTTGTTGATCGTGCATACTTGCATGTAAATTGTCAATACCAAATTCGGACAACAAGTTTTTGATATATGCTAGGGTTTCTGTATACTTAAGTTGGTCCGTGCGGCAAATTTTACCTTGTTTTTGATCCCGAACTGGACTCAAAAGCTACATATATGCTAGGGTTTGAGTGGGGATGATATACTGACTTTTGGGGTTTGAGTGGGGATGATATACTGACTTTTGGGGGCTGAAAACATCTGGAAAAGCCAAGGAATTGGAAGAAAATTGAATACAGAAATCAACATGAAAAAGATTGGTCTTGAAGGCTAGAGATGGATTGAAGATTGCACCTAAGTTTCATTCTTTTCTCTTACTTTTATTTCTTGATTTTCTAAGATGTTTTTTAATTTTAGAATGATGTTTTTCAATTACGTTATGAACTAAAGTTTTATTAAGATTGCAACGGATCCTATGTCTAGTTAAATTAATCTACTCTCGTTTCTAGTTCATATTGATCTCATATGAGTTGTTTGTCATATTTTGTGATTCATGTATGATTGTGTGACCAACAATTAATTTGATAACCTAGATGAAATTGGGAGATGAATTCTAGGTTTAGATCTGAATATGTTGACATGCGTCTGGTTAATTCTTCTTAGGATTGAATAGCTGCGTTTATGTGTAGGATAGGAATATACCTATATGCCGTGTGTAACTTTTATGAGAGTTTAAACTTAATAAATATATTCCAACTTATTTTGCATAGGAATATAGTAATTTAATTAGGATAGATAATTTTATCTAACTTTCGAAAGAGGTTAGATAAATAACTTTGAGTTATTAGTTAACAACTTATTTTGATCAATTAACTAGAAAGCGAGTTAGAAAGGTTTATACGAAGCCTTAGGAGAAGTTGTAATCTTAATTTCTTTTATCCAATAAATTCAACCCTTGATTATTAAGTTTAGGTTTAGTTTTAAATTAGTAAATTCATAGTTCAATTCCAATTGTTTAAGTAAAATTGAATTGATATAAAGTTAGTACTTGGAATTTGTTAGCAATAATACTCCATGGGAAGGATACTCTACTTATCACTTTATTACTTGTTGATCATGCATACTTGCACGTAAATTGTCAATACCAAGTTTGTAAATTCCCACATGTCTATACTATCAACAATCATCCAATTAGCTTTGTTTTACTTTTAACGTCTTTATTTACATCATAAATCAAACTATAAGAATAATAAGTATAAAGGGCTAAATAATAAAAGAGAAAAATATGACATTTGCATTCTCATCAATGAGTTAGCTTAGAGGAATTGAAGAAAGATTTTTCTAAATATACTAGTTCTACATCATGTTGTCATGGATGATTCTAGGAGACGGAGGGTAATTTGGTTTTAGTTAATGAATGATGATAGACATGGATCTTTCTGAAATTCATCCTATCTATATTGGAGATGGGTACGAGATAGGATTTGTGACAAAAGACACCCAAATTCGAGTTAGACAAGTATAGAAGAACCAAGCAGTCCGGCAGACTACCTTTCACTAATTTGATCATAACTCTTGGTTGGAAAGTCCAAATTGTGCACCGTTATTTTTGTTAGAACCCTAACTCTTATATCTTTCCAACCATATAGGTCACACATACTAAAAATACCTGAGTCAAATCAATTTATTCTCTGAAGTTGACCAAAAATCTACACTATGGTGTTCCTTGGATAGTAAATTGTTGTGCTTTCTTCTTAGACCTTGAAGGTGTAAACCCCCATATGTTTATATTAATATAGTAATGTACTTGTTTAGTGATTCTTATATATATGTAATGACTTAATAATAAACCATATATATATTGAAATCGTAAGAATAGCACCTATAGCGTTTCAGAGGAATAAAATAGAAATTTTGATGTTTTGAGTGTTAATTTATTTTAGTTTTGAAAAAAATCATAAAAATAAATATTTTCAGGTTAAAATAACATTAAAAATGAATTCGGAACGTCAAAAATCCTTGGGGTAGTCATATGGATCAAATTGGAGATTTTAATGACAAAACCGTAATTTTTAGAGAAGACCCAAACAGCCCATGAACAGTGAAATTCGGGGCTGCTATATCTAAAACCCCATATTCAGCCCCTTTTCTCTCATTTCTTTCACTCCCCTTTCATTCCACACCTCTTAGAACCCTGAAGGAAGATTAAGGGAGAAAGAAAATGGAAGAGCAAGGTCTCTAGAGCTTGGGCTTTGCTTGGAGATCTTGATTCGTGGTGGGGGTTTTTCTCTCATTTCTCATACATTGAGGCTAGGGTTGTATATATATATGTATGTCTTTCACTTGTCTTCACATATATATATGCTATGTACTACATGATTCTTGACATTTTTGCAATAAATAGCCTGTTTCAAACATTTTGATTGTTGGGTAACCATTGAACCATTCTTTTTCATAATCAAACCCAAGTTTTGAAGAAAATAGATTTTTCCTCTTAAATTCCTTTTTGTCTTGATTACCAAACTTTAGTGCTTTACCTTGTATAAACAAATGAGGTTTATAATGATCTCTTGTTCATTTTTCTTAAATTATGCTATGATGGATTACTTGAGAAATGGTGGAATTTGGTAATTTCTTTGAGATGGTTGCGAATGGAGATATTCTTGGTTTCCTTTTGTGTATGGTTGTTTGTGATGGACTTGAATTACTTACGAGATATGTCGTAGAGTGTAAATGTCAGTCGAACCCCGTGGTGGGGGGAGATGGTTTCTTACACTTGTAGTGGATTGGTGTTTGGCAACACAACTGCTATCGTACGCCTAGAGTTCGAACTAGGGATGGTATACCTTTCTTGGGGAGGGATTCGGCAATGCCATTGGTATGGTATACGCCCCTTTCCAAATGTGCTTGTGATTATTATAGGTGGACTAGGTATAATCGTTGGGTAGATTCAGGAGAAACTATCAACCTACATGGCCTTGGGGATGCACCAGAATACACGGGATTGTTATAGTGTTGGGAATTGTTCTTTGCACTAGAAATGGTTTCTACAAGATTTTGGGGAAGTATGGGATTCCGCAAAAACTTGTGAGAAATCATTTATAGTGGAATGGTTATTTAATTGTATATTGTGTTCATTTATTCTTTAATTACTGTTATCCCTTAAAGTTGAGATCTATTTAAAATTCTCTGTTTTCTTTCAAAAGTTATATATGATATTTTGTGAAAAAAAAAAATAAAGGAGACTGACCGAATTTTAAATGTTTTCTAAACCTTGTTTGAGTTTGGGAGAAATTTTCTATAGAGCTTCATACTCACCCTCTACTGCTAACATTTTTTAGATTATGTACTTGAGGAGGAGTTAGGAGCCCAGGAGGCCGCCCAGTGGGAGGCTCCAATTGACGGGAGTGTGGATTCCAAGGTGGACGCATAGAGCGACCCATTTTCTCTTGTACTAGACTAGGATACTCTTTTGTACACTATAAAGTCTAGTTTATTTTGTTAATCCTGCTGCGTTATATTAGTTAATTTTTGAGATGTAAATGTCATGGTTTGTCATATTCTTTTGGATAATGTTGAAAATATTTTATGGATAAATGGACCCGGTGTGGTCAAAGTAGTATAATTGCACAGGTTGTGTTTTGGGTAGAGCTCCCCGAACAATGGAGACTCTGCCCGAATTTTGTTAAATTAAGGACCCCGGTTATTTATGGATTTATTAGTTGCTCTCATGATATGAATGGTTATAGGTAGTAATGCCTCCCAGGGTGAATTTTGGGGTGTTACAGAATGTTATCAAAGCCTAGGCTTTAGGTCTTACATGGGAGCTGTAGGTTATGGATTACCACTAGGGAAGGTAGGATTAGGTTGAAGAAAATTGTTGGTCTAATTTTATATGAACCTTATGCTTTAGATTAAAGTGATATTTAGGATGTCTTGTGCATCAATGAAACTAAATTGTGAATTGATGTGCAGGATAGACGGTGAACGTGTACGTGGACGTGGACGTGGGCGTGGTCATGGTCGGGGTGGACAAGCAAATCCACCACCACCATCACCTCCCGATGCCATAAGCGGCATATATCATTGTTTGAGGGAGCTCACCACTTTGGTACAAAATCAGAATGGAAACAACAACCATAATGGAGGAGCTCATCCATTAGCCCAAGTACTGGGCAACGGGAACGAGAATCGGCAGATAGTGGTTCTTAGAGAATTTCTACACCAACACCCACCTACTTTCCAAGGGAGCTCTAACCCCTTGGATGCGGATAAATGGATCCGTCGGGTCAAGAAGATATGTGATGGTATGGGAATGGCCGATGATCTTCGGGTCGGCTTGGCTATCTATCTACTAGAGGGGGAGGCGGACCATTGGTGGGAATCGGTGAAGAGGAGGAGGACCTAGGATGCTCTTACTTGGGAGGAGTTCGACCAGATCTTCCAAGATAAGTATTTTTTGGAATCCATCCGGGACAAGATGAGCACCGATTTTCTAGCTCTTCGACAGGGTAGCTTGACTGTGATGGAGTATGAGAGGAGGTTTGATGAGCTATCCCGATATGCCGTGGAGTTCATTTCTATAGAGGCTAGGAAGGCCAAACGTTTCGAGCAGGGCTTGAGGCCTGCTATCAGAGAGAAGCTGGTGGCTCTCAGGATCCGTGACTATGGGGATCTGGTGGAGAGGGCTACGTTGGTGGAGAGAGACATAGAGGATACTCAGCGGCGACAGAGCCTTATGAGGGGAGGTCCGATTCGGACGGGTGCTAGTAGCAGTGGAGCCCAGAGAGCGGCACCCTACCGTCGTCCAGACCAGGCAGGGGGACAGAGACCGCCGATAGCTCGAGGAGTAGGAGGTATACCGGGGAGGACAACCACAGACCCCCGTCAGTGCTTCGCTGGAGGGGTAGGGCACTTCAGACACAACTGCCCATCGCTCCCACCAAGGGCCAATCAAGCGATAGGACAAGTGGCTGCAAACAAACCACTACAGCAGCAGAGGCCGTTGGGAGCTTTAGCCCCAGGCGGTGCCACTCAGGGGAGAGTATTTGCCCTAACCCAACTAGAGGAAGATGCCTCCAATGCCGTGGTGGAAGGTATCGTTCTTCTATACAATTCTTGGGCCCGAATCTTATTTGATCCCGATGCGACTCATTCTTTTATCCGTACCGCGTATGCTATTAATCTGGGATTGGGTTTCGAGAAACTAGAACATGCTTTACATGTTGACTTGCCTACGGGAGAACAATTGGGTACCAGCCGGGTCTGCAAGGGTTGCGTGCTTCGTATTGGAGAGCACGAATTGATTGTGGATTTAGTTGCTTTAGATATGAAGGGGTATGACGTTATATTCGGGATGAACTTGTTGTCCGCTTTCCAGGCGGTAATGGATTGTTTTCGCAAGCGGATTACATTTCAGTTGCCGGGAGGAGTAGTTTTCAGTTTTGTGAATGACCAAAATTCTTTCCATCCATTTCCTACTACGGGTAGTAGATTCTTGAAAGCTAAGGCGGGGAGCCAATTGAGTTTCTTAGCTAGCCTGATGGGAGATAATCGGGATAAACTCCATGCGGATGTGGTGTTGATAGTGTCAGACTTTTCGGATGTCTTCCCAGATGAACTACCCGGGTTACCGCCACACAGGGAGATTGAGTTCAGGATTGATCTCTATCCAGGAACCGAACCCATATCTATTGCTCCCTATCGAATGGCACCTTTGGAGTTAAAGGAGCTAAGGAAGCAGTTGGATCATTTGTTGGCCATTGGGTTTATACGTTTGAGTACTTCACCTTGGGGAGCCCCGGTCCTCTTTGTGAAGAAGACGGATGAGACACTACGGTTGTGCACGGATTATCGGAGGTTGAACCGGGTTACTGTGAAGAACAAATACCCTCTGCCACGAATCGACGACCTATTTGATCAGTTGAAGGGTTCTAAGTATTACTCTAAGATTGACCTTCGCACAGGGTATCATCAATTACGGATCAAGGAGGAAGATATTCCTAAGATTGTTTTTCGTACTCGGTATGGTCATTTCGAGTATATAGTGATGCCGTTCGGATTGACTAATGCTCCAGCAGCCTTCATGGCTTTAATGCACAGGGTATTTCGGTCGTATCTAGATCAGTTTGTCATCGTGTTTATTGATGACATACTAATCTATTCCCGGACTCACGAGGAACATGGACGCCATCTCTCTATTGTGCTATAGACATTGAGAGAACATAAGTTATATGCGAAGATGAGTAAGTGTGAGTTTTGGATGAAGGAAGTGAAATTCCTTGGCCATGTGGTGTCAGAACAAGGGGTAGCTGTTGATCCCGCAAAGATTGAGGCAGTGATGAAGTGGGAATCACCGAAGAATGTGATCGAAGTACGTAGTTTTCTGGGCTTAGCAGGCTACTACCGGAGGTTTGTGGAAGGGTTCTCAAAGCTTGAGATGCCGATGACTCACCTCACAAGGAAGGGAGAAAAATTCGTATGGACTCAAGAGTGTGAGCTAGCCTTTCGCACCTTGAAGGAGAGGTTGACGACGACACCTATCCTCATTATTTCGAGCAGTGGAGAAGGATATGATGTGTACACCGATGCTTCGTTACTAGGCTTGGGATGTGTGCTAATGCATGGAAGCAAGGTTGTTGCTTATGGTTCGAGACAATTAAAGGTTCATGAGCAGAATTATCCCACTCATGACTTGGAGCTTGCCGTTGTGGTTTTTGCTCTCAAGCTGTGGAGGTGTTACTTGTATGGGAAAAAGTTTCAAGTGTTCTCGGATCATAAAAGCCTCAAGTATGTGTTCACATAGAAAGATTTGAATCTTCGGCAGAGAAGGTGGGTTGAGTATCTAGAAGATTATGATTTCACGCTCAACTACCATCCGGGGAAGGCCAATGTAGTCGCCGATGCACTTAGCAGAAAGCCTTGGGGTGAACTCAATACTTTTGCATGTAAATGGAAGATGAGGGATGCCCTTGGAGATTTTGATCTATGGGTTGGAGAAGATGGATCCCGACCATGTTTGTTCAACCTTGTGGCTCAACCTACTCTCCAACGTAGGGTTGTGGAATTGCAATGCTTGAATCTTGAATTAGCGTCGATTCGAGCTAAATTGGAGAATGGAGAAACTATGGAGGGTTGGTCTTTGAGAAACGGAGAATTGAGATATGGGGAGAAGCTATGTGTTCCTGATGATCGTCCCTAAAGGAGGAGATACTTGGAGAGTATCATCGCTCTAAGTTTGCTATCCACCTCGGTAGCACAAAAATGTATAGGGACATGAAGCGCCAATATTGGTGGAAGGGAATGAAGAAGGATGTGACAAGGTTCATAGCACGATGTGCGGTGTGCCAGCAGGTGAAGATCGAACATCAAAAGCCAGGAGGATTACTACAGTCTTTGCCTATACCAGAGTGGAAGTGGGATCACATCACCATGGATTTTGTGTCGGGTTTACCACGGACGTCGTGCAGGCATAATGCAGTATGGGTTATTGTGGATAGACTTACCAAGTTCGCTCATTTTTTGGGTATGAAGACCACGGACACCTTCGAGACTTTGAGCCAGCTATATATCCGTGAGATTGTGCGCTTGCATGGATTTCTGCTTTCTATTGTGTTGGATCGTGATTCTCCGTTTGTGGTGCAGTTCTGGCAAAGTCTACAACAAGCCATGGGGACAGAGTTACATTTCAGCATAGCTTTTCATCCCCAAACGGATGGCCAATCTGAAAGGGTGATACAAATTGTGGAAGATATGTTACGTACTTGCGCGTTGGACTTCAAAGGAAGCTGGAATGATCACTTACCGTTGGTGGAGTTTGCGTATAATAACAGCCATCAGGCCAGCATTGGGATGTCACCATATGAAGCATTGTATGGAAGACCGTGTAGATCCCCTACATGTTGGTTGGAAGCTGGCGAGAGTAGTTTGTTTGGACCAGAGATTGTTCGAGAAACTACCGAGAAAATTCAACTCATCCGAGAGAGGCAACGCACGGCGCAAAGTCGACAGAAAAGCTATGCGGATCAAAGACGAAGACCCCTGGAATTCAAAGTGGGAGACTACATGTTCCTCAAAGTGTCACCCAAGAAAAGAGTATTTAGATTCAGCCAGAAGGGAAAGTTAGCGCCAAGATATACCGGGCCATTTGAAGTGATTAAAGTTGTGGGCAAAGCGGCGTATCAGTTGCGGTTACCAGCTCAGTTGTTGGGGGTACATGACGTGTTCCATGTGTCGATGTTGAGAAAGTGTCAATCGGATGCAACGCAGGTCGTAGACTTGGAAGATATTGAAATTCAAGACGGAGCAACCTATGAAGAACAACCGGTGAAGATTCTCGATGTCAAAGAGAAGGTGCTCCGCAACAAAGTCATCCGACTAGTAAAGGTTTTGTGGCAACACCATGGAGTGGAAGAACCTACTTGGGAACTGGAGCTAGAAATGCGAGAGAAGTACCCACACTTATTCGCTATTTGACGTAAGTTTCGAGGACGAAACTTTCTTTAAGGGGGGTAGATTGTAAATCCCCACATGTCTATACTATCAACAATCATCCTATTAGCTTCGTTCTACTTTTAACGTCTTTATTTACATCCTAAATCAAACTATAAGAATAATAAGTATAAAGGGCTAAATAATGAAAGAGAAAAATTTGACATTTGCATTCTCATCAATGAGCTAGCTTAGAGGAATTGAAGAAAGATTTTTCTAAATATACTAGTTCTACATCATGTTGTCATGGATGATTCTAGGAGACGGAGGGTAATTTGGTTTTGGTTAATGAATGATGCTAGACATGAATCTTTATAAAATTCATCCTACCTATATTGGAGATGGGTACGAGATAGGATTTGTGACAAAAGACACCCAAATTCTAGTTAGACAAGTATAGAAGAACCAAGCAGTTCGGCAGACTACCTTTCACTAATTTGATCATAACTCTTGGTTGGAAAGTCCAAATTGCACACCGTTATTTTTGTTAGAACCCTAACTCTTATATCTTTCCAACCATGTAGGTCACACATACTAGAAATACCTAAGTCAAATCAGATTATTCTCCGAAGTTGACCAAAAATCTACACTATGGTGTTCCTTGGATAGTAAAGTGTTGAGCTTTCTTCTTAGACCTTGAAGGTGTAAACCCCCATATGTTTATATTTAATATAGTAATGTATTTGTTTAGTGATTCTTATATATATGTAATGATTTAAGAATAAACCATATATATATTGAAACCGTAAGAATAGCACCTATAGCGGTTCGGAGGAATAAAATAGAAATTTTAATGTTTCGAGTGTGAATTTATTTTAGTTTTGAAATAAATTATAAAAATAAATATTTTTAGGTTAAAATAACATTAAAAATGAATGCGGAACGTCAAAAAACCTTAGAGTAGTCATATGGATCAAATTGGAGATTTTAATGACAAAACCATAATTTTTGGAGAAGACCCAAACAGCCCATGAACAGTGAAATTCGGGGCTGCTATATCTAAAACCCCATATTCAGCCCCTTTTCTCTCATTTCTTTCACTCCCCTTTCATTCCACACCTCTTAGAGCCCTAAAGGAAGAATAAGGGAAAAGAAAAGGGAAGAGCAAGGTCTCTAGAGCTTGGGCTTTGCTTGGAGATCTTGATTCATGGTGGGGGTTTTTCTCTCATTTCTCATATATATGCTATGTACTACATGATTCTTGACATTTTTGCAATAAATAGCATGTTTCGAACATTTTGATTGTTGGGTAACCATTGAACCATTCTTTTTCATAATCAAACCCAAGTTTTGAAGAAAAATAGATTTTTCCTCTTAAATTCCTTTTTGTCTTGATTACCAAACTTTAGTGCTTTACCTTGTATAAAAAAATGAGGTTTATAATGATCTCTTGTTCATTTTTCTTAAATTATGCTATGATGGATTACTTGAGAAATGGTGGAATTTGGAAATTTCTTTGAGATGGTTGCGAATGGAGATATTCTTGGTTTCCTCTTGTGTATGGTTGTTTGTGATGGACTTGAATTACTTACGAGATATGCCGTAGAGTGTAAATGTCAGTTGAACCCCGAGGTGGGGGGAGGTGGTTTCTTACACTTGTAGTGGATTGGTGTTTGGCAACACAACTGCTATTGTACGCCTAGAGTTCGAACTAGGGATGGTATACCTTTCTTGGGGAGGGATTCGGCAATGCCATTGGTATGGTATACGCCCCTTTCCAAATGTGCTTGTGATTATTATGGTGGACTAGGTATAATCGTTGGGTAGATTCAGGAGAAACTATCAACCTACATGGCCTTGGGGATGCACCAGAATACACGGGATTGTTATAGTGTTGGGAATTGTTCTTTGCACTAGAAATGGTTTCTACAAGATTTTGGGGAAGTATGGGATTCCGCAAGAACTTGTGAGAAATCATTTATAGTGGAATGGTTATTTAATTGTATATTGTGTTCATTTATTCTTTAATTACTGTTATCCCTTAAAGTTGAGATCTATTTAAAATTCTCTGTTTTCTTTCAAAAGTTATATATGATATTTTGTGAAAAAAAAAAAAAAGGAGACTGACCGAATTTTAAATGTTTTCTAAACCTTGTTTGGGTTTGGGAGAAATTTTCTATAGAGCTTCATACTCACCCTCTACTGCTAACATTTTTTAGATTATGTACTTGAGGAGGAGTTAGGAGCCCAGGAGGCCGCCCAGTGGGAGGCTCCAATTGACGGGAGTGTGGATTCCAAGGTGGACGCATAGAGCGACCCATTTTCTCTTGTACTAGACTAGGATACTCTTTTGTACACTATAAAGTCTAGTTTATTTTGTTAATCCTGCTGCGTTATATTAGTTAATTTTTGAGATGTAAATGCCATGGTTTGTCATATTCTTTTGGATAATGTTGAAAATATTTTATGGATAAATGGACCCGGTGTGGTCAAAGTAGTATAATTGCACAGGTTGTGTTTTGGGTAGAGCTCCCCGAACAATGGAGACTCTGCCCGAATTTTGTTAAATTAAGGACCCCCGGTTATTTATGGATTTATTAGTTGCTCTCATAATATGAATGGTTATAGGTAGTAATGCCTCCCAGGGTGAATTTTGGGGTGTTACAAAATTCGGACAACAAGTTTTTGATATATGCTAGGGTTTTTGTATACTTATGTTGGTCCGTGCGGCGAATTTTACCTTGTTTTTTGACCTAGAATTGGACTCAAAAGCTACATATATGCTAGGGTTTGTGTGGGGATGATATATTGACTTTTGGAGGCTGAAAACATCTGGAAAAGCCAAGGAATTGGAAAAATATTGAAGACAGGAATCGACATGAAGAAGATTGGTGTTGAAGGCTAGAGAAGGATTGAAGATTGCACCTAAGTTTTCATTCTTTTCTCTTACTTTTATTTCTTGATTTTCTAAGATGTTATTTAATTTTAGAATGATGTTTTTCAATTACGTTTGGAACTAAATTTTTATTAAGATTGCAATGGAACCTATGTCTAGTTAAATTAATCTACTCTCGTTTCTAGTTCTTATTGATCTTATATGAGTTGTTTGTCATATTTTGTGATTGATGTATGATTGTGTGGCCAACAATTAATTTGATAACCTAGATGAAATTGGGAGATGAATTCTAGGTTTAGATCTAAATATGAGGACATGCATATGATTAATTCTTCTTAGGATTGACTAGCTGAGTTTGTGTATCGGATAGGAATATACCTATATGCCGTGTGTAACTTTTATTAGAGTTTGAACTTAATGAATCTATTCCAACTTATTTTGCATAGGAATATAGTAATTTAATTGTGATAGATAATTTTATTTAACTATCGGAAGAGGTTTGATAAATAACTTTGAGTTTTCAGTTAACAACTTATTTTGATCAATTAACTAGAAAGAGAGTTAGAAAGGTTTATACGAAGCATTAGGAGAAATTGTAATCTTAACTTCTTTTATCCACTAAATTCAACCCTTGATTATTAAGTTTAGGTTTAGTTTTAAATTAGTAAATTCATAATTCAATTCCAATTGTTTAAATAAAATTGAATTGATATAAAGTTAGTACTTGGAATTTGTTAGCAATAATTCTCCGTGGAAACGATACTCTATTTATCACTTTATTACTTGTTGATCGTGTATACTTGCACATAAATTGTCAATATCAAATTAAGATAACAAGTTTTTGATATATGCTAGGGTTTTTGTATAGTTATGTTGGTCCGTGCGGCGAATTTTACCTTGTTTTTGACCCAGAATTGGACTCAAAAGCTACATATATGCTAGGGTTTGTGTGGGGATGATATACTGACTTTTGGGGGCTGAAAACATCTGGAAAAGCCAAGAAATTGGAAGAAAATTGAAGACAGGAATCGATATGAAGAAGATTGGTCTTGAAGGCTAGAGAAGGATTGAAGGATGCACCTAAGTTTTCATTCTTTTCTCTTACTTTTATTTCTTGATTTTCTAAGATGTTGTTTAATTTTAGAATGTTGTTTTTCAATTACGTTATGAACTAAATTTTTATTAAGATTGCAACGGAACCTATGTCTAGTTAAATTAATCTACTCTCGTTTCTAGTTCTTATTGATCGTATATGAGTTGTTTGTCATATTTTGTGATTGATGTATGATTGTTTGGCCAAAAATTAATTTGATAACCTATATGAAATTGGGAGATGAATTCTAGGTTTAGATCTGAATATGATGACATGCATCTAGTTAATTCTTCTTAGGATTGAATAGCTGGGTTTGTGTATAGGATAGGAATATACCTATACGTCGTGTGTAGATTTTATGAGAGTTTGAACTTAATGAATCTATTCCAACTTATTTTGCATAGGAAGATAGTAATTTAATTGGGATAGATAATTTTATCTAACTATCGGAAGAGGTTTGATAAATAACTTTGAGTTCTTAGTTAACAATTTATTTTGATCAATTAACTAGAAAGAGAGTTAGAAAGGTTTATACGAAGCATTAGTGGAAGTTGTAATCTTAACTTCTTTTATCTAGTAAATTCAACCCTTGATTATTAAGTTTAGGTTTAGTTTTAAATTAGTAAATTCATAGTTCAATTCCAATTGTTTAAATAAAATTGAATTGATATAAAGTTAGTACTTGAAATTTGTTAGCAATAATTCTCCGTGGGAACGATACTCTATTTATCACTTTATTACTTGTTGATCGTGTATACTTGCAGAACAGGCAACAATATAGCAACAATTCCAACAACTATAACCCTGGTTGAAGGAATCATTCGGGCTTTTCATGGAGTAATAATCAAGCCCAACCTTCTGCTCCAAGACAATCATACCCACCAGGCTTTCAAAATCAAGCTCCACCACAGCAAGAAAAGAAGTCGAATTTGGAGTTGTGTAACGCCCCAAAACCCACCTTGGACGACATTACAATCTATAAACAATTCACATCATGAGAGAAACTAAATAATTTCATCATTAAAGAAATTTCATTCATCAAATATAACATTTTAAATATTATCCCAAAAGAATAGGCCAACCATGGTCATTACATCCCAAAAGAATGTGATTGACTATGATAATTACATCTCAAAAGAATCACATTTAAACTTACAGTGGAATAACAAAAGATTAGGTTTTACATAATCTCAAAAGAAATTTCCTAGTCTAGCACCTGGGAGAGTATAACTCTAGGCATCCACCTTAGGATCCATGAGCCCATCTAATGGAGCTTCCCAATGTGTCGGCTCCCCAACCCCGAGCTCTTCCTCTAGACCAGAATCTGAAAAATATGGTTTGTAGGGGGTGAGCACTAAGCTCTGTAGCAACATTCCTCCCAAACTCGAACAAGATTTAGAAAAGCATATAAAAACGGTCGGTCACCATTCACAAATAGCATATATGAATTTTGCAATAAAATATGGACATTTAAACAGATCTCAAGTTTAAGCAACAGCAGTAATTTAATGCATAAGTGAAACCAATATACAACTAATAATCCATTCCACCATAAACCGTTTCTCCCAAGTTTTTATGGAATCCCATACTTTCCAAAATTCTTGTAAAAATTATTTCTGGTACAATGAACAATAACCTACCACTGTATTCGTGTCTCTGGTATGAAGTAAGATCTTGCATGAATACCATCGAAAATATCCTGGCCCACGTATAATCCACACAAATCGTCGCAAGGATATCCAACCTTTAGGAAGGGTGTATGTCAATACCATGGCAGTGACGTATCCAACCAAAGAGTAGTATACTAACCCTTTGTTCACGATACCCCGTGAGCGATAATGGTTTAGTCCTCGCAAGGCACTAACCCCACTACGAGTGGTAGGAAAAGTTCAAACCCACACGGAGTAAGAAGGCGTCTACACACTCCAACATACCCGGTCAATAGTAACCCATGTTTATCCAACAACCACACAAAGAGATACAATACCAACAATTTCCTCAAATAACAAACAATTCCATAAATCCTCAATTTCACAATTTGTAATACAAGAGAACAATTTAAGAAAAATAAGCAAGTGATCATCACAACATCATTTTTTTTTACTCAACACCAAGCACTAAAGTTTCAAAGTTAAGAACAAAGGAAGAATCAAGAAGAAAGTCCATCTCATTTGAAAACTAGGGTTTTCTATCAAGAAAATGAGAATTCATGGGTATTCAACCCTAACTTTGTTTTAAACACGCTAATAATTGCAAAAGACCAAGTAAAGATGATTTCATAGCATATAGATAAGATTTAAAGTCAAAAGAATACATATAATTAAGCCCTAGCCTTAATGTAAGAGAATAGGAAGAAAATTCATACCTTTCTCCTTGGCTTTGATGTGAAAGACAAGGAGATTTGATCTGGAATTACCCTTAAAACTCTTGTTTTCCCTTTCTCTCTTCTTCTCTAAGTCTTTCTATTAGGGTTCAAAGAGGTTTGGGGTGAGAGTGGGGTGAAAGAATGGGAGCAAATGGAGTGAAAATGAGGTTTTAAAACAGAAAATCCCAATTTTCTAACGATCTATCGGTAGTTCGTATCAAGCTACCGGTAGTTCGGATCCACTGGCAACTTACTACCTGTTGAGCTACCGGTAGTTCGGATCCACTCGCAACTTACTACCTATTGACTACCGGTAGTTCAGATCTACTCGAAATTTACTACCTATTGACTACCGGTAGTTCGGATCCACTGGACAGCGTACTACCGGTAGGTCCTGTCCAAATTTGTCTATTTCCTCTATTGTTTCATTTCCAACCCATTCTAAACCCTTCCAAAACCAACCCAAACTTATACACCATACATTTGTACATCAAACATAGTTGGTATAAGTTCTATTGCAAATGGTTTCATTTATTTACAATTCAAAACTAAGTTTGAACCAAATATTTACCCGATTCTACACTATTAATATTTTTATCTCTACTCCTACCATCTACTTAGTTCATGCATACTCCATTACGTATATTAGCATTTTAAAAAACATAATTATGTTGCTATATTTGATAATACGAATGTGGGAGTTTACAATCCACCCCCCTTAAAGAAAGTTTCATCCTCAAAACTTACCTTAAGTAGCGAACAAATGAGGGTACTTCTCTCGCATCTGTAGCCCTGGTTTCGAAGTAGCTTCCTCCACCCCATGATGTTGCCACAAGACTTTCACCAGTTGGATGGCTTTGTTGCAAAGCACCTCCTCCTTGGTGTCGAGAATCTTCACCGGTTGTTCTTCATATGTTGCTCCATCTTGAACTTCAATATCCCCCAAATCCATGCCAGGCATTGTATTCGATTGACACTTCCTCAACATTAACACATGGAACACGTCATGTACCCCTGACAACTAAGTTGGTAACCGAAGTTGATACGCCACTTTCCCTACAACTTTGATCACTTCAAAGGGTCCGATGTATCTTGGTGCTAATTTTTCCTTTTTGCCGAATCTAAACACTCCCCTCTTGGGTAACACCTTGAGGAACACATAATCCCCCTCTTGGAATTTCAAGGGTTTTCGTGGTTGATCCGCATAGCTTTTCTGTCTACTTTGTGCCGTGCGTAGCCTCTCTCGGATGAGTTAAATTTTCTCTGTAGTCTCCCAAACAATCTCTGGCCCAAACAAACAACTCTCTCCAGCTTCTAGCCAACAAGTTGGTGACCTATATGGTCTCCCATACAATGCTTCATAAGGTGCCATGCCAATGCTGGATTGAAAGCTATTATTATATGCAAACTCCACCAACGGCAAATGATCACTCCAACTCCCTTTGAAGTCCAACACGCAAGCACGTAACATGTCCTCCAGAATTTGTATCACCCTCTCTAATTGACCATCCATTTGGGGATGAAAAGTCGTTCTGAAGTGTAACACTGTCCCCATAGCTCGTTGTAGACTTTTCCAAAATTGTGCCACAAATTGAGAATCGCTATCTGAAACAATCGAGAGTGGAACTCCATGTAATTGCACCATCTCACAGATATAGAGCTTGCTCAAGGTCTCTAAAGTGTTCGTGGTCTTCATTCCCAAGAAATGAGCGGATTTGGTGAGTCTGTCCACAATGACCCATACTGCATTATGCCCTCGCGACGTCCGTGGTAAACCCGACACGAAGTCCATGGTGATGTGATCCCACTTCCACTCTAGAATAGGTAAGGACTGTAGTAATCCTTCGGGCTTTTGATGTTCAATTTTCACTTGTTGGCACACCGCACATCGGACTATGACCTTGCCACATCCTTCTTCATTCCCTTCCACCAAAATTGACGCTTCATGTCCCCATACATTTTTATGTCATCTGGGTAGATGGCAAACTTAGAGCGATGACACTCTCCTAGTATCTCCTCCTTTAGGGATGAATCATTAGGGACACATAGCTTCTCCCCATATCTTAGTTCTCCATTTCTCAAAGACAAACCTTCCACTATTTCCCCATTTTCCAATTTAGCTCGAATCGAATCTAAGTCAGGATCTAAGTATTGTAACTCCACAACCCTACGTTGGAGTGTAGGTTGGGCTACAAGGTTAAATAGGCATGGACGATTCTCTTGCCTATCCACCTTTTAACTGCAAGAACATTGATTTCCCCCCGAGACTTTCTGCTCAGTGCATCTACTACTACATTAGCCTTCCCCGGATGGTAGTTGAGTGTGAAATCATAATCTTCTAGATACTCAACCCACCTTCTTTACCGAAGATTCAAGTCTTTCTGTGTGAACACATACTTGAGGCTCTTATAATCAGAAAACACTTGAAACTTCTCGCCGTAAAAATAACATCTCCACAACTTAAGAGAAAAAACCACAGCGACAAGCTCAAAGTTGTGAGTGAGATAGTTCTGCTCATGAATCTTGAGTTGCCTCGAGCCATAAGCAACTACCTTACCTCCTTGCATTAACACACATCCCAAGCCTCGTAATGAAGCATCGGTGTATACATCGTATCTTTCCCCACTGCATGGAATAATGAGAACAAAAGCTGTCGTTAACCTCTCCTTAAAGGTGCGAAAGACTAGTTCACACGCTTGAGTCCACAACAACTTTTCTCCCTTCTTCATAAGGCAAGTCATCGGCATTGCTAGCTTGGAGAACTCTTCCACAAACCTCCGATAGTAGCCTGCAAAACCCAAGAAGCTACGTACTTCGGTCACATTCTTAGGTGGTTCCCATTTCATCACGGCTTCAATCTTCACGGGGTCAACAACTACTCCTGGGTCGAAAACAACATGACCAAGGAATTTTACTTCCTTCATCCAAAACTCGCATTTACTCATCTTCGCGTACAACTTATGTTCTCTCAGTGTCTGTAGCACAATCGAAAGATGGCGTGCATGTTCCTCTTGGGTCTGTGAATAAATCAAAATGTCATCAATAAACACGATAACAAACTGATCTAAATATGACCGAAATACCCTATGCATCAAATCCATGATGGCTGCAGGGCCGTTAGTCAATCCGAACGGCATCACCGTATATTCAAAATGACCATACCGGGTATGAAAAGCTGTCTTAGGAATATCCTCCTCCTTAATCCACAGTTGATGATACCCAGTGCAAAGATCAATCTTGGAGTAATACTTAGAACCCCTCAGCTAATAAAATATGTCGTTGATTTGTGGCAAAGGGTATTTGTTCTTCACTGTTACCCCATTCAATCTTCGGTAATCCGTGCACAACTGAAGTGTCTCATCATGCTTCTTCACGAAGAGTATCGGGGCTCCCCAAGGTAAAGTGCTCAAACGGATAAACCCAATGGTCAATAGATGATTCAGCTGCTTCCTTAGCTCCTTTAACTGCAAAGGTGCCATCCGATAGGGAGCAATGGATATGGGTTCGATTCCCAGGTAGAGATCAATCTTGAACTCAATCTCCCTGTGTGGGGGTAGTCCAGGTAGTTCGTCTGGGAAGACATCCAAAAAATTTGATACTATCAACACCACAACCGCATGGAATTTATCCCGATCATCTCCCATCAAGCTAGCTACGAAACTCAAATGGCTCCCCGCCTTCGCTTTCAAGAATCTACTACCCATAGTAGGAAATGGATGGGAGGAATTTTGGTCATTCATGAAATTGAATACTACCCCTCCCGGTAGTTGAAAAGAAATCCGTTTACGAAAATAATCCATTACTGCCCGGAACGTGGATAACAAATTCATCCCAAAGATCACATCATACCCCTTCATGTCTAAGGCAACCAAATCTATAATCCATTCGTGCTCCCCAATTTGAAGCACGCAACCCCTACACACCTGGCTGGTATCCAACCGTTCTTTCATAGGCATATTAATACACAACGCATGTTCTAGCTTCTCGAAGTCCAATGCCAATTTAATAGCATATGTAGTACGTATAAATGAGTGAGTTGCACCGGGGTCAAATAAAATTTGAGCCCAAGAATTATAGAGAAGGACAATACCTTCCACCATGACATTGGAAGCATCTTCCTCCGGTTGAGTCAAAGCAAACACTCTCCCTTGATTGGCGCCGCCTGGGGCTTGAGTTGCTAAAGGTCTCTATTGTATTGGCTTCGGTGGTGGTGGCTTGTTTGCATTCACTTGCCCAACTACTTGATTGGTTCTTGGTGGGAGCAATGGGCAATTATTTCTGAAGTGCCCGACACCTCCACATGCAAAGCATTGACATGGGTCAGTGTCTGCTCTCTCAAGTGTGCCTCTAGCTCCTTGGGCTGTCTGAAGTCTCTGTCCGGCCACCTGGTCTGGGCGACGGTATAGTGCTGCCCGCTGCACTCCACTGGTGCTAGTGCCCGTCCTGATTGGACCTCCCCTTGTGAAATTCTGTCGCCGCTGGGTGTCCTTAATATCTCTCTCCACCAGTGCAGCTCTATCAACAAGATCCCCATAGTCCTGGATCTTAAGAGCCACAAGCTTCTCCCTAGTGGCAGGCCTTAAGCCCTACTCAAAGCGTTTGGCCCTCCTGGCCTCTATGGCTATGAACTTTGTGGCATAGCGGGAGAGATTGTCAAACCTCCTCTCATACTTGGCCATCGTCATGCTGCCTTGTCGTAGAGCCAGAAAATCGGCACTCATTCTGTCTCTGACTGATTTAGGAAAGTATTTGTCTTGGAATATTTGGTCAAACTCTTCCCAAGTAAGCGCATCGGTGTTCCTCCTTCTCTTCACTGAGTCCGACCAATGGTCGGCCTCCCCCTCAAACAGATATGTAGCCAAGCTAACCCGAAGGTCCTCGGCAACTCCCATGCCGTCACACATCTTTCTTATCCGTCGGATCCACCTATCCGCATCCAAGGGGTTAGAGCTCCCTTGGAAGGTAGATGGGTGTTGTCTCAGAAACTCCCGCAGGACAACCATCCTCTGATTTTCATCACCGTTGTGGTTGTTATTCCCGTTTTGGTGTTGCACCAAAGTGGTAAGCTCTCTTAAACATTGGTAGATGTTGTTCATGGCATCGGGAGGTGGTGATGGTGATGGTGGTGGGTTTGCTTGGCCACCACAACCTCATCCACGTCCACGTCCACGTATACCGTCCATCCTATACATCAATTCACAATTTAGTTTTATTGATGTACAAGACCTCCCAAATATCATTTTAATCTAAAACATAAGACGTGTGTACAATTTTGTCCAACAATTTTGTTCAACCTAGTCCTATTTCTCTAGTGGTGATCCATAACCTACAGCTCCCTTGTAAGACCTAAAGCCTAAGCTCTGATACCAAAACTTTGTAACGCCCCAAAACTCGCCTTGGACGGCATTACAATCTATAAATCATTCACATCATGAGAGCAACTAAATAATTTCACCATTAAAAAAATTTTATTCAACCAATATAACATTTACAATATTATCCCAAAAGAATAGGCCAATCATGGCCATTACATCCCAAAAGAATGTGATTGACTATGATAATTACATCCCAAAAGAATCATATTTAAACTTGCAGCGAAATAACAAAAGATTAGTTTTTACATAATCTCAAAAGAAATTTCCTAGACTAGCACCTAGGAGAGTATAACTCTAGACATCCACCTCGGGATCCATGAGCCCATCTAGTGGAGCTTCCCAATGTGTCGGCTCCTCAACCCCGAGCTCTTCCTCTAGACCACAATCTGAAAAATATTGTTTGTAGAGAGTGAGCACTAAGCTCTGTAGCAACATTCCTCTCAAACTCGAACAAGGTTTAGAAAAGCATATAAAAACGATAGGTCACCTTTCACAAATAGCATATATGAATTTTGCAATAAAAATGGACATTTAAACAGATGTCAAGTTTAAGCAACAACAGTAATTTAATGCATAAGTGAAACCAATATACAACTAATAATACATTCCACCATAAACCATTTCTCCCAAGTTCTTGCGGAATCTCATACTTCTCAAAATTCTTGTAGAAACTATTTCTAGTACAAAGATCAATAACTCACCACTGTATTTGTATCTCTGGTATGAAGTAAGATCTCGCATGAATACCATTGAAAATATCCTGGCCCACATATAACCCACACAAATCCTCGCAAAGATATCCAATCTTTAGGAAGGGCATATACCAATACCATGACATTGATGTATCCAACCAAAGAGTAGTATACTAACCCTTTTTCCACGATACCCCATGAGCGATAATGGTTTAGTCCTCGGAAGGCACTAACCCCACTACAAGTGGTAGAAAAAGTTCAAACCCACACGGAGTAAGAAGGCATCTACACACTCCAATATACCCGGTCAATAGTAGCCCATGTTTATCCAATAACCACACAAGAGATACAATAACAACAATTTTCTCAAATAACAAACAATTCCATAAATTCCCAATTTCACAATTTGTAATACAAGAGAACAATTTAAGAAAAATAAGCAAGAGATCATCACAACATCATTTTTTTTCACTCAACACCAAGCACTAAAGTTTCAAATTCAAGAGCAAAGGAAGAATCAAGAAGAAAGTCCATCTTTTTTGAAAACTAGGGTTTTATATTAAGAAAATGAGAATTCATGGGTATTTAACCCTAACTTTGTTTTAAACACGCTAATAATTGCAAAAGACCAAGGAAAGATGATTTCATAGCATATATATAAGATTTAAAGTCAAAAGAATACATATAATTAAGCCCCAACCTCAATGTAAGAGAATAGGAAGAAAACCCCTAACTTTTTCCTTGGTTTTGGTGTGAAGGACAAGGAGATTTGATCTGGAATCACTCTTAAAACTCTTGTTTTTCCTTTCTCTCTTCCTCTCTAAGTCTTTCTATTAGGGTTCTAAGAGGTTTGGGGTGAGAGTGGGGTAAAAGGATGGGAGCAAATGGAGTAAAAATGGGGTTTTAAAACAGAGAATCCCAAATTTTTAACGATCTACCGGTAGTTCGTATCAAGCTACCGGTAGTTCGGATCCATTTGCAACTTACTACCTGTGATGTCGCTCTCAGTTTACAAGAAATAGGAGTTGAAAGAAGCAAAGCCTACTAACATCACATTGCAGCTTGTAGATAGATCACTCACTTATCCAAGGGGCATAGTTGAGGACGTTTTAGTTAATGTGGATAAGTTCATTTTTCCAGTTGATTTCATAGTCTTAGATTGTGAGGAAGATAGAGAAATACCTATTATTCTTGGGCGACCATTCTTAGCAATGGGGAGAATACTTATCAATGTACAAAAAGGTGAGCTAACTATGCGAGTCCAAGATCAAGAGGTTACATTCAATGTATTTTCAGCTATGAAATTTTCAAAGGAACCGGAAGAATGTTTTGGGGTTGATTTGGTAGAAGACTCAGTGAATGGGGTATTCGTTGGAAGTGGTATTTCAGATCCTCTTGAGAACGACAAGCTATATAAAGAGGAGGTGTTCCTACAAGGAGCGGCTGAAGTCAAGGAAGCCAATTCAAAAAGAACTTTCAAGGAGAATGGACAGAGACTGAAGTAATATTGGGGTGGCGACATTGATCATGAAAAGACCTCGATTACCCATGTCGACCGAGGATAAAACAGGAAGTAGTCAGGCTGAATACTATAAAACAAGTGCTAATTGGGAGGCAACCCAAATTTTAGTTTCTAAATTTTATTTCATTTTATTTTAATTTAGTTTTTTTTATAAAAAATAATGTAGTTAGTTAGTTAGTGCATTTTATTTGGTATGTTAATTGCTTGCAGGTCCTAAGGATTGAATGTAAAGTTGGAGCACACATAAAGCCTTACTAGAAGCCAAGAACAGCCCACCTATGTTTTCTGAATACATTTCCAACTCAGCTGACGACGATGCCAACTAGCGAAGTCTCAGGGAAGTCCTCTATCTTAATTTTTTATACTTTATACATTGAGGACAATGTTTAGTTTAAGTTTGGGGGTGTTTTCTTTTTTACATTGGCATTAGTAGGTATGCATTTAGATCACATATTTGCATGTAGATTACATGTTTTAGTACGACTTGAGCAATGGGTTATTGAATTTGATTATAGCGATTGATGAATGAGATTAATTGTCAATTTAAGGGAAATCGATGAACATGTTGAGTTTGTAGTTTGACATACTAGTTGGTTTTATACTGTTTGTGATCTTTTCATTCATGAGCACATATTCATCTGTTTGGTTTGTTATTATTTAGAGAATTTATTTGGTTAAATGCTTGTAGAAGATATCATTGAAACTTTAGAAAAA
This sequence comes from Ilex paraguariensis, assembly GCA_963454935.2. NCBI lineage: Eukaryota > Viridiplantae > Streptophyta > Magnoliopsida > Aquifoliales > Aquifoliaceae > Ilex > Ilex paraguariensis. The sequence goes on along the minus strand of CAUOFW020008302.1, from coordinate 27,613 downwards.
CTTATTTAAGCATCATTCAAAGCGAATGGAGGTATTCATATAAGTTTAGGGGAAATATTGGTTATGATGGGTTAGTAAAAAAAATAAAAAGAGTTTTTAGAAAATTATTTTGAGTTGATCCTTCATAATTTAGATGAAAAAAAAATAGGAAGACAAGAGACAAGAAAATGGACATGTGGTGAGTAGAGAGGGAGCGTAAAACGCATTCACTCATAAACACATGATGAGAACGAGATGGAGCGTAAAACGCACTCGTTCAAGAAAAGACAAGATAGAGCGTAAAACGCACTCGCTCAATAGGAGGTGAGATGGAGCATAAAATGCACTCACTGAAAGAAAAAAGAAAAAAAAAACTTTGGTCCTTCTATTTATATGTTTGCCTTAATGAGTGGAGGTTGATGTGAAACGTAAGTTTATAGAGTTGATATTGAGTATCTCCTATGAAGCATTTGATTACGTAAATGTATTTGGGTGATGACTAGTTTGATAGACCGAATATGTCCATGTATTTAAAGGGTCATGAACAGAGGTAAAATTAAGGAGTATGTTGAATTGATAGACTTTGCAATGTTTTGAAGTTTCCCGTGAATTATTATTTGTAGTAACTTTTGGGGTCATTATTCAGATTCATATTGATCCATTGTTTGAGTAGTTGGTTTTTGGTTAATTTTTATAGTTTTTGTTATTAGTATTTTGCTTGAGGACAAGCAAAGATTCAAGTTTGGGGGTATTTGATGAGTGGGTTTTATATCTACGAATTGAGTACTTTCGGCTTAATGAACTTGCAAGTTTTTAATTATTTTATGTTCATTTTTATATTGTTTTGTGTGTTTTGATGTTATATTGTAGGAATGATCATTTGGAATGAATCATGATCATTTGGGAAGAAACAAGGTCAATTTAGAGCCAAAAAGTTAGATTTCTGGAAGAGGAGGCTAAAGGGCATTTTAGGCCTAAAAAGGGGGGCACACCCCTGCCCCAAAACTTGTAACGCCCCAAAAACCACCTTGGACGTCATTACAATTTAAAATAATTTACATCATGAGAGAAACTAATACAATCCATCAATAAATAAAAATCAATTCATCATATCTAATATTTACAACATCATCCCAAAAGAACATGCCCAACCATGGCAATTACAGCCAAAAGAATCAAATTTAACTTGCAGCGGAATAACAAAAATATTACACTCCACTGAGTCTCAAAAAGAATTTCCTAGCCTAGCACCTAGGAAAGTATAACCATAAGCATCCACCTCGGGTTCCACATGTCCGTCTAGCGGAGCTTTCCAACGCCCCTATTCATCGAATCTGAGCTCCTCATCTAACACGTAATCTGTAAATATATTGTTTGTAGGGGGTGAGCACTAAACTCTGCAGCAACATTCCTCCCAAACTCAAACAAAGTTTAGAAAACATGTAAAACAAGTCGGTCTCATTTCGCAAATATCATATATTAATTTTTGAAAGAAAACAGGAACATTTCAATATATCTCAAGTTTACACAATAGTAATAAATTAAGTGAAGTAATAACGCCAAATTAATAACAAATCATTTTCAACCATAAACCATTTCCCACAAGTTCTTGTAGAATCTCATACTTTCACAAGCTCTTGTAGAAAACCATTTCTAGTACAATAAACCATTTCCAACTAATAACCGTTTCCTACAAGTCTTTGTAGAGTCTCATACCTCCGCAAGCTCTTGTAGAAAACCTTTTCTGGTACAATAAACCATAAACCCACAACTTATATTCGTATCTCAGGTATCATGCATGATTCACATGAATAAACACATCGAGAATATCCTGACCCACACAAACACACCCAAATCCTCGCAAGGATATCCAAACTTTAGGAATGGTGTATACCAACTCATGGTAGTGACGAATCCAACCCAAGAATAGTATACTAACCCTCAACCTCGATAACACGTAAGCGAATAGTGGTTTGGTTCTCGCAAGGCACCAACCCCACTACGAGTGATAGGAACCTTCAAACCCACAAGGAGTAAGAAACACATCTAATTCACTCTACGATATCCAATCAACGGCCATCCATGGTCATCCAAACATCCACAAGAGATACAATATCCAATCAATTTCTCCAATCACAATTACATTCAAAAATTCTCAAATTTCACAAGTAGTATCCCAATAGAACAATTTAAGAAAATATGCAAGAGATCATCATAAATACCATTTTGTGGTTCAATATAAAGCACTAAAGTTTTGAAATCAAGAACAATTGAACATTAAGAAGAAAATTCATTTTTCTCAAAACTAGGGTTTTCATGGCTATCAAACTATAAATACCTTCAAAACATGGTGATATTTGTAAGACCTTCAAGAAACAAGTATTTCATAGCATATATCTAATGTTTAGAAGAAAAACATACATATATATATAAACCCTATCCTCAATGAACAAGAATGGAAGAAAACCCCTACCTTCTTCTTCTTTGGTTTTTGTGTGAAGAACTTGAGATTTGATCTTTCCCCAACTTGAATCCACTCTCAATTCCTTGTTTTTGTCCTTCTTTCTTCATCTCTAGGACTTTCTAGGGTTATAAGTGTTGAAATGGGGCTAAGGGAGGCGGCCTTATGTATTTATAGTTGAAGGAAGGCCGGCTATTCGCGACTTAAAAATTCAGATTTTTGGAAAACCTTCCGGAAGGTTTGCCTACTGGACAAACCTTTCCATTATCCTTCCGGAAGCACATTACTTTAACCTTCCAGAAGGTTTTCATCGACCTTCCAGAAGGTTTTTCCCACTGGATTAGCATTTACCTTAACATTCCGGAAGGTTTTGCCTATTTTTCTACAAATCCTTCCTTCTTCATTTCCAACCCATTCCAATCCATTCCACAACTATCCAAAACTATCCCAAACTTATACCACATACATTTGTACGTCAAACCTGGTTAGTCCGAGTTCTATTACAACGATTTCATATATTTACAAGTTAAAACTAAGTTTTAATTACTATTTACTCGAATTTTTCCATATTAACATTTCACAAAGAAATAATTACTTGCTATATAAAGATAAGAGTGTGGGGGTTTACAATCCACCCCCTTAAAGAAAGTTTCGTCCTCGAAACTTAATCGTCGAGTTAGTCTATCTAATTCTCATTTGGCCATGATATCTCTATTTCTATTCATCCTTTAAGGATCAAATCCAAGATTAAAATAAAACATCATATCCTAAATTTTAAATCCATCCTTTTAACTTATACTGTCATTGCGGTTAGTGAAGCCCCCAAGTTTACCTTCATTCATTACTTTCGATTATTCTTTATACTTGATGGTGTATTTCAACGTGATGCAAATTTGTGATGATGAGTAAATGAAAGAAACAATATTGGAATTATTGGGATCTGAGCTACTAGACTCGAGTGAATGATACTAAGAATTGCCGGGGAGTTAGGGAATTAACAAAGTAGAAATATAGTGGTTCACCAGCTCGGGAGCTCGGCTAATCCACTCTTTAATGGAGACTTTTGCTCCTTGTCTTTCAATAATGATGATTACAAGAGTACAATGGCTAGTTTTTGCCTCTAGGGTCCCCCCTCTTCCTTGGGGGCATTACATAGTATTTATAGGGCTGTTCCCTATTCAATGGGATTTTAGTCGAGATTCTTGCCCTTATTTCGTGGGGTTCTCCTTGATTATTGGAGAAGATCTTGGTTGGTTGAGATTAGGTGCCTTGATTATTGTTTCCTAACGCTTTTAGGAACCTCTCATGATCTTTCAGCTGTTGCCTTGGTTGTTATTGTCCTTGCTTATCTCGAAGGGACCTCCAACTCTACTCTTCCGAGTTCTGTTCATCTAGTCTGACTTCCTGGGCTGAGCTGACCTCCTGAGCTAGCGTTTGAGATTTATTTTGAGGTATCATCAGTTGCCCCCCAGCCCTTGGGCCAAGCGAGCTTGGGCATGGGCTGAGCTGCTTTTACCTTGGACCAGACCTGCCCCTAACTGACCTTAGCCTGCATGTGAGATACACGTGGGAGGGGCTTTTTAACGGTAGCAGCAATCATGGCTCCATTGGTTCCCGTGCATGCCTCATCCCATGTATTTCAAGCCTTAAATGCTCAAAACGGCTAAAAGAAAATGTACAAAACCATCGTTCATCTTCTATGCTATTCACCTTCGTCTCAGGCTCTTTCTCTCTGTGATTTCTGGGCTTTCCTCCACGCAATTCCCTTATTCTCTACTCTAGGCTGTGCTTTCTGGGTTCGACTCGAAGTCCTGCTTTGTTCCTCTCCTCCAATTTTGTTCTTTGGCTGCTGTTTGTTGCTCTTCTTCCCTGTCTAGGTATGCTTCCTTATGCCCCTTTCTCTTTCTGTTGCCTTTCCTCACTCTGGATCCCTCGACTTCGAGGTGGCCATTATTTTTCTAGGTTTTTCGGTTCTTTTTCTTTTGGAATCATGATCGTTGCCTATCTTCTCTTCCCCGCTTTGTGGATTGGAACTCCACTGTGCGAATTTTTACTGTCGGGAGGTACAGTGCTGACCCTAGGATTATTAGGGGGTGTTTAGTTAGTATTCCTCCTTTTTATAATTCTTTCGATTTTCCTTTCTCTTTGCCAATCATGTCTGCCTCCTCTAGAGTAACTCCCTCCTCTGTTTCCCTCCTAGGCGATAGGTTTGCCGAGAGAGATTTTGATTTAGGGGATGTAGGTGATGAGATTGACAACTTCCCCGGTGTTGAGGCTGTCGATACCGAGGTGGACTCCAAGGAACTCCCCTCATCTTCCTCTCATGTACCTCCTAGTGCTGACAAGGGTAAGGGCAAGGTGAGTGAGGTTGGGATTCCTAATAGTACAGCAGGTATGGGGGCTGCCTTCAGGCATGCTGAGCTCGCGGGTCTCAGTGGGGTGGATCCTATTCTCATGGAAGCTCTTAGTGCTCATTTGGTTTTCCCCTGGTGTTCAACCCTGGTGCCCAGATAAATTCACCCCATACGTTGCCCAAGTGCACAAAAGAGTTTGTTTCTTTGTAGCCGCTTTTGAGAATGACCTTCGTTTTCCTATGCACCCCTTCATCAAAAATGTTCTGCAGCACCTCAATGTCTGCCCTGCTCAGCTTTCTCCTAACTTCTGGGGTGTTTTAGTGGGTTTTTTAGTTTTCTTTAAGAAGCATGGGCTTGGGACTCCTACCATTTCTCTACTTATGGACCTTTTCAATGTCAAGCTTACCTCAACTGAGGGCTTTCTATATGCTTCTAGGTGGACCTCGTCTAGGAAGATCATCACACACCTCCCGAGTTCTCATAAAGGCTGGAAAAAGAATTTCTTTTTTGTTGGGGGTGTCAACTGGGAATACAACCCTGCTGATAAAATAGACACTCTTGGGATTCCTAGAGCTTGGTCAGCCCCAGATAACTTAGGTGAGTTCTTGCCTGACTGAACTGCGGTTTAAAGATTTATAAGTTGTTTTCCTGACCTCTGCATTTTTGGTGTTCCTCCTTTCTTAGGCATACGATCTGAACTCAACGCCGAGGACAAACGGGTGAAGCTGAAGTTGGCTAAGTGTACTCCAGAGAGGTACTCTAAGCTCCTCAAGCCCTGGGAATTAGAAAGGCAGGGATTCGGCCCTCCTCCAATCCCACTTTCCTTTATCCGACCTGAGGACGTAGAAGGTAATGTTCTTTCCCCTATTTGGTTTCATTGTTTTCCTTCCTTTCTTTTTCCTTTTGACTAACCAGCTTAAGTCAAATCTCTCAGGGTCTTCTACAATGAAGCCTACCCCTGAGATGCTCCAAGCTAAGGTAGAGCTATTGAAGAAGAAAAGCAAGGGTGGTACCAAGCGCAAGGCTGAGGGCAGTTCTGGTGGGAGCCCAGTTACTCGAGCTAAGGTTCATAAAATGGGTACTTCCTCTACCTTTGTCCAGAAGGCTCCACCCTCCCTCTTACGTGCTTCACCAGCCTCAAGACCTCCTTTCTCCCAAGGGACCCGATCTGCCACCGAAGATGCTCCTGGGCGAGACCGGTCCTCCCCTTCTGCATCTGAAGTTGAGAGGGCCTTGGAGACTGTTCGTACTCTCCCTGGTTGTGCTACCTCTACGTCAACCAAAGAGGCATCCCAATCTCTTCCCACAGAATTCGTGGTAGGCAAAGGGTCCTCTCGAAGTCTGAGAATTCCCTCATTACTGACGTGAAACGTGCTGTAGAGGCCATTGCCTCCATTATCCCAGAGTCTGACATTAATGCAGCCACTTTTGTACCCCTGGGAACCTGTGTTTTCACTACGTTGTATGGTTGTACCTCGGTGAGATCCTAATTTATCAAATTCTTTCTTTTTCCTTTGGTTGTCCTGCACTCTTCCCTTTACACTAATTTTTCATGCTTGTCTTCAAACCGCTATTCAATTAAGCAGCTTGTTAAAGCGAATCCAAGCCCTAGAGGAGTCAGCCGATGCTTCCAAAGCTTTTGAGATGAAGTGTACCGATCTGGCCTTTGAGAATAATGACCTTAAGGTCCAAGTAAAGGAGTTACAAGAGCAAATAGAGCAGCAGTCTTCCTTTGCCAAGTCCAGGCAAGAGGAGCTCAGCAAGACTAAGGAAGACCGCCGGTCAAAAATTGATGACTGGATAGAGGAGAGCCGGAAGTCCTTTGATGCTCTAGCTTCCTTCAAGAACATGAAAAGGGAGTACGAGGTGCTAGCAGAGGCCAATGATGCTGTCAAGGAGGAGTTAGGGGCTGCCAGGGAGGCACTGGAGGTGCGAGACATTATCAACCAGAAAAAGGATAAGCTGATTGCCCAGCTGGAGGATGACGTTCTCACCAGGTGGGCAAAGGGGTGGATTGCTTTCCAGGGTATAGCTGAAAGGATTTACCCTGAACTGAACTTTGACTTTTCAATTCCCCTTGAGGAAGTGGCCGAGGGGTCTGATGAAGAAGATGATGATGCTCCTGCTCTTCCTGTTTCTGAAGATGTGCCCATAGACTCTGGAGGGCTTATTCCTCTAGTTGGAACTTTAGCTCAAGATGCTTCTGCCTCCTCAGGCATCTCTACTCCCCTGGCTACTGAGCCTGCTTCTTCCCTCCCTGCTGAGCTGGCCACAAGAGCCTTGGTTGAATCTGAGGTCCCTACCTCTTTGCCTGCTCTTAGCCCTCATGAAACTTCAACTGTTGCTGTGCTAGAGAGGTCGCTAGTTGAGCTGGAGAGCCCTTCTTCCATTCCTCGTGTTGAGACATCAGCTACTGCACTGCAAGGCCCTTCATCTAATCTCCCTTCAAAAACTTAGGATTTCTAGCTTTGGGCTAATTATCTCAAAATTGTAACATTTTGAAACGAAAATTTCATAATTGTAGCATTTTGTATCTTTAATTTACAGCTTATAGCTCTCCTCCTTTCCCTTTGCTTTTAACTTGTTGCTCTATTCTTCCATCAATCGAATATGATATTCCTCAACTCTTCCCCCTTTGCTTCAGGGGGTCATTCAGATCTCCTTGAAGTAAAAAGGTTAGGAATAACTGTTGATGTGCCTAGCTGAGCTTCCAGCTCCTCACCCTGCTTCTGTCCGAACTCCAGCAACTGACCACCAGAGCTCTGGCCTTACTTTATCCTCAAAGATTTAGGATACGAAGCCAGTTTTTTAAACTTATCAACTCATGGTTGTGACAATTTTAAACCAGAATGCAACTATGTAACTTCTACTGTGTGATGCAATCTTCTCAACCCTTTCCCTCTCTCAGCAAATGGATAGGAGATTTGCATGACCAGTTTTGCATACACAGTAGGGGTCTAGTTTTTAGCTGTTTGAAATATAAGACAAGGAGTACCTGAAGTCTTACCCTTAAGGAGCTCTCATTTGTTGACCTGCATAGCTGACCTTGACAGACAAACAGGATCCTGGGTCAAATTGTTGCCTTGGTGTGGCAGATCCGAAGGTCAGGATTTATCATGTTGGAAAGAAGTAGACTTTTACCTCTTGTCCCATGGTGAGGGTTCATCCTTTCCATGCGCAGCAGACTAGCAAATTACTGACTTATGCTATAGTTGAACAACCACCAAGCTTTACGCAGCTCAGGGTGAGGGTTCATCCTTTCCACGTACAACAGACTGGCTAGGTGCTGACTTGTTGCCAGGGCTAAAGTCACCGACCTGGTTTGAGGGGTCCCTTTGGCAAGCCTTAGGGGATATGTGCACGTGTAGCCATTGGTCAGGTTCTCTTCCCTGTTTTACGAGTTCAACTGTTCTGATTAAGCGAGGTGGAGAGCATATTATCATACTCTGTCCTCTTGTGCCGATGTTCCAAGCTTCGGGGCTGTCATGTACCATTGGCAAGGTGACAACCTGGAAGAGCATGCCAAGATGCAGTTGCTTGTGTGCATTGAATTCCTCACCTCAGACTTGCTGAACTCCTGAATTGCAAGGGTCTGTTTTGACCTTTCTTTAATGTTCTGGCCCCTTTTTGGAGGTATGCTTGTTTTATCCCGGGGTGTCGTTGATGTCTGCTTTCAATGCATATCCTGCCTACCGAAAAGGTTCCTGCTTCCTTAATCTGGAAACCTAGAGACCCACCACCGACTTAAGGTTTCGTGTAATTAACAACTTCCTAAAAATCTAGGGTCTTCAAATAATTTCTATAAGTACTGGCTATCACTTCCCCCCGTGTATCCTTTGGTTATTCTTGAGGGCTTAATGCCTTATATTTCCTTCTCTTCTTTTTTTCGCCCGAATCCACTATGTCTGCCCCCTTTTCTGCTCTATTTCAAGAGCAAACCTCCTTTGGGGTTGAGTGGATGTGGCATACTCGCTACTTTGTTCCCTCAGTGGTGACGTCTTTCGATTTAGAGAGGATAAGGAAGAAATTCTTTCTTGATTTGGAGTTACCTCTACGTGCTCCAAGCTCCGATGAATCCTGTAATTACCTTCCCCCTGGGGAGACGTGTTTCTTTGAAGCAGCTTTGGAGTTAGGTCTGTGCCTTCCCATTCATCCTTCTATTGGATTTATTTTGGCCTATATTGGCTTGTGTCCCTCTCGTCTTTCACCCATGGGATGGGTTGTCATGACCAGTTTCTTCCTCTTCTGGCGTCTGCGAGAAAATGGCGAGTTTCCTACGGTTGCCGAGTTTCTCCACTTTTTTACCCTTGAGGAGGATGAAGTTCCATGCTTCGTCTACTTCCAGTAGAGAGATTTCTGGCTTTGTCATTTAGTGTTTGGTCTCCCCTCCCTTCCTTCAGGGTGGGCTCAGCGCTTTTTTTTTGTTTCAAGTGACTCGTGGAGGTCTTCCGAGGTGGGCACTAGAGAGTGCAGAGTCCCTCGGTCCTGGAAGAGCTATTCTTACCGAGGTGAAAGCGATTAGGATCTTTCTATTGGGATCAAATTTTATGATGTTCTCTGCTTATCTTGTTTCTTGGTATGCAGGTGTTCCTAATCTGGACTTACTTGAATTGATGAGGGTGGAGCTAATGACCCAAGCTAAGCCCATGTCCTTCTCTGAGCTCATGACATCAGACAATCTATTCTTGTTTAGTGCTGCTGCGGCTGAACAAGACTTTCCTTTTTTTCCTGAACCCGAATCTTTTTCTTTAGAATTTGATAAAAGCGAAGACACTGGAGCCCCTTCGAAGAGGCGCAAGAGGGATGGTTCTTCCTCCCCTACCTCAGACTCTGGCCTAGGGGAAGTTCTGTTCTCCACTGCTGGGCAAAAACTGATAGATCTTCTGTCATCAACTGAGAAGGAAAGGGATGAGCTGAAAGAGGAGAACCTTCGTCTGAAGGAGAGGATAACTGAGTTGGAGAGACGACTAGGAATTTTGCTTTGATTGTTTCCTTGTGACTGCTGATGTTCTGAAAACCTCAACTCTCCCATATTTGCTGCATATCGTGAACGATTTGTGATTTGAAGAAGTCTTTTGTTTTGTAATCTCTGATGTTTCTAAGCTCCATGACTCTTTTGATGAATTCATCGCGAACCCTAAGGTTCTTACCATGAACCGATGAGTTCATCGTTCTTTGTAATGAATTAGTAAGTTCATTCCGAGCTCTTGAGCTCTTCTTACGAACCGATAAATTCATCGTGAGTTCAGGGCTTTCTTTATTAACAGGTAAGTTCTCTGTGAGCTCTAAAGCTCTTTTTGTGAACTAATGAGTTCTTTGTGAGCTCTAAGACTCTTTTTATGAACTAATGAGTTCATCGTGAGCTCTAACGCTCTTTTTATGAACTAATGAGTTCATACTGAGCTTCATGGCTCTCTTTTTATGAACTGATGAGCTCATCGTGAGCTCTAAGACTCATTTTATGAACTAATGAGTTCATACTGAGCTCCAGGGCTCTTTTTATGAACTGATGAGTTCATTGTGAGCTCTAAGGCTCTTTTTATGAACTAATGAGTTCATACTGAACTCCAGGACTCTTTTTATGAACTGATGAGTTCATCGTGAGCTCTAAGGCTCTTTTTATGAACTAATAAGTTCATACTGAGCTCCAGGGCTCTTTTTATGAACTGATGAGTTCATATTGAGCTCTAAAGCTCTTTTTATGAACTGATGAGTTCATCGTGAGCTCTAAGGCTCTTTTTATGAACTAATGAGTTTATACTGAGCTCTAAGGCTTTTTTTATGAACTGATAAGTTCATACTGAGCTCTAAGGCTCTTTTTTTTTTGTGTGCACATAAAGATAGATGAATCACAGACTTGCTATTTTTTTTTTTTAACAATGGTTCATAATACAAGACAAACTTACTGAAAAAATTTCCTAAGATGTTTTGCATTCCATGAATGGGGCAAGACTTTCCCTTCTTCCATTTGTAACTCATAATTTCCCGGTCTAATCACTCGAGAGACTATGTATGGACCTTCCCAGTTAGGCCCCAGTTTCCCATGAGTGGGATCCTTTCTTGCCAGCAAAAGCTTCCTCAGCACCAGATCTCCAACCTTGAAACTCCTATACTTGACCTTCCTATCATAGTATCAGCTGCCTTCCTTTGGTAGCTCTTTCTGTTGTTCAGTGCTGCCTCCCTCTTTTCTTCCAACAGATCCAAACTTAGCAGAAGGAAATTATCATTGTTTTACTCGTTTGCTAATTCTGTTCTAAGTGAAGGGAGCCCAACTTCCACAAGCGCCACTGCCTCAGAAATGAAAGCCAAAACAAATGGTGTCTCTTGTGTTGCCAACCTAGTGGTTGTCCTATAAGCCCATAGTACTTCTGGGAGGTGCTCCACCCATTTACCCTTCAGATTTTCCAGCTTGGTCTTCAGGGCGGACTTTATAGTCCTGATCGTGACTTATGCTTGTCCATTAGACTGAGGATGAGCTGGGGCAGAAAAGTAGTTCTTTATTCCGAGCTCGGCACAAAAGTTTTTGAACTTCGGGTTGTCGAACTGTTTCCCATTATCCGACACAATTGCTCTAGGGATCCCAAATCGGCAGATTATGGATTTCCAAGTAAAATTTTGAACCATCTATTATGTAATAGTTGCTAAGGGCTCTACCTCTGCCCACTTGGTAAAGTAATCCACCCCTACAATGGCAAACTTACATTGTCCTATACTAGTGGGAAGAGGCCCTAGTATATCTAGACCCCACTGTTGGAATGGCCAAAGGCTTATCACTGAGGTGACGAACTCTGGTGGGCAGTGAGGAATGTTGGCATGTATCTGGCAAGCTTTGCATTTTCTGACCAGGTTTGTTGAGTCCTTGAGCAAAGTGGGCCAGTAATACCCCTGCCTTAATGTCTTTCCTGCCAAAGTCCGAGCTCCGATGTGATTGCCACATATTCCTTCGTGAATTTCCCTGAGTATATAATCAGCGTCCTCGTTCCCCACGCATTTGAGGAGTGGCGCTGAAAAACCTCGTCTGTACAAGTTTTCTTGCAAAATGAAAAATCTAGCTGACCTAGTTCTCAGTTTTGCTACTTCCTTGTTGTCTTCTGGTATGGTCCCGTTCTGGAGATACTCCACGATGGGGTCCATCCAGCTTGATGGACTCTGCACAGGAAAAACTTCTTCATTCTCAATACACACAGATGGTTCTGCCAGATGCTCCACGGGGATCAACCTATCCAGATTTTCTTGAGAAGCTGTTGCCAACTTTGCCAAAATGTCTACTCTCGAATTTTTCGTTCTAGGGACATGTCTGATCTTTACTTGCATAAATTTCTTGATCAATTCTTGCACCTTCCTAAGATAAAGGACCATCTTCTCACCCTTAGCCTCGTAAGCACCCTCTATCTGTTTCACCACGAGTTGTGAGTCACTACAGATCTCCAGTTGCTCGGCTTCCATTGAATGAGCTAAGCTGAGCCCTACTATGACTGCCTCATACTCGGCTTCGTTGTTTGAAGCTTTGAATCCAAATCTCAGTGCGTATTCAACATCTATCTCATCGGGGGAGGTCAAAATCAAACCAGCTCCACTGCCCTGAGCATTGGCAGCTCCATCTACTGAAAGTTTCCACGTGGGGAGGTCAGGTACTAACTGCCCTGTCTCTGCAAGTATCCCAGTTATGAATTTTGCAATGAAATCTGTCAATACCTGCCCCTTAATGGCTGTCATTGGCTTGTATCTGATGTCAAACTCGCTAAGTTCAACGGGCCATTTAACTAGTCTCCCCGATGATTCTGGCTTGTGCAGCACCTGCTGCATAGGTTGATCTGTTGGGACTTCGATAGTATGAGCCTGGAAGTAGGGTCTTAGTCTCCTGGCAGTTGTCACTAAGGCTAAAACGAGTTTTTCCATTTTAGGATACCTTTCTTCTGCCCCCCTCAAAGCTCGGCTACAGTAGTAAACTGGTTGCTGAGCTCTGTCCTTCTCCCTTACTAGCGCTGCGCTGGTTGAGAACTCTGAGATAGCCAAGTAAAGGGTAAGTACTTCTTCTTCTAACGGACTTACCAAGACAAGTGGGGAGCTCAAGTATTCTTTCAATGCTTTGAAGGCTTTTTCACATCGAGCATCCCATTGAACGGCTTTCTTTAAGACTCGAAAGAAAGGCTGACACTTGTCGCTTGATCTAGAAACGAAGTGACTCAAGGCAGCTATTCTCCCAGTTAAACGTTGTATTTCCCTCGTGTTGGAGGGAGGCTGCATATCCAACACTGCTTTTACCTTCTCTGGGTTAGCCTCTATCCCTTTAACTATGAAGCCCAGAAATTTTCCTACTGACACCCCAAAGGCACACTTAGCTGGGTTGAGCTTCATCTTGTATTCTCTCAGGACTTGAAACGACTCTGCTAGGTGTCCAATGTGGAGCGCTGCCTTTAGTGACTTGACCAGCATGTCGTCAATATAGACCTCCATGGAGGTCCCAATCTATTTTTGAAACATCTTATTCACCAGGCGCTGGTAAGTGGCTCCTGTATTTTTTAACCTGAAAGGCATCACTTGATAGCAGTACGTCCCTTGCTCGATTATGAACGAGGTTTTCTCTTGGTCACTGAGATCCATCCCGATCTGATTGTACCCCGAGAAGGCATCCATGAAGTTGAGGAGCTCATGTCCCGCAGTGGTATCTACAATCAAATCTAGCTGGGGTAAAGGAAAATTATCTTTCAGGCAAGCACAGTTGAGGTCTGTAAAGTCAATGCAAAGACATCATTTGGCGTTTGTCTTCTTGACTAGGACTACATTGGCTAGCCAGACTGGGTAATCCACTTCTCGAATGGCTCTCGCGTGAAGGAGCTTGCTGACCTCTTCGTTGATGGCTTTCTGACGCTCCGGGGAGAAGCTCCTCCTCTTCTGCTTAACAGGCTTACAAGCTGGATTCACGCTGAGCTTGTGAGTGATGACAGAGGGATCAATCCCTTTCATGTCCTCTTGCTTCCATGCAAAAACTTTCTTGTTCCTTTTCAGGAATTGGATTAGGAGATCCTTGATCTCCTTGCTCAGCTTAGATCCAACGTAAACAAGATGCTCTGGCTCCTCATCAATTTGAACAGGTTCCAGTTCTTTTGATGGTGTTGGCCTGGTCTATAGTTCATCCCTCATGTCAAGCTCATCCAATTGGATGTTCTCAACCTCCTTATTTCTCATGGATGCCATGTAGCATTCATGTGCTACGCGCTGGTCTCCTCGGACCAATTCAACTCTATTTTCTGTTGGAAACTTCACTACAAGGTGATAGGCAGAGGGAATAATCCTTTTAGAATTAAGTGAGGGTCTTCCAAGGAACATATTGAATGCTGAAGGTGCATCAACCACTAGGAATTTCACAGTTGTTGTAGTTTGACAGGGTGGGTCACCTCAGGTTAAGATGAGTTGGATTGACTCCAGGGGCAGCACCCTTTCTCCTAAGAATCCCAATAGGTGGGCACTTACTGGTTCAAGCTTTTCCCTTCCTATATCCATTTTGTCGAAAGCATAAGCAAAAATGATGTATGTCGAGCTGCCATTGTCAATCAAAATACGATGGATAGTCCTGTTGGCCACCACAACTCTTACCACCAAAAAGGGTCATCATGGGGATGTTGGCAGCCCTCCAGATCTGAATCTGAGAAAGTGATAACCGTGTCTAAGCATGGAGACTTAGACACAGTATATACTTCAGGAGCTTCTGTGGCTCTGATTTTTCGCAAGTAGGCCTTTTTGGCAGAGCTGGACCCTCATCCTCTGGCAAATCCTCCAGATATCACTCTGATCTCCCCCATAGGTTGCTGGTGTGGCTCTGGTACTTAACATTGAGGGGGTGGGGGTGGGAGAGCTCGATTTTGATTATCATTGGCCATATAGCGTCGCAGCTACCCTCGCTGGATTAGAAATTCTATTTTCCTCTTCAATTGGATACAGTCGTCGATGTGATGACCATGGTCTCTGTGGAAGTCACAATACTTCGTACAATCCCTTTTTGCCGGGTCTGCTTTCATCTGGGGTGGCCACCTTAAGAACTTCTCATTTTGCACCTCATACAGTATCTGAGACACTGTAGCAGTCAGGGGGTGAGCTGTCGGGGTGCATACCCTGGTTGTAGCTCTGGTTGTGGAGGACCGAGGCGATCCCTGACATTTTCCCTTCTCTTCGGGGAACGCTCTCTATCTCTTCTTGGAGACCTGCCTCATTCTCTTTCCTTTCAGGGACTTCGTTCTCTCTTCTTTTCTTCCTTCCCTTTCTCCTTTCTCGACGAAGAGCTCCCGATCTTAGAGAGGAGCGATTCCTCACCATTTATGTACTTTTCTGCTTTGGCGAGCACCTCCGCCATACTAGCCTAGGGGTTCTTTGAGATAGAAAACATCAGGTCTTTTGACTGAACCCCCAGACCTACTATGAAGGCTGTAATAGCAAATTTTTCATCTGGGACATCCACCTTCAAGGATTCTGAGTTGAACCATTGGACATAAGACCGTAGGTTCTCATCAAGTCCCTGTTTCATATTTAACAAATGGTAGCTCGGTTTCCTATAGGTCCGAGCTCCAATAAAGTGGGACACAAATGAGATTGACAGCTCTTTAAAAGAGGAAATTAAGGCTGGGGGGAGTCTGTTGAACCATGCTAAGGTTGAGCCCTTCAGGGTGATAGCAAAGGCCCTGCATCCCACTGGATCTTGATATCCATGCAACTCCATTTAGTTTTTGTAGGTGTTAAGGTGGTCCACGGGATTTTTTGTCCCATCGAAAGCATCCACCTGCGGCATTCTAAATTTATGTGGAAGAGGGAAATGCAGCACCCCAACAGTGAATGGGGATTCGGTTTACTGCACCAAGGCATCCATAGTGACTAGGGCCTTGCTCTTCACTGTCTCCTTCGTCTGGCTGAGCTCTTGCTGGATGTTTTTGAAACGTTGCTCCCAGTGGTGTTCTCTTCTCTCCTATTGATAAGGGAAGAAGTCGCTCCTCTCTCCTTCCTTATACTGACTTTGCACTTTCTCGTTGTGTCCATTCCTAGGGGGTAGGCGAGGTTCTTGCCCCAAGGTCTGGCTATTCTCTCCCACCTCATTAACTTCTCTGAGGGGGTCAAGATGCGGTTGCTCTCTTGGTAGTGGGTTATTCTGGCCTCCTTGGGCCGGTTGTGCCTCCAGTGGGCGTTGTAGGAGCTTTAAGAGCTCTTCGTTCTGTTTTATCAGACGTTCATTGACAAGACGAAGGGCCTCCATCTCATTATTCATGGGAAGGCCCCCCATGGGGGGATCTGCTTCTTGAGTGTTTTCAGGTTGCCAGTTATTTGCGGCTTCTTGTTGATCTTGCATCCGTAGAGGATTGGTCTGACTTCGGCTCATGTTTCGCGTTGATACCATCAGTCACTGGAAAATCAGCTTTATTTGTAACAAGAACAGTCATTCCCACAGATGGCCCCAACCTGATGGTGTATTTCAACGTGATGCAAATTTGTGATGACGAGTAAATGAAAGAAACAATATTGGAATTGTTGGGATCTGAGCTACTAGACTCGAGTGAATGATACTGAAAATTGTCTGAGAGTTGGGGAATTAACACAGTAGAAATATAGTAGTTCACCAGCTCGGGAGCTCGGCTAATCCACTATTTAATGGAGACTCTTGCTCCTTGTCTTTCAATAATGATGATTGCAAGAGTACAATGGCTAGTTTTTGCCTCTAGGGTCCCCCCTCTTTCTTGGGGGCATTACATAGTATTTATAGGGCTATTCCCTATTCAGTGGGATCTTAGTCGAGATTCTTGCCCTTATTTCGTGGGGTTCTCCTTGATTATAGGAGAAGATCTTGGTTGGTTGAGATTAGGTGCCTTGATTATTGCTTCCTAACGCTTTTAGGAACCTCTCGTAATCTTCCAGCTGTTTTTTTGGTTGTTATTGCCCTTGCTTATCTCGAAGGGACCTCCAGCTCTACTCTTCCGAGTTTTGTTCAGCTAGTCTGACCTCCTGGGCTGAGCTAATCTCTTGAGCTGGCGTTTGGGATTTATTTTGAGGTATCATCAATACTCAATGATTTCATGTGATTGTTTAGACTAATTACATATCATGCATAACTACCAAATCATAATACTTAATTGTCTACTCATCAATATGACCTCTCTTTTGAATTTCACCAATCCTTTCAATAAACAACATGTTTGCTTCTTACATGTAGCTTATCCATAAGCATTTCACAACAACCAAATTCAATTTAGCTAATAAGATTACTCATCATTCCTATACTTAAAATTATGATATAATCCATAACTTAGTATTGCCACTACGACAAGATTTATAATGGTTCCTTAAATAGATGCATCATTCTTAATGACTTTGTCTCTCACTAGACTAGAGAAACTCACAACATTTAAAATCTAATAATACCTTCACACTCTATGGACACTGCAAGATTCCCAACCATTATAACCATCAAACTATACACCATGTTTTCCAAGAAATTGAATCTCACTCTTCAAGCTTATACTCTTTAGATTCACTACTATAACCATAACTAATGGTTAATTCCACTAATATTAAATCTAATCCAATGAATCGTTGCGTACTCTTATATAAATTATAATCCAACAATCATTAAGTAGTAACTAGCCCCAAGAAAATAATTCACATAGGTTCATAGGGTTTTGTGAAGTTATGTCATATTTCACTACATATGTTCTTTTGCTTATAACTTCTAAAATATATTCACTAACGATCCATCTTTCTCTTCCAAAGGAAATTTTTTTTGTAAATACCCAAATATACTACTTGGGCTATGGGTCCAGTTGTAGCTCTAAAATATCGTTTTCAGTCCTCAATCTTGCACACAACTTAATAAGCCTTAAAATCTCATTCATAACTCATACATTCAAATTCCTACTGTTAAATCAATCTTAATATTTTCACATTGTTCACCAACTCGATTAACACTAATCATTTTCTCTATCTCTCAAATATTTATTCTCAATCTCTAACCTTGAGCTGGAATCAATAACCCATGTAATCAATCCCTTGCAACTTTCACATTCCCTCCCTTCTATTCATTACATATAATCTTGAATTCCCATGATTCAATCTAGAGTAAATACATTTCTGATTCATAAGATTAAGATAGACTTTGAAGGATCACAATAATCTCTCTCAATTCAATACGATCATATTTCTTGTAATATAATCATAGTCAAGAACAAGACTCCCAATGATTTATCCAATGTTCCTCGATTTAACCATATTAGTCATCATAGTCTTAACCATTATTCATAATCCTCAGGATAATAACGATTTGCTAATTACTAGGATAACCATAGTCATTTATCCCAAATATTACATAAAGTTTTGCATCCATGTCAAAGTCAATCTGCATAGGTATCATTATTGATTCCTCAAATTACATCTTCTCAATTATCACCACTAACCATCAAGTTCAAGTCTTCAACACTCATACCAACAATCCTCAAGTATAACTAATCGAACCTATCTTAATAGTGTACTAAAAGAGATAGAAAAACGAACTTCATATTCCCCCAACACAACTCCAATAACATTAAAATATCCCACGAAATAATAGAAGTTCATATCAAACCTTAGATATCATCTTCATTTTAATAATTGTCTGCTATATCTAACCTCGAGCTTTTTAAACCTCCATAATATTTAATTCTACAATATTGAGGGTCAAAAGTAAGTACTATAACTTAGTCAGGCTGCCTAGATTTTCCTTTTTACATGTCTATAAGTTTGTTTTCATAATTCAACCTCAAATTTCCAATCAAAATTTGCAAATACAAGTCAACTATTCACTCTACACTCAACCATGAGATTCTCGATTGTTAATACTTTAGAAAGTCTAAGTATAGTGAAATAAGCCCACAACGAAATATGATTACCTAAGTATAATATCCTCAACGAGTATCTTATGTATGACCCTTATAAACCATTAATACTTCCAAAGTAAATTTAGTCAACTCCCGTAATATTTTCAAATCAATATTCGTAATCTCAATTACGTGATTATGAAACAAACTCCTGTCCATTTAAGAACCATAACCACAATTCCTATTGTCATTTCAAAATAGGCTTTCATTTGATGTTACTTCACCATATTCCTTTAATCAATCATATTTGAGAATTATACTATCTCATACCATCGTACTCACCCTAGAGGAAAATATAACACTCCCATGGTTCATATCATAAAATCAAAACTAAATTCATTCCTTAATTTCTATGACATTTAAGCAACACACATAATTTTTCATAACCTTATTATTCAAAACTTAGTCCAACTTAAAAACATCTAAGTTGCCCTTACCTCCACACATCCAAATTGGGTTATCACTTCTCCTTCATTTTTACAACTATAAGCAACACTAAATCATAATCGTAGTCAAATCTTTATATTTTTATCCATCAAAATACTTCAATAAATATGGGATTTCTCTAAGTCAAAGCCTAAATAGTGTGGATGCTTAATTAAGGATAAGTCCTTCAAAGTCTAAGAAGAAAATCATAGCATTTTGACATCCAAAGAATAGAACAGTGCAGATTTTTTTTTATCCACTTTGGAGAATAAATTGATTTAACTCAGGTATTTCTAGCATGTGTGACCTATATGGTTGGAAAGATATACGAGTTAGAATTCTAAAAAAAAAACCGGTGCACCATTTCGACTTTCCAACAAAGAGTTATGATCAAATTAGTGAAAGGTAGTCTGCTAGATTGATTGGTTCTGCTATACTTATCCAACTTGAGTTTGTGTGTCTTTTGTCACTAATCCTATCTCATACCCCTCTCCAATATGGATAGTATGACTTGCATAAAGATTCATGTTTAGCACTATTTACTAACCAAAAGCCAAATTACCATCCGTCTCCAAGAATAGTCCATAACGACAGGATATAAAACTAGCATATCCATCTCAAAATTTTTGCCAATACCTTTAAGCTAGGTAATCCAAGAATTCGAACAAATAATCCATCCATAACCCAACTAAAAAACCAATCCCACTTATCTTATAAACATATCACTTCAAACAAATTCAAGTCTAGAACTTCTTCACCCTGACCTAATACTCCAGTGATAGTCCATAACCTACACCTTCCATGTAAGACCTAATTTTTAAGCTCTGATACCAAAATTTGTAACACCCTAAAAACCACCTTGGACGACATTACAATTAAAAACCATTTACATTATGAGAGCAACTAATACAATCCATCAATAAATAAAAATTCATTCATCATATCTAATATTTACAACATCATTCCAAAAGAACATGCCCAACCATGACAATTACATCCAAAAGAATCAAATTTAACTTGCAGTGGAATAACAAAAATATTAGACTCCACCGAGTCTCAAAAGGAATTTTATAGTCTAGCACCTAGGAGAGTATAGCCCTAAGCATCCACCTCGGGGTCCACGTGCCCGTCTAGCGGAGCTTCCCAATGCACCTGTTCATCTACTCTAAGCTCCTCATCTAACACGTAATCTGTAAATATATTGTTTGTAAGGGGTGAGCGCTAAGCTCTGTAGCAATATTCCTCCCAAACTCGAACAAGGTTTAGAAAATATGTAAAACAAGTCGGTCTCATTTCGTAAATATCATATATTAATTTTTGAAAGAAAACAGAAACATTTCAATAGATCTCAAGTTTAAACAATAGCAATAAATTAAGTGAAGTAATGTAACGCCCCAAAAATCGGGGGGGGGGGTCCTTAATTTAACAAAATTCGGGCATAGTCTCCTTTGTACAGGGAGCTCTACCAAAAACACAACCTTTGCAATTCTACTACATTGACCACACCGGGTCCATTTATGAATAAATATTGACCACACCGGATCCAATTATAAGTGAACATTAAAACAGCCCATATAAGTTCGATTTGTAATGCCCCAAAATCCCCCTTGGACGACATTACTATCTAAAAACCATTCACATCATGAGAGCACTAAATAAATCCATCAAATAAAAAAAATTCGTTCACCATAGGTAATATCCACAGTATCATCCCAAAAGAATAAACCAAGTTATGGCAATTACATTCCATAAGAATTACATTTAAACTTAGCAACGAAATAAACAAAATACTAGACTATACATGATCATAAATAAATTTTCTAGTCTAGCACAAAAATAAACTATAGCTCTAGACGTCCACCTCAGGATCTAGGTTTCCCTCTGGTGGAGCCTCCCAATTTTTTGGCTCGTCAACTCCGGGATCTTCCTCTAGCATGAAGTCTGAAAACAAAATATTATTGGTAAAGGGTGAGCACTAAGCTCTGTAGGAAAATCCTGCCAAACTCTAACAAGATTCGAAAAATGTAGAAAACGGTTGGTCTCATTTCACGAATAGCATACGTAAATTCTGAAAGAAAACATGATATTTTTAAAAGATCTCAAATTTATACATTAACAATAATTAAATACAAGAGTAAAGCCAATCCCACCATAAATAACCATTCCAAAGAGTAATCATTCCTACAATAATTTTCAAGATAATCATATCCAAAAGCTAACGCAATAAACAATGACCACAATGTATCTCAAGTCTGATGTAAGATAATCGCATGAATAAACATATAGAGAATATCCTGGCCCACACACACACAAATTCTCGCAAGGATATCAAACTTCGGGAAGGGCGCCTATCGATGCATTGTCCCATACCAATGCACCGGCAATAACGAATCCGACCCAGGCATAGTATACTAATCCTTTGACACGGCCCTAGTGAGCTAATTGTGGTTTGGTCCTCGCAAGGCACCAACCCCACTACGAGTGGTAGGAAAAGTTCAAACCTGCACGGAGTAAGAACCACACACATCTACCCACTCTACGATACCTAGTCAACGGCCACCCATGGTTATCCAAACACCTCCATGAGATACAATCACTAACAATTTCTCAACAAAAGTTCATAAGTAAATCAAAAACCCCCCGATTGCATAGGTATTTTCCTAATGGAGCAATTTCAAGAAAAAAAATATGCAAGAGATCATCAAACATATATTTTTATTGTTCAAACAAAGCACTAGAGTTTTGAAATCAAGAATAAGAAATATCAAGATGAAAAATCTCTATTTCTTAAAAGAAACAAGGGTTTTGAGATTTCAAGGATTTCATGGCTATCAAACCATAACTTCATTCAAAACATGATAATATTTGCAAGAGTATCAAGAAATAATGATTTCATAACATACATCTAAGATTTAGAAGTAAAATATACATAGATATAAACTCTAGCCTTAATGTAGGAGAATGAGAAGGAATCCCTACCTAGAATCAAGAATTCTAAGTGAAACCCAAGCTTTAGAGCCTGTCTTCTTCCTTTTTCTTTTTCCCTTTTTCTTCTCCTAGGGTTCTAAGAGGTTTGGAGTGAGAGATGCAAGAAAAAAATGGAAGAAAAGGGCTGAAATCTGTTTTTTAAACATAGCAATCCATGACAGTTACTATTCATAGGCTGATTTTTGGGTTTTCCCCAAACTTACGGTTTTGCCACTAAAAATCTCCAATTTGATCCTTATGACTAACCTAAGATTTGTCGACGTTTCGGATTCGTTTTTAATGTTATTTTAACCTAAAAACATTTAGTTTTATGATTTATCTCAAAACTAAAGTAAATTTACACTCGAAACACTAAAATTACTATTTTATTCCTCTGAACCGCTATATGTGCTAAATCGCTATTTCAAGTTTTTTGGATCTCCCAGGTTCAATGATAATATTATTTTGAACTAAAAAAAATTAATATTTTTACTTAGTTACCCTTATCAACTTTAAACACCTCCAAAAATTAAATTTCACAATCAATTTGCCTCCCTAGTATTTATTTCTACTATTACAATCTATGGGGTTCATGCATACCTCATCACCTATATTAGTTTTTAAAAAATAATTACTTGCTATATAAAGATAAGAGTGTGGGGGTTTACAATCCATCCCCCTTAAAGAAAGTTTCGTTCTCGAAACTTACCTTTAGTAGAGAGCAGATGATGGTACTTCTCTCCCATCTCCAGCTCTGGTTCCCAAGTAGCTTCCTCCACTCTATGGTGTTGCCACAAAACTTTCACTAGTGTGATGACTTTGTTGCGGAGCACCTTCTCTTTGGTATCAAGAATCTTCACCGGTTGTTCTTCACAGGTGGCTCCATCTTGAACTTCAATATCCTCCAAATCTATAACATGCGTGGTCTCCGACTGACACTTCCTCAACATCAACACATGAAACACGTAGTGTACTCTGGATAACTGAGCTGATACTCGAAGTTAGTACTCCGATTTGCCCACCGCTTTGATCACTTCAAATGGTCCTATGTACCTTGGAGCTAACTTTCCCTTCTTGCCAAATCATTGCACTCCCTTCTTAGGTGATACTTTAAGAAAACACGTGATCTCCCACCTTGAATTCCAAGGGTCTTCGTCTTTGATCCGCATAGCTTTTCTGTCGACTTTGTGTCGTGCGTAGTCTCTCTCGGATGAATTGAATTTTCTTTGTAGTTTCTCAAACAATTTTCGGTCCAAACAAGCTACTCTCGCCAGTTTCCAACCAACAAGTTGGGGACCTACATGGTCTTCCATACAACGCCTCATACGGTGCCATCCCAATACTTTCCAGATAGCTATTGTTGTATGCAAATTCCACCAACGGCAAATGATCGCTCCAACCTCCCTTGCAGTCCAACACACAAGCACGTAACATGTCTTCTAGAATCTGGATCACCCTCTCGGATTGGCCATCCGTTTGGGGATGAAAGGCGGTGCTGAGGTGCAACTCTATCCCCATAGCTCTTTGAAGACTTTGCCAAAATTGTGCTACAAAACGAGAATCACGATTCGACACAATGGATAGCGGAACTCCATGCAATCTCACTATCTCGCAAAATATAGGGCTTGCTCAGGGTCTCTAACGTGTCGGTGGTCTTCATACTCAAGAAGTGAGCGGACTTGGTGAGTCTATCAACAATAACCCATACGGCATTATGTCCTCGTGAAGTTCGTGAAAAGCCAGATACGAAGTCCATGGTGATGTAATCCCACTTCCACTAGGGAATAGGCAAGGACTGCAATAATCCTCTGGGCTTTTGATGCTCAATTTTCACTTTCTAACACACCACACATTTTGAAACGTATCTAGCCACATCCTTCTTCATTCCCTTCCACCAATACTACCGCTTCATCTCCCTATACATTTTGATACTACCTGGATGTATGGAGAACTTGGAATGATGGCACTCGCCCAAAACTTTTTCTCATACTTGGTCATGATCGGGTACGCATAGCCTTCCCCAAAATCGTAACTCATCATCACTTATCGTCCAATTCTCAACAATCTCACTCCTCTCCAACTTACTCCAGATAGCCTCCAACTCGCTGTCTAATCGTTGCAACGCCACAATCCTTGTCGAAGCATCGGTTGAGCTACAAGATTGAATAGGCATGGTCGATCCTTTGGTTTATCCACCCATAGATCAAATTTTCCCCAAAGAATCCATCATCTTCCACCTATTCACCACAAGGGAATTGATTTCACCCCGAGATTTTCTACTTAGTGCATCCGCTACTACATTCGCCTTTCCTAGATGGTAATTGAGTGTGAAATTATAGTCTTCTAAATACTCAATCCACCTTCTTTGCCAAAGATTCAAGTCCTTCTAGGTGAATATATACTTGAGGCTCTTATAATCAGAAAACACTTGGAATTTCTCTCCGTACAAGTAACACCTCCACAACTTAAGAGCAAAAATCAGAGCGACAAGCTCTAAGTCATGGGTGGGATAATTCTGCTCATGAACCTTGAGTTGTCTAGAGCCATAGGCAACCACCTTCCCTCCTTGCATTAGCACACACCCCAAGCCTCGTAGCGAAGCATCAATGTACACATCGTATCCTTCCCCACTACTCAGAATAATGAGAACAGGAGCGGTTGTCAACTTCTCCTTCAAGGTGCGAAAAGCTAGTTAACACTCTTGAGTCCACAAGAATTTGTATCCCTTCTTTGTGAGACGTGTCATTGACATTGCTAGCATTGAGAACCCTTCCAAAAGCCTCCAGTAGTAGCCTGCTAAGCCCAAAAAACTACGTACTTCGATCACATTCTTTGGCGGTTCTCACTTCATCACTGCCGCAATCTTTGCAGGGTCAACAACTACCCTTTGTTCCGACATAACATGGCCAAGGAATTTCACTTCCTTCATCCAAAACTCACACTTACTCATTTTCGCATATAACTTATGTTCTCTCAATGTCTATAGCACAATAGAGAGATGGCATCCATGTATCTCGTGTCTGGGAATAGATTAGTATGTCATCAATAAACACGATGACAAACTGATCTAGATACGACTGAAATACCCTGTGCATTAAATCCATGAAGGCTGCTAGAGCATTAGTCAATCCGAATGGCATCACCGTATACTCGAAATGACCATACTGAGTGCGGAAAGCAGTCTTAGGAATATCTTCCTCCTTGATCCATAATTGATGATACCCTGTGCGAAGATCAATCTTAGAGCAATACTTAGAACCCCTCAACTAATCAAATAGGTCATCGATTCATGGCAAAGGGTATTTGTTCTTTACTATTACCCAATTCAATCTTCGGTAATCTGTGCACAATCGAAGTGTCTCATCATGCTTCTTAACGAATAGTACCAGGGCTCCCCAAGGTGAAGTGCTCAAACAGATAAACCCAATGGTCAACAGATGATCTAGTTGCTTCCTTAGCTCCTTTAACTCCAAAGGTGCCATCCGATAGGGAGCAATGAATATGGGTTCGATTCCCGGGTAGAGATCAATCTTGAACTCAATCTCCCTATGTGGGGGTAGCCAGGTAGTTCATCTGGGAAGACATCCAGAAAATCCGATACTATCAACACTACATCCGCATAGAATTTATCTCGATCATCTCCCATCAGGCTAGCTAAGAAACTCAAATGGCTCCCCGCCTTCGCTTTCAAGAATCTACTAAACGTAGTAAGAAATGGATGGGAGGAATTTCGATCATTCACGAAACTGAATACTACCCTTCCCGGTAGTTGAAAAGAAATCCGTTTACGAAAACAATCCATTACTGCCCGGAATGTGGATAACAAATTCATCCCAAAGATCACGTCATACCCCTTCATGTCTAAGGTAACCAAATCTACAATCAATTCGTGTTCCCCAATTCGAAGCACGCAACCCCTACACACCCAGCTAGTATCCAACCATTCTCCCGTAGGCATATTAATACACAACGCATGTTCTAGCTTCTCAAAGCCCAATCCCAATTTAATAGCATATGAAGTACATATAAATGAATGAGTCGCACCCGGATCAAATAAAATTCAGGCACAAGAATTGTAGAGGAGAACAATACCTTCCACCGCTGCATTGGAGGCATCTTTCTCCGGTTGGGTCAAAGCAAATACCCTTCCTTGGTTGGCACCACTTGGGGCTTGAGCTTCAAACAGTCTCTGCTGTTGTAGTGGCCTTTGTAGCGGTGGCTTATTTGCATTCACACGCCCAATTGCTTGGTTGGTTTTGGTTGAAAGAAATGGGTTGTTATCTTTGAAGTGCCCAACACCTCTACATGCAAAGCATCAACGTGGGTTGGTGCTTACTCTCTCTGGTACTCCTCCCGCTCCTCGAGCTATCTGTGGTCTCTATCTAACTGCCTGATCTGGGCGATGGTAGGGTGCCGCTCTTTATGCTCCATGGGTTGATCTGAAATGTGTACGCTCAAGTGTAGGCGGTCAAGCTGTATTAATAATCCGGTGAAGTCCAGAGTCGAATTCACAAGGAGCTATGATTGGTGTTTTAAAGCAAGCAGTAATAGAGACCAAGTGACTTTTGGAAATTTTGCATGTTTGGAGTGGTGGGGTTTTCTTGATTAGAATAGAACATTCTTTTCAAGAGTTTTTTAGACAAAATATAAGATTCTCAAAATGGAACAACCACTCTTTAGCTCGAGGATCAGGACATGTAATAGAGTATCCATTTTGTTATGTTTGTGCTTTATAACTCATTTAACTCCTTTGTCAACAGCAAGTTAATCGGAAGATAAAAATGGACTGTGAGAATTAAGCACATGATTCTGATGCCTTTCTTGAAGTTTACAAGAATTATCTGTGCCGAGACTTAACCCGTCTACAAACAAACAAGTGTTTCTACAAGGCATCCAACCATGGCATTAATGATCCATTCTTTGAATAAAGCGCAATAATAGTGGGGATTGAAAGATTGTCATGAAGAGCTAGTCGAGGTACTTGCATTGAACAACGGATCTTTCTATGCAGGAGTCATCCGTATCATAGATTGAGCCCTTGGTTATACAAAGTACCTCAACTTTACTAGGTGCATTCAATCGTCTGATGAATAGGTGGAGTATAAAGCATTAAAGCATGAAGAAGTTGCACAAACATAACTTTCGGATACTCTTTTCATATTCATCACCTCTTACTAAAGAGGGAATGAGGAACTACTCTCTTTTTTTGGCTTGGCAAAGCTAGAAAGTGAGTGTTACTCATCCCTCTAAGTAGAGACGCTACTAAGTAAAGCAATTAAATAAAGAGCTTTTATTCAATGAAGAATAAGTGAATCACTTTCCACTCTTCACGGCTTTGGTAAAGCTCTAGAAAAGTGGAAGAGTTTCACTCTTCTAAGAAAGAAGGATGCTCAAGCAATGGAAGTGAAATACATGAACAAGAAAAATAGAAGAAAGCTAGTTGCTTTTGGAGGGTTTCCACCATAACCAAAAGATGAACTACCTCTCTTGATACTTTGAAAGTAAAAGCAAGTACAACTAAAAGGGGATTCTAAGCC